>JAJTUV010000075.1:1207500-1642844 GCA_021653895.1 Mastomys natalensis
GGACAGGCAGATACAAGATCATCGGATAAGTTTCTCTCTCCAAAGTTACTGTCATTCCACAAAACAGGTATGTTACTTCCTGGCAGCCATCATTGTTCCCACATTCCAAACTCTAAACAGCAACTTGCTACTCTTCCTTGCTCACTTTTCCGCACGCACCCCAGAAAGACCTCGTGTATAAATTATAGATTCATCTATCTGTTCATTCCTGTTACACTTATTTATGAAATGGCTTCTATGTACCTGCACAGTTGTTCATTATGGTAATAGGAATTAGATAAGTATCACCTTCTCCGTTTCACTACTGACCAAAACAAACACAGAGTAGTTAAATTACTTAACAAAAGCCACACAGGTCACAAGGGCAAAAAGCTAGATTCAAATTAATGATTTCTAAAGCTAAGAT
This sequence comes from Mastomys natalensis, assembly GCA_021653895.1. Taxonomy (NCBI): domain Eukaryota; kingdom Metazoa; phylum Chordata; class Mammalia; order Rodentia; family Muridae; genus Mastomys; species Mastomys natalensis. The sequence goes on from JAJTUV010000075.1 coordinate 1,207,907, forward strand.
CAATACTCTTTTCATTATTCACATCTGGGTTTAACAAATTTGCAATGATTCTTATTAATTAATGAATATTAATAATATTTATATAGCACAGGCCTCATGTAGGGACAATGTCTATGGTTGTACATATAACTTTTAAATCTTTAATCTATACTTATTTTACTGTTTTCATATGGAAATGTGTCCTTTTCATTTATACTTCTGCTAGTTGCCATTTCATATTTTGCCAGTTAATTTATACACCTAATGTTTCTGACACTGTCTCTCACTGGCCATTGTAGGGAAAATCCTCCTTATGAAGCTTCTTTCCAACACTAATAAGCACTGATAGTCCCTTCTACAGGTTTTGTCCCACAAAACAAGTTTAGAGCCTTAGTAGTGGCAATCCACACACACTAACAATTTAGGCACATTTAAGGGCTCTTTCAAGCCCCATGGAGCATCAGTCTGGAACTTGGTAAAAATCACAGCCTGTGGTTACAAATAACACTCACCATCTTGGGAAAGGGCTGAGTTCCCAGCAAATTACAGCTGGAAATTATGCAGGTGGCATATTTGGATCTTTGTCTCAATCAGTTTTGACGTGAATCTGGGAATAAGTGGCTATTCCCTGGCCTAGTCATCTGGCCTACAATCTAGTGGGTTTAGATATATGTAGTTTGCAGTTTCCAATAAAAACAAGGGCTTAAAATGGAAGACCTTGATACAACGTAGTGTAAAAGCACTCTCTGTTCCAGTAAAGACAGAAGAAAGAATTCCTCTCTTCTTAACACTGAAGAAACGTGATGACATATTGGGTCTCACACTGAATTCTTGAAAACAGAACATTTTACAAAGACTGAAAACATCATTTAAAGTCCTTTTCCAAGAGTAAATGCTAGCATTTCACAACAGGTGAGCCTTAGAAACCCGAGAGGGTCAGTCAGAGAAGCTAAGAACAGGGATGTAGGATCACACCAGAAATATACACAACTCGGTTTATTCTTCCACACTGTAATCTGCCTGTTGTGAATTAAGTTTGAAATATCTCCTCCTGACATGTGGCACTTCACCTTGTGCTCCTTCTCCATGCTTGAGCATCTGTTTTGAGGCAGCTTGGCACCGGCATCTGATTCCTTTTGGAAACGTTATGGTTGAACTGGTCAGTGGTGCACGTTAATCTCAGCAAACCTGCAGGTGGAAGCCCACATCAAGTGTCCCGCTTACTGCCTTGCAACTTGCTGCATTGCAAGTGTCCCCACCAAGAGTGCTGTAATCACATGGTTTACTTCCCTCCAGAGACCTCCCTGATTCCTACAAGAACCCAGATCCCAGTCCTACTGCTGGGATAAGATCCCTTGGCTAGTTTGCATATTCAGGCTCCTGTTGAGCATTTGTTTTTCTTGGCATTTCAAAGCATTATGTTCATTTTTATTACACCCTTGACAGACCAAATCCTAGTGCCAGCAAGCCACAATGAAACAAACACTTACAATTTATAGAAGAAGTTCGGATTATATTTTCCATGGAGTCTAGAAGTTTCATCACCTGGTAAAACACTCCAGGCTGGACAGTGGCCTCCACTGTACTTACATGACCTCAGAACTGCCTCTGCTGTTTCTCTCCTTCAGTCACTTTCTATTCTTTCTCTCTGTTTCCATGCCTCCATATACACACACTCAAAAATGATCCACACACAGTAACAAATATGCACAAACACAAGCATACAATTTTATACAGCTATTCACATGAATACAAATTAGTTACATACACACACACACACACACACACACACACACACACCACAAACATTCACATGTACAGTCCTCTAATTAAGCTCTAAAATGTATCCATGTTGACTTTGAGAATGCAGCCATGAGTCTTGTTAGTTTTGGTACTATTACGAGTAAAATCAGCAATTACCTTTAAAGTTATGGAAACACATGGAACACTAATTATTTCAAATAGACAATACATAAATTTCTCCTAAATCCCTAAGATTCTGAGAGATCTTTGGGCTCAGCTACACACATATTCTATCACAATACATCTTACTCTACAAGTTTATCTGGGCACTGAAGATCCCTTCATGACCCATTGTCAAGCACCCAAAAGTAAGTATTTTCAGAGTATCTGTGGGGAATCACTCCTGTACTTAAAGATATGGGTTTCAGAGGTATATAAAACAGAATCTTTGATCTTTTGTTTTGTTTTGTTTTGTTGTTGCTTTTTGGTTTTTGGGTTTTTTGTTGTTGTTGTTGTTGGGTTTTGGATGTTTTTATATTGGATATTTTATTTATTTACATTTCAGATGACATCCCCTTTCCCCATTTCCTCTCCTAGAAACCCCCTATTCCATCCCTCCTCCTCCTGTTTCCTTTTATGCCATTTTAATTACATGCAAAAATTAAGGTCAGTTCTAGGTTGAAGAACTAGCAAGACAATAGACGCAAATAGTCAAGGAAGAAGCAAGACAATAAACACAAATAGTTAAAGAACAAGCAAGGCAATAAACAAAATTCCCTGAACACACCTGTGATTACTGTTTCTAAGGGCTTATCAGGATGACCAAAATATCTGAGCCTACTTCCCTGTCCTAGCCCAAAGTCATTTTCATGTCTGAAGTCTACTCCTTGTCTAGCCTACGATTTAGATTCCTGCCTGAAATTACTTCTTTGTTCTAGCCTAAGATTTAGATTCCTGCCTAAAATTACTCAGAATCTCTGTTCTTAAGAAAATTAATCTAGTGAAGACAAAAACAAAAACAAACAAACAAAAACCTTACAACTAGAGCAATTGAAACAACATGTGTCCTTCCAATAATACTCATGATCGTGAATTTTAATAATATTTTTCAAATTCTATTATCATAATGAAGGTCACAGAGGAAAGAAAGTGGCATACAGACTGAGATGGGAAAAGGGTTTGGGGATTCTGGTTTGTTTTCCTCTATAATCAGGGTGCTTGTGGTCATTTCTCTCTAACAGAGTGTAAAGTTTACATGCAATTAATTATGTGTTCCCACATGTTCAAAACCATTTACTAAGACCTGCTATATAACGAACATTACACCTAAAATCAAGACTTAATGACCTTGGACAGTAGCCACAGGCAATGCATGTGATCTTAGCCCTTCAAATTCTGGAGTCACAGCTTACATTTCTGAACCTCATACAACACTATCAGACCATAATTCACAGTGCAGTCTCCTTTAAAAAAAAAAATTGAAACTTTTCCCTCTTACTCAGGAATTTAAATTCCATCTTCTCCTAAAGTTGCCTTTAAAATCTGAGTTTACATCAGTAATCACTAACATTACAATTGAAGAGTATCTTTGGATGGGATGAACATTTAAAACCATGAACTTGGAATAAACAACATGCCCTCTATAACATAGGCAGACCTTATCCAATCTGCTGAAGGCCCAAACAAGATGAAAACAGGAGATTTCCCAAGCAAGAGGGACAATTCCAAGAGCTTATATTAGGACTATCTTCAGCTTTTAGGTGTCTTGACTACTGGCTATTGGACCAGAATATACGACCAGCTTCTATCTTTATCCTATTGGACCACTGTAAACTTTGGAGTCAGACACTTCGAAAACTAATTGAACTAAACCCTATTCATACACTTTTCTATATATAAAATTCTAAAGGGTTTCCTGCATTGGAGAAGAGTAATACAACATCCATGGCAACACAAAAAGTTACACAAGATCAATAACCTGAAAACAACACACTAACTAACTCACAGCTGGCACAGCATCCCAGATTTCTCAACTTCAGAATCTATCCCAGGATGCAGTAAGGAGTCTGTATTCTCTGAATGCCTGTTTGGATAGAGACTCCATTTGAAACTCAATGACATGGCTGTTAATACAATCCAGTTGGTTATGCTGTGCTGTGACGAGGAACTTGATCATTCCTGGATATCAGTCTCAGGACATCTTATGTCATAGTCATATGATCCTTTACATAGGGCAGGTGGTGAAGTGGTAGTTTGTAGACAGAACAAGTAGAGAAAAAAACCCAGGAAAAAGAGCCAGCAAGGGTTAATTCAGTCTTTTAGGACACAATCATGGAGTCCACATCCCATCACTTTTACTATATTCTTTTTGTCAGAAAGTTCCTATGTCCTTGATGGGTAGTAACTCAAAGGCATTAATGCCAGGAGGTTGCAAAGATCTTTGGGAGTCAAGCAAAAGCTACACTTTCAACACTTTTTCATAACAACTCTCAGATCAGCCTAGAGAGCCCCTGCACTTCAGCTTGAGAATGCCTTGCTTAGACCTATACCCAGCTCAGCCTGAAGAACCCCACCTTGCCATTTAACATGATTATTCATTTCCTGCCTTTAGTTCTACTGATGGGTCTTTTCTTTGTTTCTGCTTTCCAAAACATTTCTATAAATATGATTTTGATAAACTGGCATATATAACATGTGTCTATATGCATATATGTGAATATATATACATACACACACAATTTAATTCCAAGCCCCCAACACACACACACACACACACACACACACACACACACACATATATATATATATATTTCAGAAGATGCATAAGGTCAACTTTCACCAAGAGTCAATAGTCAATAGCATCACTAAGGAAATTGCATCTAGATTTAGCAAAGAATTCCTGCTCAGGAGCATGGGCAGTCAAGTGGGTGGCATCCAGGTCTTACAGATTAGCTGGAAAATGAACAATGGCCGTCTTTATCAAATGTTCACTGCTAAAACCATAGTGGCAGAAACACAAGTGTAAGTTAATTCAGGGGGAAATATTTTCAACCCTTGAGGGAATCACGAGTTTTGGCTCCTGGGTTCTGTTTCAGGAACATTCCGTTTCCTTACTGCCTTCTTTCTATTCCGTGGAGGTCAGTTCTATTTCAAAGAATTATTTAAGGCTGGCTTTCTGTGTAGTAAGGGATTTTTTTATGCCACCTCATCGCAAAGATATTTTTCTTTCTGAGTAAAGTAAAAACTTATAAGCTAACAACTAAGTGGCTCGAGATTAACAAATGCCAAGCATAGTCAGAGATACATGCCTACTATAAACCAGGTTTTTTTTCCACACAATAGAGAAAAAACAGACAAAGGGATGTACCTATGCATTTTCACATTCTGTTCATGAGAATTTAGAAATTTATGGAGTCAAGGTTAATACAATATAGTTAATGCTATTATTAATATTCTCACCTCCTCTTAATATTGGTTTTCCTTATTTATCAATGGCTTTACTGTTGTTTCTTTTTTCAGATGGAAAAATGCTACAGAAAATAGAAACAAAGATACCTTTGACATAGAAGTTTAAAAATCAGATTTCAAGCAAAGATAATGGCATGGTACATTCATACATGTGCATACATGCAGAGATCAATTTTTAATTTGTATGTTAAAAAGAATGTATTGAGACAAGAGGAGAATTCAGCAGTACAAATACGAGCCAGAATACTGCTGAAATGGGTTCTTTGGCCTTTGAAAAATTAAAGATTAATATTTTGTCAAGAACCATGTCTTGGGAGATACTAAAACAAACTAGCAAAAAGGACAGTAAGAGTAGCCACAAAAAAGAATTAACTCATATTGCTTTGGAGGTCTTACTTAGGGATGAGCTAACACAGGTATCAGAGAACCGGGAATAAAGAATAACTATAAAAGGCAAAAGTCTTTCCCATTAATCAATGGAGAAGAGCAATGTGTTAAGTCACCAGTGTAAATGATTTCCATGATAATCATCTGTAAGAGGGACATATGTTGGTCATTGATGTTCATTGTGTATGATCGTGTGCATGCTCTCTCTCCTTCTTGTGTAAATCACCCATAGTTGGAGACTAGATCTTATGGGCCTGGCCAATACAAAGTCAAACAGTCCTGTGAGGGGGGATGTGACTGATTATAGGAAAAATAGAAAGAGATGCAAGAGACATGTAGGGGGGGAGAAGCAGTTCATCACCACACCAGCAGCGATTCTATTTCTCACAGCTTTCTTATACTTCAGTATCATGGCAAGCAAAGCCACAAGCTAACAGAAACAATTTGCTGAAAAATACACATAAGACATCTTTTCCTATCCAAAAGCCTCTCTGTTACTTCCACCAAGGTCAACAGAATCTTCAGCCCCTCGCCTTGAGCATCAAGTGCGCCTCCTCTTATCTTTCTATGCCTCAGCAGGCCAGGAAATCTGCCAACCAACAGACCCTGACCTGCCTTGACTCTGTCTGGTTCTCTCTCTCTCTCTCTCTCTCTCTCTCTCTCTCTCTCCTTCAGAGAAGTGGCAAATGACTCCTGACAAATGGATAGTAAGACCACTAGAGCAAAGTTGATATAAATTTTCCGAAATAAGATTTTCTATTGGTTTTGTTGTTTGTTCAGTTTTTAAAATTATACATTTTCCTCTTTTTTATTTATCCTCCTCTTCCCTTTCCTTCCTCCAAACCCTCTCAAATACTCCTCTTGGTTCTCTTTCAAATTCATGGCCTCCTGTTTCATTAATTGTTTCTGTGTGTCCTTAAACACATAAATATAACCTGCTCTATCTATATGGTGTTACTTTAATGCATATGTTTGCAATGCTATTTCACATCTGATAACCAACTAGTCTGCTCTTCCCTGAGGCAAACTATTTATTCTCTCAACAGTCTTTATTTCTCTATACTTCTTTGTGTAAGGTTGGAAATTGAAATAACTTAAATGCCCTTCAGTTGATAAATGGACAATAAAAATTGGTACATATTCACAATGTAACACTATTGAACTGTAGAGAAAATGAAAAAAACAAAGGCAAATGAACAGAACTTGAGAATATTACATTCAGTGATATAACCTAGACCCAGAAAGATAAATGTCACATGTTCTCTCTTTGGAGGCTCTTAGTTGCAAATCTTCAGATGTGAGTATACAACACATTTTTTGCTGGTTTGTTTTGTTTTGTTTTTGAGAAAAGCACTTATTATTTACAGCCCTGGCTAGCCCAGTCTGTGTAAACCAGGATGGCCTTGAACTCACAGAGAAGTGCCTGGATCTACCTCACAAATAAGATTAAAGGTACTTGTTCCTATGCCTGGTTTGTCTTAGTTTTAAAAGCTTTTTGGGTCTAATATCATTGAAATCTTCAAAAATCTTGTGTGCCACCAAGAAACAGCTCTGCCTATAATCTTGTCTTAAAGTTGTTAAGATTCTGCAGAGGATAATTAAAAATTAAGAATGTCATAGGTGCCAAACAGCTGTTATGAGGGACTGAGGAAAACCAAGATACCACCTCGATTTCCCCTCCTTAGCAGCTTCCCTCTAACCAGCTCATATTCTGCTTCCTTTCTAATTTGTTCTGTCTTAATCGGACTATAAAATAAGATTGGTATATAGAAAAAAGAATCTCTGAGAGGTTTCAAGTCTTTCTTTAGATCCTGGGTTTCGATGAAGAGAGAGATGGGATAGTAGCTATAAAATTATAGAAAAGGAAAGACTAGCAAATTAATTCCTAGAGTTCCTGGGTGTCTGACAAACTATGTACTCATGCTTGGTAAGTGGAAGATAAAGGATTGCATGACAAAAGTAGTAAGGCTAGTTGAATATCATTGAATAGAGATCCAGTTATTGTACTTGCTTTCAATTTCAAAAAACATGGCTACAGTTTAAACTTCTTTTATTATTACACTTTTACAAATTAGGACCCAATTGTTGCTAAAACACAAAGAAGTCTTTAGCATGCTATACTCAATGGGAGGGCTGTGCAAAATCACCAACACTAGAAAACACCAAGCTTCTAACAATCAGTTATTTATAGTAAGTGTTTTGTATGATCCTGGCATACTGTTGGGCACTTAACACAGATTGTTTTCATTTAATGCATGCAAAAATTAAATATAACAGAGAAAAGTGCTGACTGTGTTCTCATTTCACAGATGGAAAAACTATCAAATTGGGTCAAGTGAAAGGTTTCATGGAGTATCCCCAGTTGATGAGTGCAGAATGAAGCTAAGAAACATTCTCCTGAGCATACCAGGGAAGAACAAAGCCATAGTGCCAAACCCCAGCATCATGGCCCTAAGATGAGAGATGCATACAGTCCTTGATACTTTAGAAAATTAAATAAAGATTCCCATGAGGACAGATACTCAGGATAATATTTCACTCACTGCAGCATACAGATGGGATGTGTGTGGAGCTTAGACTTACACAGAAAGCATGTACAAAACTACACAGGGTGAGCTGTTTTCCACCAAATCATGATGAGCATAAGGGCTCTTGGGGGCAATCAGTGCTCCACAAGTTCTGCCACACAGAGCAGTGGCACTTTGGGTGACATTTCCTCCAGCCCACAGAAATGCAAGGAAAATAAGAACCATATGTTAGATGCAGAGAGTGTCAACCCATGACTGTCATTTCTTCAGTTTTTCTTCTTACAGTTTTTGGTGGTAAACCAATTTTGTTTTTCCCATGTAGGAAAATGAAAGAAAAAAAAATAGGACAGCCTCCATTTGACTTCATCTCACTCTTATTCTATGTAATAAAATATCTGTTTAGGAGGCTGGAGAGATGGCTTTATGGGTAAAACATTTTTTAGGTGCAAAAATGAGGTACCTGAGTTTACATTTCTACCACCCAGAAAGGCATCGGGGCATGGTGGCACAAGCTTAGAGCCCTAGGGCTATAGGGCAGGGACAGGCAGAGCCTGAGGTCTCACCAACTAGACAATCAAGACCTGGTCTTAGAAATGGTGTGGAGAACAATAGAAGCCACTCAAAATTGATCTCTGGCTTCCACCTTCATATACATATGTAAATATACACACATTCAGCAATGTCATTTTTTAAATATTTGTGATTACTTCGTAGGTTTTATAGTGATGAAAGAAATCCAAAGGTCTTAACCACCATTGTTTTATAGAAGAAATGGCAGTTTCAAAAATAAGTTAAGCACTACTATATGTCGAAAAATGGTTAAAGGTCTCCATTTGGCTGAGTTTCCATGTTTCATAGACTTTGCTCTGTAACTATTCACCTTCTTCAATTCATGAGCCAAAGCTGTCTGCTCTCCTACTTGCTTCTGCCTGGTCTTGTAAGACATGGAGATAATTGAGTTCCAGGACCTTGATTCCCTGTCATTCATTTTGCCTCTTGAAACCTGCAGCTACCATGCAAACAAACCCAGAGTAGCCCATAGATTTAAAACTAAAAAGTGCCTAGGTACTCCCTAATATCTCAGCCACGCGACTAAATCCATACAAAATAAGTAACTTGTAGAATAATTCCAGGCTAAGAAGATGGCTACTGGCTCACGTGTCTAAGTTCAAAGGAGAAATGCCACATTGAATGCTTTGCTGACACGGTGACTTTCAAATCTGACACTGGGCTTGCAGTAATTCCTTAAGATGCCATTTTATCTAAAAGGGAACAAAGCAATCACCTGTTGTGATCTTCCTTTTGAACGAATTTCTGTGCATGGCCACTGCAAGGATTCTGTGACCTCCTCGAGTTATTGAAAGAATAAGCCTAGAAAACTACAAGAATGAACATAATTTCCCCCTGAATTATGCAGAATTGTCTTCATGTACCTACCCCACAGCAATAAATGGATATTTCTCTGATACTCGAAGCTACATTATCAGCTCCCTTTGTCAAAGAATTCTAAAGGATAATTTTAATAATACCAGTAAAAGAATGAAGACCTTGTTCCTCAAATGCCGTCCTGCACAATTTAAGCTAGAAATGTTTCACACTCACTACATTGAAGTTCAGAGACCTGAATTCAGGTAGCATAGGCTCCCCTCCTGATTTCGCTAGATAATGTCCTGTAAGCATTATTTCTGTTTCACTCTGCTCCTTAGATTCTTTATACGAGAAGTTATAATGCTGGACAGAGGTGTGTGTGTGTCTGTGTGTGTGTGTGTGTGTGTGTGTGTGTGTGTGTGTGTGTGTGTGTGTGTATCTGTGTATCTGTGTGTATCTGTGTGTGTCTGTGTGTCTGTGTGTTTTTCTCTCTCTCTTTGTCTCTCCCTGCCCCCATGTTTGTGTGTGTGTATCTGTTTGTGTCTGTGTGTGTGGTGTGTGTGGTGTCTGTGTGTGTATCTGTGTATATCTGTATCTGTGTGTGTCTGTGTCTGTCTGTGTGGCTATGTGTATATGCACTTATCTTATTAGGAGGAAATGTGTATTTGTATGTAGAGACACACACAGAAGCCAGAGGTCTACCTCCAGTGTTGTTCCTTAGTATATGTCACAGTGCTTTTAGACACAGGCTCTCTCATTGCCCTGTAGCTCACTAATTAGACTAGGATGACTGGCCAATAAGCCCCAGAATCTGCCTGTCTCCTTTAATGCTGAGATTACATGAACATGCCACCACACTCAGTTCTGTTCAGTTTGTTTATTTGATTGGGTTTTTTGTTTTGTTTTTTTGTTTTCTTTAACGTGGGTTTTAGGGATGAATCACAGGTCTTCATGCAGTGAATACTGAGCTACCTCCACAGGCAGACAAAGGGAACTTCAAGGTCTTCATTTTTCCAGCAGCATCCCAAGCCCTTAATCTGGTCATTCTAAATGTTTGGAAATAAGGCCTCAAACACAAATGCATTAAAACTCTCTGGAGACTGAAGGCCTGGTATCTACTTAGAAAAGTCTAATGTGCTGCTTTTCCAGAATCCAAACAAAAGAAAATTTGGTTTACAGGTGTTATTGTTATGGATCCTGGTAGGTCATTCTTCTAGAAATAAGACTTGGCCATCTTTTATTTTCCCTGAGGTTGCTTTTGTGTACATTAAGCCTGTGCATTTCTGTGATCGCTAAATGTATTCTGTGACTTGGACTGAAGTGTATTCAGGGATCCGCATGGAAATAAAAGCAGACGCACTGTAACCACTATTGTGATATTTATCACTGATGGTGCTCACATGACTGTGGAGCTCCATAAAACCCTGGAGGGGTTACCTTCACTTAATGGTGTCCTTCCCTTTCACTCAGCAGCTACTTCTTATTGCAAACAGCTGCCTGGAAACGAAAAAACATTTTCTATTTCCAAGGGACACTGTTGGCTCTCAAAGCGCTTTGCTCGTTTTCCTTAACAATTGTTTAAGTTTAATCAAATTTCTAATTCTAAAAATGATCTTATCTCGCATACAATTCTGAATAAGGAACTCAGGAGACCTACTATGTATGCATCTGAAAAAGAATAAAAGGAATCAGGCTAAAGAGTGCACATGCACACACACACACACACACACACACCACACACACACCACAAGGCAAGATGGAGTGTACAGCTCTGATGTTTTCAGTGCACTCATGTGATGTTTTTGCCACCCCTTGGACCGGCTGGTTTCTGCCCACTCTAGCTACTGGGGCACCAGCTGACTTTGCTTCTAATGATGGCTTCCTTGAGCTGGATTAGAAAGCTCCTTCAAAATAACCCAGTGAAACTACATTAGCACCAAAGTAAGGGAGGAAAACAAGCGATCATATAAACTTTATTAGCACTCTTTACTATGAAATAAACTAGGCTTATACTTCTTTTGTAGGGGAAAATGATGAACACACAAAAAAAAACCATACCGTATTTTTACTAACTAACGTGCACTTGTAAAATGCATGGCATGCTGTTTTACAGGCAGTAGCATATAAAATACTTTTTCCAGATGTGGATTCATAATTCTCCAAAGACTATAATAGTTATCATAAGATTTATGGAGGATAATTTATTAATCACATTTTTTTTCCGTTCAGAGATCTGTTTGGTAAGATGAAAGCAAACTTTAAAATGTCATTTTAACCAAATGTAGATGGCATAATATCAAGTTACTCCTTTTGTTCAAATTATTTTTAATGACTTTATTTGCTTTATTGCCTACACAAGTCAGGACCAACTTGGTGTAATGATCTCTTCAGGAAATCTCTTAAGATTTTTTTAAAAGTAAAATAGCATGGAGCTATTTTAAAAACTAAATGAACTGAACTGTGTAAGTTAATTACTGTTCATTTATTTGAGGGACATAGGAACTACAGAAGCTTGGTTTTTTTTTTTTTTTCCATTTTTTCTTCCTTCCATAGGATTTAGAAAAGAAATACCCTATGGAAACTATAGCTTACTGTGCATACCTGCAGCTTCTTCAACAGAAATGTAGAAGCCCACTTGTGTCTGAGGTGCTATAAGTAACACATTGTTAAATAAAGTACACATTTCAAACACAGGGCCCTTTAATCTGGTCTAGATTATTAAAAAACACAGCTGTGCTGAATCCATATTGAGGACCCCAAGTCACATGATAAGTAAAACAGTCCAAATGGCGCACTTTTGTCATCACTTTATTTGAAGCAAGTTTTGACTGAAGCTTAACACTGCTGGGCTGGGGGTGGAGTGAGGAACGGCAATACGCCATTTCAGGGAAAATCCCTGGTCCTAAAATCAGATTGGTCCTTTCATATACTCAGCTTTCCAATCTCTCAGCTCACCAGCAAAGGAGTCTTCATTAGGCAGGGGTGGTCTGGAGAGTAACAGATGGACAGATAGCCCTTAAACTGCCCTTTCTCTTCTCCTCAGGCTCCTGCAGCAGCCATCAGAGCTTACTAATCTACAGTAACAGGATAATACTTCAAAAATTTATCATAATAGACACTTAGCTGGTATTCAATACGTAAGCTCTCACACAAGTGTGGGAAATATCATCAGTGTTCTAAACTGATAAAAATAGGAGATCATTATATCAGAGACAGACGTGGCTACACATGGTCACATCTACTCTGAAATGCCAAGAAAAGACTGGGGCTATGGACACCGTGCTGGCTGGGCTCTGATGGGTATAAAACTGTGGAGGGAATACAGAAGCATTTCAGGTTCTTCTTAATTGCTACTTTAACATACATTTTCCTGGGGTACAGTGTGATGGTACAGTATACATATATATTATGTAAGTCAAATCAATAGACATACCTAGATTACCCACAAACTTTTTGGTCATTTCTTTTGATGAGAAAAGTCAAAAGTGTCAAACTATTTTCAAACATACGATATAGATCATAATAATCATTTTCTATACAGTAAAACACCCATGCTAACCTCTCCTATCCTGTTGTGACTTTGCTGTATTTTAAACAAGCCCTTCCCATTAGTTCCTTGTATCTTCTCTCCCCAGATATGTAAAACACCACTATACTCATTGACTTTAAAAGGTGAACTTTGTGTTTGTTATTGTTCTTGTTCTTGTTGTTTTGTTGTTATTTTCACCTGTCTTATTTTGGTTTGTATTTGATCTCTGGTTACATCATGTTTTAGCAAATGTCAAGGATTCATCCTCTCATTGCTGAATAGTAATCCTCTATGTGTGTGTGTGTGCACATTGTATGAGTACATGAAGATATGCATGTGCATCTGTATATCACATTTTTTGTCTATATATTGATTCTGGCTATTATAAACAGTGATGCAATAAACAAAGGATAGCAAGGAACTCTCTAATGTACTGATTTTTTTTCCTGGGAATCAATACTTAGAACTGAAATTAATTGCCTGGTTGGATAGTAGTTCTATCTTTAATGTATAGGCAAAACCCTCCATGCTGTTTTCTATAATGTCTGCCCCATTATAATCCCTAACAATAGTATAATCACATTCTGTTTCTCTACATTCTTGCCAGAACTTGCCATGTTTCATAGATCTGTTTTCATAGAGCCACTTTAAGTGTGAGATCATTGCATATTAAACGATCCAGGTAATTATTACTGTTGTATGGTTGAGGGAGGGAGACCCAAAGAAAAGTAAACATGGAAAATGATGAATCAGGCTCAGCTGTACAGACAAAGGACACTTTTGAAACTTCTGATCTCTTCAAGGACACTTATCTTCTAGTACACAACAGGTCATTCAAGGCTACTCAACCTCAAACTGTACTCTTCTTATATACTTTCTCAGCCAGAGGAAAGGCTAGGCAGAAGGTCTGGAGCAAGAGGCAAATAGTCCTGATCCTCCCTTCCAAAGCCTTAGGCTCTAGGAGCTAGCAAGGGTCTAAGGTGCACCTGAATCTTACAAACTAGGAAATACAGAGGCATCCCTGGACATGAGGAAATGCACTCTTTCACCAGGCCAGTCATGGCCAATCAGAAAAGCACATGGTTTTTCTCTTTCCATGTGGTGATAGTCCTGCCTTTGCCAGTATAGAGAGGTTCTCCTGAGGCTTGTTCCACAGGTATGAACAGTTTCAGCCATAGTCAGACAGAGGTGGCCCAGGATCAACCCACATCTCTTCCTACATTTATTCTTTCCCTTTTGATAATTACATCTCATCTGAGATATGAACACAATCAAATGTTGACAAATGTGCACAGCAGGAAAGCCATGTAAGTTTCCCTCAAAGAAGTAAACAGTGCCTAGTAGGATGGGTCAAAAAAGGACATTACCTCTCTATGAGAGGTCAGATACCCAGACCAAATTCTCCAGCCCAGAAAATGTGCATGAAGTTCTGGAACAACAGATGGCAAAGACTGGGTAGTGCTTCTCTGAGGAAGTAGCATGACAAATAGTCCCTTCCAAAATGAAATCATCACAGTAGACAAGCACGGACCACCCATGGTTTTCTGCTTTAGAAAAGTTGGAGCCAGATCATGTGGATATGAATGGTTGCCAGTTGTGTCTCACCCAACCACAGATAACAGAGTTTGTGGTGAAAAGTCACCAAGTGTATATTCTCATTCCATTTCCGATAGGTGTCTATGCCTGCTTCTTCAGGAAAACAAAAGCTCAAATATTCACACAATATCCATTCCTCTCAGGCACAGAGCTGAGGGCTTTGTGCATAATGATCCAATTACTGAATGCATCGACTCTGAGCTATGTCTCTTGCAACTGACTTTGAGAAGTTGAAGTTCTATGAAACTGACAGTCACCCTGGTGTTAGAGGGCTTATCCTCTAATAAACAAGTGTTTTTCAGAATATATCTACAAAGCTATCAATTTCGTCTCTGTTGAAATCCAGAGAGAGCCTCTAAAGTTTGTTAGGGAAAATGGCGTGTAACTCATTAATTTGAAAATGCTCCATTGTATAGTCTGTTCCAAACTTACAATACAGAAGTCAGAGCAGAGTTGGGGGCTCAGGACATAAATTCACCATCTGTAGCAAAATGTAATCAGACCCCAGGAGTTTCCACTTTGAAGTCTTCCTGAATCTGTGTGGGTTACAGGTCTGAACATATCACCAGCTTTGACAGGTGGCTTTATTTTTCATTTCAAAGAGGGCGCAGAGAAGGCAAGGAAATCGAGGGAACACGTGCACAGCAGAGCTTTGAATGTGGCCCCAGGAAAGCTGGCTGAGGTATTTTCTCAGTTCAGGTCACACACTCAGAAGAACTGAAATAGAGAACTTTCTGGGACATTGTCCTTTTTGGCTAAGGCACTTGGGAAACACCCCCCTTTCCAGATGGTATTTCCACCTTTTTCAGCAACTAGCCCATCTCTCAATTTGCCCCATATCTTAGAAAGTGCCCCTGGAGTCAGGCATCTTTTAGGGATGACAGTGAACAGAAAGCATCAGCCTCAGCAGTAGTTTTACCAATTTCAGACAACAGTATCATCTCTAGAAGCTGAAACCCAATTTCCAGATCTTTTAGCACAAAGACATATGGCTTCTTGACCAGGAGTCAAGAGGGAGAGAATGCTACACACTGCTCCTGGGTAAGGCTGAGCCAACCATACTACTCTCTAGAAAAGATATTCACAATACACTCATGGTGGAGGGGTAAGGCAGAGTCCTAGTCATTTGTCTCAACTGCCAAGTTGAGAAAGCACAAGCATGCCAGAACCTGCTCACAGTCTCCTGCATGCAGTCCTGAAGACATATCTTGCAAAGGAGCAAACCCCATAGCATAAGGAAGCCTCCCACTCAACAGCCAATATAAATGAGGGACTGCTACATGAGAAGCACTGTAAGCATGGAAAGACTATTCTTCAGGAGAAAGAGGTCTAGCACAGGAGGTTGGATCAAGCACTCAGCCTTGCAAAGGAGTAAATGTATCTTCCCAAGGTGCTGCTCAGTAGTGCCTTAAGGCCTAGTGAACTCCCCCTGCTACGGTACAAGAGACCTCAGGAGAGGGATGTAGAGGATCAGTCCCTATCATAGCTAGAAGCATACACACACTCTCAACTTCAGAGGAATTAAAGACACACTCTAGACTTCTCAGCCAGAGCCCTTAGCTTTCTTCTCTGAGTTCTAGGGCACAGCAGGTTCAAGTTGCCCCTGAAACATAGTTGTACTAAAATTATATGTTTAAAGTATCATAATTTGTTTTAACATATGTTCTTTTCCAGTTGGTAGGATGGTAATGTGTTTCAGAGGCCAACTAAGATGTACTGATGAAACAGGATTAAAGTGGAACCTCTAACTTCTCTCTATTGTTTGCAACCTTGGGTAAATTGCTTAAGATCCTTAACTTTTGTATTGGTTTTGTCAGTGGCTGCCTACTCGTCACAACCATCCCTTAATCCTTCCCTGGTACTTTTGAATTTAAATACTGAATTCCAAATTGAAAATATTTTATGGTATTTATATTTGCAATATTTAAAGAAAACATATACATCACCAAATTGTTGTAAAGATACAAACTGAATTCCATGAATGTTTTTATTTCTATAGTTTCAGAAAATATGGAAAGAGGAGGGTACGAATTAGCAGAATTCATTCCACAAATTAAACCTGTGCAGAAAAATATTCTTGGAATTTAGGACAGTGTGATATGTCTTCAGCTAAAGAAAGAAGCAAAGTTTTCCCAGAGATATTCTATTGTGTAACATGAGTGGCTTTGTTACATCTCCATGTGATAAGAGGAACTCGTGGCAGGAAATGCTCTTTGCCTTCTATGAGATCATCACACATAATTCTCATGGCCACCAAACTCTTATTCTTCCCTCTTTACAAATGTGGAAAGTGAGATTTTTGAAAGTAATGATTCATAGGTGACAGAGTTGGGAACAAAATCCAAATCTTACTCTGCAGGTTAAAAATCTCACACAGGCCTCAGAGGATGTGCTCTGAAGTAACTTGAGGTACCAGGATGGGTTGGTATCCTTGGGGAATATATGATACCAGGGTTGGTGTCAGAGGAAAAGAGGAGGGATTGTGGGGGAGGGGATACTTGGAAGAAAGGGAAGCTGTGATGAGGATGTAAAGTGAGTAAATAATTAAATTAATGGAAAAACTCTTACACTGTATTTACTGGGGTGCTGCGGTTCACTCCAGCTTCTTGTGAAGGGTGGGGCCTGCCTGATCTTCTGTTCCTATCACTGACTTTCAATACAGTGTGTTACATTGACTAAAGAGACTGGGTAGTAAAAACTAATTAAATAAACATAAACCATAATTTTTGGATTTAACAAAAATATATGTCCTTAAATAGCTATAGTTCGTGACACACGGTTTGAATATGGGATGCATCCATTGGTTCATGTGTTTGCACACTTGGTCCCCACTTAGTGACACTGTTTGGGAAGGATGCCAAAACTTTAGTGGGTAGAGCCTCTATCAAGGGTGACAGGTCTTGGGTTTTTAAAAGTTCAGCCCCAGTTCCTATTAGTTCTTTACTCTCTAACAGTGGATAGAATGTGAGCAGCTGCCTCTTGTTCTTTCTTTCACACTCTCTCCTTTCGGGTAGATTGTATGTCCAGAAACTCTGAGCCAAAACAAACAGTTCTTCTGTTGATGCTGTCTGAAATTGCATCACACCAACAAGACAGTTAAAAAATATATACTTTTACAAATTAATTTTTCAACAGTACTTTGAGTAGACAGATGGGAAATCACAGAACAGCAAGTAAAGACTAAGTACTAAAAGACTCTAAGCTTGAACAGCCAGGTATAAATACCTCCTAATATTTTCTGTCCTGGGAAGCTTCCTTTCCTTATCCATGAGCAAGTGCTAGTACCTAAATGTTTTTGGTAATACATTTCCATCATCTCTTAGGATACTGGTGTTCTGAAGCCATTGGAAAAGATTCATCTAATATATAAGACATAAGGAAGCCCAAATGTTGTTACACCCAGAATTTCAAAACTCTTGACAAGAAGCAGCATTTCAAATTAGACTGGGAGCTTCCTCCAGACAGAAACTATAAGGTATTTTCAGTATTTTGCTCTGGCTCTGGCCTTGGGTCTGACTCATAGAGAATGCTTGAGATTTGCAAAGATGGATCAACACATCAATCAACCAACCACAGACAGTTCTGAGTCTGGAGCTATCACGTACCGTACCTTCTTCCACAATACCCCTTCCTTGGAAACTTTCTTAGTACTTGGAAAAGATTGGAGCAAAGGAAGAAAGCCTTGCCAAGCCTCTCATCTAGGTAGCAAGAAATCAAAGTGACCATGTGACTCAAGTTACTAACCCTTGGTTCCTTTGTGTTCCAGTCCCTTGATGATTCCGCTGTCTGAATTCCAGATGTTCCCCAGTCCGATTGAAGGTGGTTGAGAGGAAATTCTTACAGTTAAAGTAAGTGGGCCATTTTCTTTCACTACTAGACCTTATATTATTTTTGGAAGAATCCAGACCCAACTTACATGTAACTCAGGGGTGCCAAGCTTTCAGAGGTTGTCAATATCCAGCTCTTTATAAGTCTTCTTGTATTTATTTTCACATTAGAGAGAAGAGAAAGTCTGATTGCATTGTATAACTTCAGTTGAAAATAGAATTTGGGAATTTTCTGCATTTTGCCCAAGTATTTCCCCAGGACAGGGTAGGAGAGAAACAGATAGCCTGTGTCCTGGTGTTTGCCTAGGAGCTTGAAACACAAATGACAAGGATTAGAGAGAGGTATGAGTCAGCATTTACCTGATTCACATATTTGGATAAAAGGGTTTTTGATTAAATAACACTAGGATAATAAAATAGAATTTATTTCTGATTTAATAAAATGGCTATTTTGTGGGTTGTATATACAAATAATGTTCATTGTGAACCAACTCAATTTACTTATTAAAATATCCTACTGACCCTCTCTACTAATTGCGGAAATAATTTACCTTAGCTTATTATTCAACATTCTTCCTGTTTTTCTTACTTTCACATTCCCTATAATCCAGAGCAGTAGGATAATCATAAGGATTTCACCTGGAAAAACACCCCCCTCAGGAGAGATCTGAGACTGCTGGAAACACTGGCTAGCTGTTCCAGGTGCTGGATGTAGGTGCACTGTGGGGTTCAGAAGCAAATGAAATGTATACAGCAAGGTATCTCTATCTGATGTTTCAATATCTGTAGCAGAGCAATCTCTCAGCAAGCTGTTGGATGTGATAAAATTTTAAAAGAGAAAGGTATTAACTTCAGGTTTTCAAGTAACTTATAAATAAAATTATTCAATTGCGGGAGGGACTCTTAGCTTTGGGGTTGCTAGGAAAAGGTGGTACTAGGAAATATTTTATAAAGAATAGCAGTCTGAGGCAGGGGCACATTTGTCTTCTCTAGCCCAGTGGATTTTCCCCCCCACCCACCCAACAAGTGGATCTTAAAAGGCATTTGTAGCATCCAACTATCTTCTTAAAGCTGTGGTTTTCAACTTTGGGGGTGGGGGAATGTCACATATCAGATATCCGGCACATCAGATATTTATATTATGATGCACAACAGTATCAAAATTAGTCATGAAGTAGCGATGAAAATAATTTCGTGGTTGGGGATACCACAACACGAGGAACTGTGTTAAAGGGATGCACCATTAGGAAGGTTAAGAACTATGACCCTAAACTAATTCTGGCCTCACAGCTGATAAATGTCTCTACAGGTTCTATAAGCAGCATCTTTTCCATTGACTCTATATATAAATACTTCCCTCACAAGACACCTTTTCACTGAAGCAAACAGAAAGTTGGTGATGCTGGGATTGAGACTCTGGTTGCTTGCCACTCAGCTTCAAGAATTTATATAATTTCAATCTGTTTGCCAAGGACTGACTCTCTGTGCCCATAAAGAAAGCAAGCATTTTTTACATATTAGAAGTGATCCCCATTAACTAGCCTAGGTGTGCATTGAGGACACTCTTTCTGCTTATCTCTTTTTGCTCATCTCTTTTTGGTGCTAAATTTACACTACCTGCACACATGCATGCACATACATGCATGCCCACATGCACTCATACACATCATATCTCACTTGCTTTCTCAGAGTCTCTATTCAAAAATATTCTCTTTCCAAGAGATTATCTGGCTCTCCTGAAAGAAACAGATGTATATAACCCAGCACTCTAGCATCCTTGACAATGCTTTGCAATTAAATGGAACTTTCTCATTGAATAGGTCATTTCCACAGGGCAATCGAGAAAACAAGAGTTACTCATCAATCTATCTCATCTCCATCCCAACCTTTCTCTTAGTCTGCTCAAGGTTACAATCACAAAGTGCCTGAGGATGATGATTTACAAAGTTCTGGATGTCCAGGAATATGTTGCTGAGAAACTTGATCCCAACTTGTATCGTAACATAGTTAAGAAGAGGAAATGGAAATAGTCATGTGGAAAGGAAGAAGAGATGTCACATAGCATGATAGAATGCCAGAAAAATGGGGGGGGGGCACTCTCATTCAAAGCAGCAAGTTCTGTCTCAAGAATCCTACATGAACAAGAATATGTTCCTGAGAGTAAAGCAGTAACCTTCTAACGGACACCATCAATACCTCTCATTATGCCCAACCTATTAAATTTTCTACCACTTCTCAGTGGTACGTGGGAACATGGGGCTTGCAGGCTTGCAGTACATGAACCTTTAGAGAGTATTCTCAATCACTTGTTGACTCAAGCAATCCCCTATCTCATCCTACAATCTTCAATAATCTTGAGTAGTCTGGTGCAGTCAGAAGTAAGTCTGTTTCTTGTGATTCTCCCAGCTAATCAATGGGGAGAGGGAGTGAACTTGTAGTCTGCAAGAACTATGCTGAGTTGAAGCCATGAGATATTGGAACTTATCATGGGTAGCTATTTCCTGCTTTTGTTTTCAGTATTTAAATGAATCTATTAGTCCTTGTAGTTTTTCTCTCTTGATACATCCCTCAGATACCAAGACATTTTCCCTCCAGAAGACCCCATGTCAAGCAAACCACCACTGTACTCTGGAGTCCTGGTTTCCACTTACCTTCCTCAGACCTGTGATCTTCAGCACATCTTCTCACCCAATGTTAATGATTCTGGCTGAGGACTGGGAGTCAGGGGAATGTCAGCAAGGAGCTGTTAACTAGGCAAGGAGGATCAGAGATCTCTAAAGGGAAGCAGCACTATTGCAGACATGCCTCCTCTCTACACTCATAGAATATAAGACCTCATACACAAGCTCCACAAGGTACCCCATCCAGATGATAACTTCCTCCAGAACATCCCCGCACACCCCTAAAATTCCTAAGTGATAATTCTTAGAATCAAAGTACAACTTGGCTGCTCTGGATCCCCCACATTCAGGGGCTTCTGTAATCTATATATTCTGTTCATGAAATAAATAACTATTCAACCCTGCTAGTTAGTGTACACATAGACACACACACACACACACACACACACACACAATCACATCTCATTCTCTTTTTTACAAGCATTTTCATTCAAACTCATTCTCTGGAAGCCATGAATTTCTTGTCTTCCTCTATCCTGGTTGTCTTCTTACCAACCACTGTCATAACGTTTGTGAACTGCCAGTTGCCCCTCTGGGATTTAAAGTCTTTCAGTCTTATCGCCCTTGAACTTGGAATCTCTCCAAATGGCTCACCTCCCTTCTGAATCATAAAGCTGAGAAAGGTCTGTTGTGCAAAACCAAACCCTTAGGTCTTATCTACTTAGATAGGAGCCTTTGGCAGTTTGGCTGCTTGCTCTCTGAGGACAACATGAGTTCCAATTCGTCACGGTTACAAAGTTCCTCAAGAGCTGCCCCTTCTTGGTGGTGATTGTGGTTGCAGTGGCCAGGGAACACTATTTTTCATTTTCTCAAATACATCCTCAGAGTCCAATCACTCAATAAACTCTGTGTCTTTATAGTCGTGATGGGAATTAATTGGCAAATGTTTGATGATTCCAGATCCTAGCTCCTAGCTGTGGTCTCTATACTTCCAACAAGGATCTTAGCACTCTCTTCTATATTTACCTTGGAATCTCAAAATTAATATTATTATTATTATTATTGTTATTATTATTATTATTATTATTATTATTATTATTATTTATGCCTAGTATTGTAGGGTTCATGAGCTGCATGATAGGAATGCTTAATCCTAAATTGTCAGAGTTACTCTTGGAAGGGGATCAAAACTCACATTGATGCTCCATCCCTCCTGACTTACAAGGCCATTGTTATTGTATTTACATTTGGATAAACCTTCCTATGGAAACTGGCTGCTCATAGCAGTTCATTTGAAACGTGTAGGCTTAGATCTGGCTTCATGTGTTAGCACAGGCCTGTCATCGTGCATTCCTGGTCACTCTCCGAAGTACATTTGTCTTTCCTCAGTGTTTCTCAGGGCTGGGGAGCAGACATTCCTTCGCCTCTACATTAATCCAATTACTAAACACCTGCAGACATGCAATAACAGTTTAGGTGCCAAGAGCCTTAGAAATGGTTTTATAGCAGAATGTAATCGGCTGTCCTGCTATCAGGAATCAGGTTACACACCTGCCAACATCTGAGCCAAAAACATAACACTCGTGGTTTTCACTCCAGGCAGGAATGCTCAGCACATATCATAGAGACTACGTGACTGGCATGTCAGCTTGACGGCCCAGGCCCCATTAAACATTTGAACTTCTAGTAATAGTATTCGAAGTCACTTTAGTCTTCCAATGGTTTCAAAAGGACTGTGATAAAAACATGATTTTTCTTCCAAGGACAATTAAGGCAATGACACCCTCTAAAGTACAGTTTGCAGAGCATGAGCTCTAGGACAGATTCATTTATTTCAGAATACATGAGAGGTGGCTACTTGCCAGATGATTGCCTGGATGCCTCCTAACTAGGAGGGAATCTGAGCCTATAAAACAATCTCCTTCTACCTACTCATACTATGAAACAAAAGAAGTGGTTCAATTTTTTTTTTTGATACTAGAAATCCAAAGACTCTCATTTTCTTAACTGCTTTAAAACCAGTGAGACTTAGAGCATCATGCTGGTATCTTTCTCCAAACATGGCAATCTACAAAAGAAGTGAGAGTCTGTCAGAAAAATCTCAAACAAGCCTGACTGATTATCATCCCTAATTGTTCCCCAAACAGATTTTGAAGTTTTTAATGGCTAACCATGGAAGAGAATTTTTTCCTTAACTAATTTTGAAAGTTATCAGTTGTTGTCCATACTAGGTAGTTTCTTAGTCCCTAAGGGACTAAGACATAAACTGACGTGTATGTCAAACTGGAGACAGTATCTACTGAAATCTACATAGCCTAGGCCATGAAAAGACTGCATGAAACATGGTGGATCTTCAGGACATGTTAATTAGTTACATGGGTTTCCAGGTAAAGGAATATGTTCCTTGTTGTACCTCCAACCCAGTAAAGCAAGCATGTTATGATATTCTTCCCAATCCCTGCTCCACTGTGTATACTGGACACATTATAAATCAAGAAATGAGAGAAGACTTAGTGTTCTGGAAAATAAAATGAATAGGAAGGGACATTGTTCTTCACAACAGCTCCCACAACTAATCTACCCTCCCATTCAAACACACTGTATTTTCAACCCAAGATTTCTCAGTTCCCCGAGACTCCTTGCCACTGTCAATAGCAGAGTGCTTCAGCGCAAACCCCTTGTTTGATATACCAGTAGCAATAAAATGTGTCTTGTGTGTGGAGACCTTGTTTTCCCACCCAGAGCACCAGCTTCTCCAGGGCATAGGAGTACAATTATGTATATCACCTCTGGCAGATTTTTCCCCAGACCACTGAGGTTCCAAACTTTGACCTTTCTCCTTTTGGCTTTTTTATCTAAAACATATACACAGCCTAGTCTCTATAATGAACCTACCTTCTAAGTTGTTGCTAGTAATCATGTGAGAGTTTGTGAAAACCATAGAAACTTCTGAAAGGCCCATTTTGAATATACTCAACCAGTTCCTGTATTTTGGAAAGATCTGGAAACTCTGATACAAACTATTGGTCTGAGTGCCCAGGTAAGTTATAGTCTCCTCCTTTCAACACCTCTTGAAAAGAAACGCCAGCAAAGCCCAGAGGATGCACTTTTTCTGATAGAGAAGAGCCACATTCTCTCTGATGCATGGACTGCAGGGCAGGACACAGCTACCCAGGATGGAAAGAGATGATGAAGGTTTGAGAGATATGAACAACAGGGAAGAATGGGGACCAGACTAAATCATCACCCCTTATTGAAAAGGAGGGCTGGCAGCATCCAGAGATGGCTGCTTCCCTGCTTTCTTAGCAGTCAGAGCAAAGGCAAAAAGAACCTGGAGGGGAGGGGCCTTCCAAGACATGGGTCTGCCAACCCCTCCCATTGCAGCCCAACATTCTCAGCCCACATGTAACCTTCAGCCCCTGCCCAGAACAGTCAGTGTGACAGTAATAATAGTAGTCACAAGAAAATGTAACCTCGATCATACTAACAGCTTTTGAAAAGTAAAATGCTGTGGATATGATTTCAATTAAAACTCACATTGTCTGACTTGTCTCTATGCACAGCCAGAGTTCACCTCCTCCTGCCCTCTTACCTCCTCTATTCAAAACGTAGCCAACAGGAGAGACTGCTTCAGTGCATGCTCCAACCTTGAGGAGACAGAGTCTGTGTGCTTCACATCACTTCCCATTCCCAGTCTGCTGCACTCCCACAGCCCTGGGAATGACTTTTATGTTAACCTTTCCTCAAATCAATCATAATATAGGGGAGGAATTGTGGGTAGAGTTTGAGTTTCTCCTCTCTCCTTCACCTACCCTCCTTTTCTTTTTCCCTCCTTCCCTTCTCTCCTCTTCCCTTCCCTTCCCTTCTCTTCTCTTCTCTCTCCTTCTGTATCTGCCTCTTTCTATCTCTCCCTCCCCCTCATAGTTTTCTTAATTTATGAAAGAGCAATTATAAACTTAAAATGAAAATGTTCGCATATAAATGGAGCCTCATTCCTTCCTTGAGCCTGTCTCTATGCCGACAGCCCCAGGAATCTGCAAGTTTTTTGCCTGAAGGTGACTTTTCCCAAATCAGTTCTATCAACAGCAAATATGTGCCAGCCAGCCAGATGAGGATGGGCAGGGGAGGCAAAATCAGAGTCCTCATGCATATCCTCCAAATCAACAGAATTTCTGTGGTCCTGGAAATCTCTGATGCCTGTTTTCAACAAGATGCTGTGCAAACAGCAAGTCCAGCTGTTTGGTTTGATGTAAACAGTCAAATTTATACTTCTCTGTGCATCTCCTGTCCATCTTTGTACTCAGATAGTTATTATGTGTTTTTTGCTAAATAGTGCAAACATTACCTGTACAAAATCTTTGCCAAATCTTCAAAGGAGCTACAAAATGTTCTTCTATTCTGGTTAGGGTGAGTATTCATTGATAGAATTTTGTTGTTGTTTTGTTGTTGTTTTTTTTTTTTTTCAAGAAAAACTAAACCTGGTAACTGTTTCTCAGATGGTATCTTTCATCAATGTAGGGGAGAGGGGTTAATTGCAACATTGAAAGTCCAAGAGGGTATTGTCTTTAGAATGGCACATATCTGTTCTCGATAAACTTCACATTTCAGAAATCCACATATTAAAGCAGTCCCAGGAAATGGGAGAAAACAATGTAAGGGAAGACTACCCAAAGCGTGACTCACTTCCTAGAGCAGTACATAAAATATGGTAACAAATATTAAGCAGTTCAAGCAGCAGCACTTTTGGATGGCCAAAAGTATTCATGATAAAGACCTCTACAACGTTTTCTTTAACATTAGATACATGTATCCACATCATTTTCATTCATACTTACAGCTCTCCCAAATGAGAGGCTTCTTTTTTCAGTAGATGGCAGTTAACACAGAGACACGCAACTGGCCAAGGTACAGATAATAAGAAACCAAGAATGCTCAGCCCTAAATAAGACATCTCTATATCATCTGCCCCTCCCATGACTCAGGGATCATTGCTTGGAAGAGGGAGTGGAAAGAATATAAGAGTCAGTGACAATGAATGACTACAAGAAAATAGTGTTCTGGACACAGCAGACTAGTTGCATATGACATCACAGTGGTTATAACAACTTGCACAAGACCTTGCAGGCACAAGCCAGACAAAGTCTAAAATGTGAGTGAGCACATAGAGTCACACCCCTACCTGAGAGACTACTGGTAACTGATAGCATCTGGGAAAGGGAAAGTAGTTTTCATAAATGTGTGGTCCTTTTCCTAGTATTTAACCATGCTCCAGGGGAAAGCCAAACATCTAAGAGTTTCTAGGCTGCACAAACTGGACTTGATAGGTTTACAAAAAAAAAAATAAAAAAGGAGTATACTTGTTGGGTGGATAGAAAAAAAGGTATTTTGGAGTGTTTGAGGAAAGGGTTGAATATGCTCAAAATGAATTGTATGAAATTCCTCCAAAAAACTAACAAATAAGTAAACATTAAATTCTATAGGAGTTGAAGCTGTAAAAAAATGATAACTGTTGTCTTTAAACAATACTTATACTTTATTATGAAACAGAACGGAGCTGCTTGGAATGAATGTATTTTAAACGTTAAGAAGGAAAGAAAGACAAAGGAAAGGAGGGAGAGAGAGAGAACTGGGAGGAATGAGATGATAGCTCAGTTGGTAAAGTGAATAATTTGCAAGCACAAGGATTCATGTTTGTTCCCAGAACCCCTGCTTGTTTTCTAATCTGATACATAGTAGTATGCTTATAATCCCAGCACTAGGGAGGCAGAGACAGGTGAATCCTGAGACCGGTCAGCCTAGCCTTCTTGGTTAGTTACAGGCCAGTGAAATAACATGTCCCAAAACAAAGACAGGCAACACCTGAGGTTAACATCTAAAGTTTTCCTCTGGCCCCAATATAATCATATGGTCCTTACAAGAAGGATCAGGGATATCAGAATCACAGAGGCCATACAGTGACAACCATAGATGTTACAGTGATTGAGTACACTAGATAAAGATTAGAGATAGGCTCTAAAGTAAAAAAATTCAAAGAAATAGATTTTTCTCTAGAGACTCCAAAGAAATACAGCCTACTGACCAGCATTAGACTTCTAACCTCTGAAACTGGAGGAGAGTAAGTCTGTGTTGTTGTAAGCCACTAAGTTAATGATAGTTTATTACCTCGTCATTAGTAAAGTATTGCAAAGGGAAAAGCCCCCAGTAAGGTCATATCAGTCATTTCTACTTCATCAATCTTATTTACCATTAAAATCTCTGTAACACTTCAGCTGAGGAAGCATTTTAAGAGTTTGTTGTGAGCATCCCACCTTAGGAGATGCTGGTGTTGTTACCACAGGAGATGTGTACACACTCAGACATGCAAAAAAAAAAGTGATTAATAAAAGCTTTTTCTTTAGTTAAATATTTAGCACAACTGAACCAATCCTTATAATTTCTCTATTAAGTTCCAAGTTAAATAGGTCTTCAAGATGCTGCACTGAGTAATGCTTATACCAAAGGAGCCCATCTAGCTATTGACCTCAAGATCTTGAATCTGTTATGTATATAGTTGATCTGATGAAGTCTGAACTGAGTTTTAATGAATATATTTGTTAGATTTCCAAAGATGTGCACTTCTAGTCCCCAAAAAGACTCAATAAAGGCATAAGGTAGAGACTCGCTCTCACACTGGGTAATCAGTAGGACCCTACCTACCCTTTGATTCCTACCAGGGCAGCACTCCATTTTCATCTTGTTTCTCAACTAAACCCAACATTTAGATGCCCTTATGCCTTGGCCCCGGAAGAAAGCAGCTTGTAATAGTATATAAAACGCAATGTTCAACAGAATTCCATTAATCTGCTGAACCTCTCCCAAATGAGCAAAGGAGAAACAAAAGTGGCCAAAAAATTTAACTCCTCATGGAGGAAGCATCTACAAGTCTTCTGAAGAACCTCGAAGACCAAAACATTTCCCGCCTATGAAAATATCCCCAGCTCTTGAGCACTGCTTCAATATCTTGCTACCATTCTCATGAGGCATAGTATACAGCTTTTGGGTATGGGAATGAATCACCTCCACTCTTCATGTTCTGATACTTTCTTAACACACTGAAAGATTGAAACTGGTATTCGGGAAGAAGCTTGAGTAAGTCACTCAACAGATATAAAGACTAACTTGATGGATAGGGGAGGAGGTTATTAGAAATCCAAATAAAAACATGAACTTAAAGGACGAGCCACAGCTGTGAGGCATGCAGAGCTGATTGAACTGCACGTCCTTCTCCCATGTGCTCTAATCTCTCGTCATTGTAGCTTCCGTCTCCCTGGTGATTTTGAATCAATCTTAGAGGAAACTCCAATACTTTCATCAAAAGTTGGCCATGTAAGCTCTTTTCTCATAATACTCAGGAGAATGTCCAACTATGTGTTACTCAGTGCTGATGGTTCAAGTTACATCTGTCTGAAAAACAGGGAATGTGGTGGATTGTCTGTAACAACAGTGTCAGCATCCCTTCTGTTCCTGCAAGTTCATGGTACTCTCTCACTCCCCTCCTCAAGAAGCTGGCTGGATTCAACCATCCAAATGTAGCAGCTGGCTAACTTCTTCTGTCTGTCCCTTGGAATCTATCCTCTAACTGAAGACATTCAAGTCAGATAATTGAACGGTGAGTGACCACATGGAGAGGGGCCAGATGGAGGAGAGCCAGGGTTCCTAGCCAGACCTGGGGCAAACAAAGATAGCTTCACAAAGCTTCAACCAAACCACAGAATTGGGAGACAGTAAGTTGTAGCTAAGCTAAGTTTGGAGGTGATTTGTGATGCAGCAATTCAAATTGAGACAGTGGACCACAAGTTCTCTGAAACGCCCTCTTGTTCTAATGTCCTTTGCATGTCATTGTTCTCCTCCTGTAGGACTCATCCAAAAGAATAAAACTAAGTTGTCAGTGTTTCCAGAGAGATGCTTGTGCCTGGAGGTTCTCCACAGGTATCACACCATGCTGACCACTGAGAATTTAGAGGCAGAACCTGCTTCTGTGAGCTTTGGACCCTGGCATCTCACCAGAAAAATAGGAGCAGTGGACGGCTACTACCAGCTGCCATATCTAAAGCTTTTTATCAGTAAAAGAAAGGAAGAAATGACTGTTAGAGAAATATTGGGTGGGTAACCAAAAGAGGATTATGTTATAATAACAATGAGGATTGTATTTCATAAAGTCTTCAGTTCATAAGTTCATGGCTAGAAACAAGGTCTCCCTTGAAACAGTTAGTTCAGCAGAGCTCTGAAAATCAAGCCTGAGTTTTACATCTCTGGTCTCTGCCCTGGTAATAAGGTATGGTATGCAACTGCAGTCCACCCGAACAATAGAGAAAACATAACTCGGCCCAGTGATGTAGGAAAGCAGCTGCCCACCTGGTGTGACTTAGAAACACATGGAGCTCTCAGCAACCCCAGCCAAAGAGCGGAGGTAGAGGCTGCAATATATCTGGACTTCTAGAAAAGAACAAGTGGAGAGAGGAAACAGGTCAGATCCTGAAGGAAAAAGAATAAAAATGATTCTCGACAAAATGAGTTCACAAGAGCATTCCAGAAAACAGCTCCCAACACACGTTTACAGTTTAAAGATTCTAGCAGTTAATGATGTCAGAGGTTCTTACCAGGTTATCTGGCAGAGGTAGAAGGCCTATGATTCTGATTCTAATAATGGCAACCACATTGCTTCAGCTGTCCTTGCAAAATGAGCAGGCATCCTGGCTCCAGGGAGCTCACTCGAAGCACCTCTGGGAGGCAAATGAGCACACTACAGATGCTTAGCTCTAGGGACGTGTGAATACTCAACCTGTGCCCAGGTGTTGCTCCAGGATGGAGCCTGAAGCAAGAGAAAGACTGAGAACTCAGTCAGGAAACTCTAGGTAGATTCAGACAAGTTTCATTTGCTGTGCTTTGAGGAGCTAAACCTTCTACTCTCCAAGTCTCCATTCCTTCCTCTGCAAAGTCAGAGTTGGGCAGAACGACTATTAAAGAGACTTTCTAAATCTTACTTCTGTATTTTTAAAAAGCATTTGATATATTTTCTTCTTTCTGGAAACTAACATGAAGTTGCCTGCAGTAAATTTCTACGCTCCCCTGCTGGGATATATTATTTCAGATTGTTCCTCTTGTTGTGAAAAATTACAACAGTGCAGAGCACAAAATGCCTATCCTCAAAGTCAAGGCAGTAATAGTCTGAGCAAGAGGCTAAGAGTTCACCCAGGGCCTTGTGTAATGACTTGGTGCTTTATTGGTTAGCTTTTATTAGAGGTTTTGGTCAGATGCTGTGCTGTGGTCAGGACACTTTCTGTTTGGTCCTGGGGGACATTTCTTATTGAGATGTTCTTTGTGGCATAGAGGGAGAATAATTCAATGTTTATGAGTGTTCCAAGGACACTTGAAGAGAAAGTACCTCATCTCCAAGCACATAAAATGGATCCCTCATGTAAAAATTCAGCTTGCTTTCTACCCTTGTTTCCTTGGTCTTTACTTGTGCTTTTATTTTCTTGTCTCAACTTTTGTTATTCTCTACTTCTTTTTTCATAAATTGGTAGTGCAGCATGATTGGACTATGGATTTTTCCTAAATCATTCTAAGATTAACTGGTTCCTATGTGGACATTATATGCAACATGTGACTCTGTGAGCCCATGTGTTTATTGTGTATCAATATTTATCAATATAAAATGACCTTATGGGTTTCTGTAAGTACTTCTCAATCTCTTTACAGGATTCTAATCCTAGTCTCAACTTTATTTGACACCGATGTCTGTTGCCTGATTTATTTGCTTTAAGTTTCCTACACATTGATGCCCACTGCTTGATGCTTTTCAACCCTTTCATGTTACTTTATCATCACTAACTTACATTAATATCCTATTTAATTTTAAACATTCTATTTAATTTAAACCAATATGATTATTTTTTTCCTTATGAGATAAAATTTGTGTTGAATTTATCCTTGTTTCTGAGATCTTTCATCTTATTTTAATACTTTTTCTGTTTTCTTGCCATCTCATTGCAGTACAGTCTTCCTCTATTATTATTTATATTTATTCTTGTACTATCTTCCCTGATCTCTCTTCCTTTCTGCATCTGTATGCATATCTGATGCACATGCATGCTTACATGTGTGTCAGGACGCAGATGTCTGCATGGAGGCTGTGTGCCCTTCATAATCATTCTCTACCATATATATAGAAGCGAAGTCTCTCACTTGAACCCAGAGCTCGAGGTTGCTGGTTAAGCTAGTGTACCTACTCACCCACTCTACAAACAAGTCCCTTCCTCTGTCTCCCACAGGTTGACCTCTGCACTTTCTTGGTTTTCAGATAGGTTCTGAGGTCCAGTCTCTGATCCTCATCCTTGCAGGGCATGTGCCTGTGAAGCCAACTCCTGTACCTCTGTCTATTTTCTGTTAGAGAGTTTTTCTAACATATGGTTTCCTCTGAAGATTTAATTCCAGTGTTGATCCATTCTCTTATTTTCTGTCTTCTTTTCCCAAAAAGTTCTGGAAGACTTTTCCATGCTCCTATTTCAACCTCTATTGTCTTTCACAGTGCCATCAGCCATTTCCTTTTAGAAACACTATTTAGTTTTGTCACAAAGGACTTAGAAAAAATGTCCACCCAGGTTTGCTCCTTTAAGGATGTATTTTTCAGACTGAGATTAGGAATAAACATCCAGCACTTTCTCATGTACTCTTTCTCTTGCATTGCATTTACTTCAATATGAACAGTTCTGAATTTCAGGTCTTTGGCAGCCTCCTCATGATATGCAGAAGGTTCTCAAATGTCGACCTTCTTGTCCTGTCTAGTCATTCAAAGAGGAAAGTCTGCCTTTTTGCCTTGTAGCCAATAATCACCTCACTTAAGTGTTCATGGATGGCTCTCACAGTCTTTTGCACTTACCCTTTGCTCAGATGTTGAAGATGGTGAAAATCCATTCCAGGCTTGGTTAAGG
Organism: Mastomys natalensis; assembly: GCA_021653895.1. Classification (NCBI taxonomy): domain Eukaryota; kingdom Metazoa; phylum Chordata; class Mammalia; order Rodentia; family Muridae; genus Mastomys; species Mastomys natalensis. The sequence goes on from JAJTUV010000075.1 coordinate 1,239,926, forward strand.
AAGCTTACAAGGGACATAGCAAACAGATGAGGTTAAAAATGATGCTTTGGCGAAAATATAGGCTACAGAATTTCAAGATATGTGAGAACTCCCCCTTACTTCTTGATTCTTTGCACTAGTGGACTTAAGACTCTAAAGATTCAGTATCAAATGATATCTCCACCACTGTCTCCTCTGTGACCTACTCCCACCTTCATTTCTCCATCAGGAAAATAGTTAAAATACCAGCATCTACCTCATAACATTGTTGCAGGTAATGAACAAAGCTCCCTATACATACTGTAGTGTCTAACACGTAATAAGAGAGATAATGTTACCTGACGTTGGCTCATATTCAGATGGGATTTGTTAGGTTTATGAGAAACTTATGGAAACTAATAGAAGACACTCCAGACTAAAGAAACCAAAGCAGGAGGGTACAAGGAGACACCAATAATAAGTCACCAACTCAGACAACGAGCATCCTGGGTACAGAGACTCAGGAAATACAGAATCAAAGCTGACTTAGCTGAAGCTTCATCCTAGACCAGAGGATGGAAACCAAATCCCCCAGCAGGCTCTCAGGGGAGTTGCAATCACCTTCACTGAGAACTATGCTTTACAAACTGCTCTTGGAAGGTAACTTCCTGGCAGTACCCATTCTCCACCTAAAGTATTCTCAACGCTCTATGGAGATTAGTGCTCATAGATTGTAGTCTCAAGAATATTACTGAAAAACAGCAATGATTTGAATCCAAGCACACCAAGGTGAGTGTTAGCATCCTGAAGGATGGTAACCCCATGAGAACATTATAATCAACTATATAGGAGTACCAAGACTTCTGTAGAATATTTTCCCTCCTCTCATCCCTTTCCACATCTCTCTTTCCTTCATCATCGAGGACTCCTTCTTGTGTATATAGATTTCCCCAAAATATAGCCCCGTAGAAGGAGGGTAATTACTATGAAAAGATGCAAGACCCAGACATTGCAAACTGAAACTAGTTGTTCATGTTTTAGGAAGTAAATGAGCAAACAAGTTATTTGATTGGCTTAACGTGAATTATGTATCCGTTTGTTGTTTGCCACCTTCTGTGACAACCATGCATTCAGTATGAGAACAGTCCTACAAACAAAAGGAGGGAGATGCTAATTTGGAATAGAAAACATAAAATAACAATAATGAACTTTTATGCACACCATCTTACCTGGCAATTCAACAGCACCGAAATTCAAACTATTTAACAAGTAACACAGCATGGGCCACTAGAGCACACACTAGCTAGAAGAATGAAGCCAGGTTTGTGGAACCTTCCTATTGTATACAATTTTATCTTTCTATCTGTTGGCTTTGGAGGGGACTGAGGTGGAAAAACCTGTGTAGCAAGGGGAGTATGCTAGCACTCATGCTATCTACAAAGTGGCTCTCCACTAATCATTATGGAAATATTTCAATGTTCTTACTTTAAGTTTGGTCATTTCCATTGTATCTGTGTTGTATGTAGATCTCATCTTTCAGTGCTCACTCATGGTGGTAAATACTTTGTTTTGTAGGTTTTCACATAGTCTGTTCATTTGTGTGTGGGGGTGGGTAAATTTGAAAGAGAATATTAAAAATACTATTCTTATACTAATCGCTTGTCTAAAAATCTCTGAAATTTCTAAGATAATTTATTTCATCATTAATTAAACCTTATAAGTATCTGGAAACACAGAAACAGGATTATTGCCTGCATCTAATGGTGCCTCTGCTCCCAGAATGTTCAGGTGCACCAGCAAGAATTCAACGATTGTAAACAAGTATTCTATGTATTGTGGCCCAGAAAAGCGAGCATCGGTTATCTGATTGTGCTGTGTCTAAACTCCAGTGCAAATACAAATATGAGAGTCTTAAGGTTGGACTATGCTTGCTTGCTTTGCTGTTACTTATGAAATTTTGCTTGATGTTTAGTAAAACTAAAAACTAGAACTGAATATTCCCCTAAGCCCCTAATTGTTTTACAACAAACCTTAATGTTCCTTCTTAATCTCCACTGGAGTCAACCCAAATGAAATAAACCTTCAGCCTTATCTCGCTGATGAAGTCCTCTCCCCACACACATGCATCCCCTCCCTATGCCCTAAATGATCACAAACTTTGACGAAAATGACCATAACTATTATCTCTAAAATATAATATCCTTTTCTGGGATCATTATTTCTCTGTTTTCCTCAGGTTTGTTTTCACAGCTATCAGAATTCCCTGAATTTCTTTCCTGGGACTCAACTTTCACCATGAGAAAGATTATTTTCCCACTGGGTTAGACTTTAGAACCAATTAATCTTGAAAATAACTTTAAAATATTTTTCATCAAAATGATATATTCACAGGTTATTTTAGGAAGAGGTGAAATTCCTAATTAAAACTAAAAGAATCCCAGAGGTTTTAGGAAACATAAGAATTAAGATAGAAAAGATTAATATCTCTTGTGGGGGGAAAAAAATAACCCAACAATGCTTTGCTCATCTTTGTGTGAATGCCTGCACCTGTGTGTGTGTGTGTGTGTGTGTGTGTGTGTGTGTGTGTGTGTGTGTTTCTGTCTGTCTGCCTGTCTGTCTGTCTGTTTGTGTGTTTGTAGAGGGAGGGAGAGCAGGGAAAGATAAAGAGATAGAGTCTTGTAATGTAGCTCTGACTATCCTCAAACTAGCTATGTAGACCAAGCTGGCTTTGAGCTCACAGAGATCTGTCTGCCTCTCGATTGCTGGGATTAGAAGTGTGCTCCATCATGCCTAGCACTTGGCTGTCCTGTCTTGAAAATGGCTGCCATCTTTCTTGGGTCTAACCATACATTGAGGTCAAGGTATTTCTATCTTAACCTGAAGGTGGGAGATACTTTGCAGAACACAACACCAGAGAGAATTTTTTCTAGGCTTTTGAAGAATAGATATACACATCAGAGCATGTCCAGTTAAGGCTACATGGATTCATCATACCACACAGGTGTCCACAGAACACTAAATATGACTTACATAATTTGTGAGGTTATTCAATGCCTTTGGCCAATGAAGTCTCTAATTCTTTTCCAATATTATTGAATTAATATATATGAAATCTTCCATGCACTGTTACTTTAAACATATCAAACAATTATTATGTACTTATTGACACACAAAATGCTTCTTGTATTCTTTACAGTATATTTATTATTTGTGTGTATGTGTGTGCATGCACGCTTACATGACTTTATGTGTACCACATGTGTTAAGGAGCCAGTGAAAGTCAGAAGTGGGCATCAGATCTCCTAGAATGAAGTTACTGGCAGTTGTAAATCTCCATGTGATTTCTGGGAACAGAATGAAGGTTCCTTTACAAGGTCAAAAAGAGCCCTTGACCACTAAACCATCTCTGAAGTCCCACTTCCACATCCTTTCACAATCTGAAATACCCTTCCTTTGCTTTATCTTTTGAAATATCAATGATATATACTATGTTGAGCATATCACATATGGCCAGGTAACCATAAGTATTTATTGGTTTTCATCTGCTTTCTTCATCGTCATAACTTCACCACTACCTCCCACCATTCTGCCCATAACTGTTTTACTCTTAAATGAGGTTTGAATGCCCCTTCTTTTTAAAGATTCCTGATCATCTAGTCAGAATTAAATATACCACACCCATATTCTGTATCTCTTTTCTATGTTCATCATTTATTTCATTTTACTTTGCATCAGGGACAGTTGGTTACAGATGCTGATGTGGATGTCAGGAAGTGCATGCTGACAGGAATCTGATATAGCTGTCTCCTTAGAGGTCTGCCAGAGTCTGACATATTCAGAGGCAGATGCTCACAGCTAACCATTGAACTGATCAAGGGGTTCCCAATGGAGGAGTTAGAGAGAAGGAGCGGAAGGAGCTGTAAGGGTTTGCAGTCCCATGAGGAGAGCAACAATACCAACCAACCAGAGCTCCCAGGGTCTAAATCACCAGCCTGGGAGCACTTAGGGAGGGACCCATGGCTCCAGCTATATATGTAGGGGAGGATGGCCTTGTAGGGCATAGGTGGGAGAGGAAATTCTTGGCCCCATAAAGGCTGGATGCCGGGTGTGGTGGAATTCGAATTCGGGAGGTGGGAGTGGGTGTGTTGGCCTTGACCCCTAAATTAAGTTGAAAGTATTGTAGAAGTAATGGAAGATTTGTTTGGGTTTCAAATCCCAAAACCTGACCTCTACCTCTCAGACCCAAATACACAAGGAAATTTCTATAGTAAATCAAAGCCAAAATGTATTTAGGACAGAGCCAAAGAAAAAGGAAGGCAAAGACTGAAAATAGCCTGTAGAGTATTTTTATTGTGAGTTAAAGTTAATCTGTCAGCACACAGTCAACTTGTAGGGACTAAAGTCATTGGACTCTTAGGGTAATGATATAATTCTTCCTAGGAATCTCAGCTTATTCCATTTTTATCTCGGTTATTCAGCATGGCCTCAGGTCACCTGGAGCTGGAATAGCAGAATAAACAAACCCTACGTGGCACTTTCTAACCGTGGGATTAATTACTTGGGTCCAGAAACTCAGTTATTTGTCTTCATTTCTCCTTTTCTTCCATTTCCCATGTTCAGGTCTCACCATTGTACAGTGGACTCTGAAATTTTCAATTTACAACCACATTCGTCAAGATTAAGAACTACACATCAACTGCACTTCTCCAGATGCACTGTGCTTAAGGGTACAGCCAAATGTCCAAAGTCCTCCTCAAAATCCCATCTCCAGGCCCTTCCTTAGTCACTTGACTGGTTCCATTATCATTACATCAGGTCACCCACATCTTCCATTTGAGACCTCCTTCCTCATACACAGTTAATGTCCATGGTTTCTAAATCTCAGACCACATTTTTCATTCAATCTGTAAGGCAGTTCCCTACTGCTTGTTCAAATGACCAAATGTGTAGCTATACATAGAACATGCCTTTGACCACGACATTTACCTGTTAAAGAATGTCCCATGTCTTCTTACTGTCTCCTTTATGTAATCATCAAGACTAACCAGATCATTATAATCTCCATTCTCTACATACAAACTACTCACAGTCACATTAGACTATGATTGCTTATGTTTTCTATGTTTTAGTGTCCATATGGCACCTGTAACCTCTCACAGCCTATCATTATGCTTTGTACATAGTAGGTGTCATTGAATACATTATGAATTAATTTCATATACCTATCTTGATCCTACATCCTTTCATCTGTATGCATCCAAAATCATACCATTTTATCCAGCTTCCCCTATTCTAAATTCTGGAAAATTCATCCAAAATTTAATCTTAAATGAATCTTTCAACAGCTAACATGAGAAGCGAATGTTACTGTAAAGTAGCTAGAATGGTATGCATTTAATCTATGTTTTAAAGGGCTTAAAGAATTGATAAGGCCTTTTAAAACCAAGTTAAGTGTACTTTCTAAACACTATTACCAGCCTAATTTCAAATGCATCTCAAGTTTATTGAGATGTAAGCCTAGTTAAACCTTTATACTCAGACAAATTTTATTCCAGCAATTCAAATGTGGCTTGACTTCATATTTAAATTACTTCATTTATTTATATATTCATCACTCACTCTTTTTTGCCCTTTGACCTGCTACTTCTAAGAACTTCTTGAGCCGTTGAGACAACAAAATGTACTAAGTGCTTATCCCTCATGTTCATAGTAAACCTACACTTAAGATTAAGATTCTCTCCTAGAAGTAACTGCAGCAAAACTGAACAGCAAGATATTTATGAAACCTACCAAAGCCTAGTAGCAGCTCATCTGTGAACATGGCAATGAATAATAGATATTCATGCTCTGAAGATCCAGCTCTGGCAAGCTGCCAACCCAGAAGCTTACTTCCAAGCCAGATTGACCAGTTAATGGCACCACATGGGGGTAAATCCCACACCCCCTGATTTAGCTATATTTTATATAGATTCAGTCTTGGATCAGGCTTTCCCTTTATACCTCAACCTACTGTCCACATCTCCTCAGCAACTGATGAGACACCTCTTTTCCTAATCATTTTCAGTAATCTCAATCAGTCATTGCTGGCATCTAGCTCGAAGCAGAGGAAATCAGAGCATTACAGGCAAACAATGATGCCTGCAGACATCATCAGACTTGTGGAACTTGCTGTGGTTTGGATGTGTGTTGTGCGGCATTAATTAAAAATAACCTGCAATTCTTCAAATGTTGTTATAGTGCTCACTTTACAGCTCTTCTACAGTTTCTCATTTAGTGACCACAAAATAGCAGCCTCTGTCCCTTTAACTTGATAAAAAAATACCATATATTGACCCCAGTGTGTATAAATCCAAAGGATTAGCTCCTAATTAATCTGTGCAGGAGAGAAGAGACATTTTCCCATACAAAGTTATCATGTAAACGATAACCTGGTGTTGCAGTGTCCTACTTAATTTGCCTTAATTGCAAATAAGGAATTTAAGGTGAGACTTAGAGAAACCCCATAATTCCTTGGAAGACAATTATTATATTGAGTTACTTGGGCCTCAGTGCTGCCCCTCAAGATGTATTGTATTTAGGAAGGACATTAGGAAAAAAGTGGTTAGGGAAAAATGATCAGTGTGTGATCCTGCCTACTTATGTACTTAGGGAAACTGGGTACATTGACTTCATTCTATAGACATATTTTCTAATCTGTTCAAGGACATTAAACTACTCATACAAGGCTGCCATTGAATGAAAGTTCATCATTTATAAACTTCACCTTACTATGTGAGGCAAAGCGATGTTTGCTTTATGCTATGGGCATATTACTGTACACATTACCCTCTGGTCCCAAGTCCCATTTCTCTCTTCTTTAGATATAAGCATACTTCACAAAGTGACAGATGGGTATATAGGTGCCAGACTCCTCAGACCAGTTGGTGTATGCTCTTTGGTTGGTGGGTCAGTCTCTGGGAGCTCCCAGGGGTCTAGGTTAGTTGACATGGTTGGTTTTCCTGTGGGGTTACCATCCCCTTCAGTTCCTTCAGTCTTTTCCATACCTTTTCTATAGGGGTCCTTGACCTCTATCCAATGCTTTGGTGTGAGTATCTGCATCTGTCACAATGTCTGGCCTCAGTGGAGATGATGTGTCAAATCCTGTAGAGACTTGATGCCCTGGCTGGAGAGATAGCTCAGCCATTAAAGGCTAGGCCACAACCAAAAATATAAGAGACTTGATACCCAGGGAGGGGGAATATCTGGGGGTACCCTCTCGGAGGCAAATAGGGAAGGGGATGGGAAGAACTCTATGAGGGAGGATCTGTGGGCAACATTTGGGATGTAAATAAATAAAAAAAATTAATAAAAGGACAGATGGGCCTTTTGGCTGGGGTAGACACTGAGCTGGTCTGCTCCTGTGGAGACACCTGATCCTGAGCCATCCTAGAAAGAACCACTGCACTCAGAGCAGAGGGTAAGAAAACCTCACTCACTACCCCCATGCCCCAGAGTTGCAACTGGGAGCCAGGAGTGCTCAGGAACCATCAGGCACCCAAAACCTGCCCTCCAGAATACCACTTCCCTTCCTCCCGAGCCTGGTCCTTTTGGCTGGGGCAGACACCAAGATGGTCTGCTCCTGTGGAAACACCTGATCCTGAGCTATCCTAGAGGAGCCACTGCACTAAGAGCAGAGGCCTGGTCCTTCTGGCTGGGGAAGACAACAAGCTGGTCTGCTCCTGTGGAGACACCTTATCCTAGAGGAGCAGCTGCACCTCAGAGCAGCAGGATTTCAGGATCTCTGAGGCAGCCTGAGTCTCAGGAGTTCTTCCACCCAGGAGCTTAGGATCACAGGAACACAGAGACATCTGGACTCTGAGGAGTTCTGACACAAGCAAGATAACTGGAAAGAGAGACTCCAGTAAGACACAGTGAGCACAGATAACACTAGAGTCAACCAGATGGTGAAAGGCAAGCGCAAGAACACAAGCAACAGAAACCAGAGCTACTTGACATCATCAGAAACCCAGTCCTCCCACCATAGCAAGCCCTGGATACCCCATCACACAGGAAAAACAGGAATCAGAATTAAAATCACTTCTCATGATGATGATAGAGGATTTTAAGAAAGACATAAGTAACTCCCTTAAAGAAGTACAAGAGAACACAGGTAAACAGGTAGAAGCCCTTAAAGAGGAAACACAAAATCCCTTAAAGAATTGCAAGTGAACACAACCAAACAGGTGAAGGAATTGAACAAAACCACCAAGGATCTAAAAATGGAAATAGAAACAATAAAGAAATCTCAAAGGGAGGTTACCCTGGAGATAGAAAACATAGGAAAGAGATCAGGAGTCATAGACGCAAGCATCACCAACAGAAGACAAGAGATAGAAGAGAGAATCTCAAATGCAAAAGATACCATGGAAAACATTGACACAACTGTCAAAGAAAATGCAAAATGCAAAAAGCTCCTAACACAGAACATCCAGGAAATCCAAGACCAATGAGAAGACCAAACCTAAGGATAATAGGTATAGATGAGAGTGAAGATTCCCAATTTAAAGGGCCAGTAAATATCTTCAACAGAATTATAGAGGAAAATTTCCCTAATCTAAAGTACGAGATTCCCATAAACATATAAGAAGCCTACAAAACACCAAACAGACTAGACCCGAAAAGAAATACCTCCTGTCACATAATAATCGAAACATCAAATGCACAAAACAAAGAAAAAATACTAAAAGCAGTAAGGGAAAAAGGTCAAGTAACATATAAAGGCAGACCTATAAAATTACACCAGACTTCTCATCAGAGACTATAAAAGCCAGAAGATCCTGGACAGATATCATACAGAAGCTAAGGGAACACAAATGCCAGCCCAGACTGTTATACCCCAGCAAACCTCTCAATCACTATAGATCGAGAAACCAAGATATTCTATGACAAAACCAAATTTGCACAATATCTTCCACAAACACAGCACTTCAAAGGATAATTGATGGAAAATGCCAACACAAAGAAGAAAACTACAACCTAGAAAAAGCAAGGAAGTAATCTTCCACCAACCCAAAAAGAAGATAGCTACACAAACATAATTCCACCTCTAAAAAACAAAAAATAATAGGAAGCAACAATCATTTTTCCTTAAGAGCTCTTAACATCAATGGACGCAATTCCTCCAATAAAAAGACGTAGACTATCAGACTGGATACATAAAGAGGACCCAAATTTTGCTGAATACAGGAAATGCACCTCAGTGACAAAGACAGACACTACCTCAGAGTAAAAGGTTGGAAAACAATTTTCCAAGCAAATGGTCCCAAGAAACAAGCTGGAGTAGCCATTCTAATATCAAATAAAATCGACTTTCAACCAAAAATAATTAAAAAAGATAAGGAAGCACACTTCATACTCATCAAAGGAAAAAATCTACCAAGATCAACTCTCAATTCTGAACATCTATGCTCCAAATGCAAGGGCACCCACATACATAAAAGAAACTTTACTAACTTCACACATTGTACCTCACACAATAATAGTGGGGGATTTTAACACCCCGCTCACTGCAATGGACAGATCATGGAAACAGAAACTAAAACAAAGACAGATTGAAATTAACAGAAGTTATGAACCAAATGGATTTAACAGACATCTATAGAACATTTCATCCTAAAACAAAAGAATATACCTTTTTCTCAGCACCTTATGGTACCTTCTCCAAAATACACCATATAATTGGTCACAAAACAGGCCTTAACAGATACAAAATGATTGAAATAATCCCTTACATCCTATCAGATCACGACAGACTAAGGCTGGTCTTTAATAATGACAAAACCAATAGAAAACCCACATGCATGTGGAAATTGAACAATGCTCTACTCAATGATGACTTTGTCAAGGAAAAAATAAAGAAAGAATTAAAGACTTTCTAGAATTTAATGAAAATGAGGAAACATCATACCAGAACTGGTGGAACTCTATGAAAGCAGTGCTAAGAGGAAAACTCATAGCTCTAAGTGCCTACAAAAAGAAATTGGAGAGAGCACACATTAACAACTTGACAGCACACCTGAAAGCTCTAGAACAAAAAGAAGCAAATACACCCAAGAGGAGTAGGCATCAGGAAATAATCAAACTCAGGGCTGAAATCAACCGAGTAGAAACAGAAAGAACTATCAACAAAATTCAACAAAACCAGGAGTTGGTTCTTTGAGAAAATCAACAAGATAGATAAAACCCTTAGCCAGATTAACCAGAGGGCACAGAGACAGTATCCAAATTAATAAAATCAGATCTGAAAAGGGAGACATAACAACAGAAACTGAGGAAATTAAAAAAATCATCAGATCCTACTACAAAGGCCTATACTCAACAAAACTGGAAAATCTGGATGAAATGGACAATTTTCTAGACAGATACCAGGTACCAAAGTTAAAATGAGGAGCAAATAAACCATCTAAACAGTCCCATAACCCCTAAAGAAACAGCAGCAGTCATTAAAGAGTCTCCTCACCAAAAAAAGCCCAGGACCAGATGATTTTAATGCAGAATTCTATCAGACCTTCAAGGAAGACCTAATACCAATTCTCTTCAAACTATCCCACAAAATAGAAACAGAAGGAACACTACCCAATCCGTTCTATGAAGCTACAATCACACTCATACCTAAACCTCACAAAGACCCAACAAAGAAAGAGAACTTCAGACCAATCTCCCTTATGAATATCGATGCAAAAATACTCAATAAAATTCTAGCAAACCAAATCCAAGAACACATCAAAACAATCATCCATCATGATCAAGTGGGCTTTATCCCAGGAATGCAGGGATGGTTCAATATTCAGAAATCCATCAATGTAATCCACTATATAAACAAAATCAAAGGGGGGAAAACATGATCATCTCACTAGATGCTGAGAAAGCTTTTGACAAAATTCAACATCCCTTCATGGTAAAAGTCTTGGAAAGATCAGGAATTCAAGGACCGTACCTAAACATAGTGAAAGCAATATACAGCAAACCAGTAGCCAACATCAAACTAAATGGAGAGAAACTTGAAGCAATCCCACTAAGATCAGGGACTAGACAAGGCTCCCCAGTCTCTCCCTACCTATTCAAGATAGTACTTGAAGTCCTAGCCAGCACAATTAGACAACAAAAAGAAGTCAAAGGAATACAAATAGGAAAGGAAGAAGTCAAAATATCACTATTTGCAGATGATATGATAGTATACTTAAGTGACCCCAGAATTTCCACCAGAGAATTCCTAAACCTGATAAACAACTTCAGCAAAGTGGCTGGTTATAAAATCAACTCAAACAAATCAGTAGCCTTCCTCTATGTGAAAGATAAATGGGCTGAAAAGAAATTAGGGAAATGACACCCTTCACAATAGTCACAAATAATATAAAATACCTCAGGGGTGAATCTAACCAAGCAAGTGAAAGACCTGTATGACAAGAACTTCAAGTCTCTGAAGAAAGAAATCAAAGAAAATCTCAGGAAATGGAAAGATCTCCCATGCTCATGGATCAGCAGGATTAATATAGTAAAAATGGCCATCTTGACAAAAGCAATCTACAGATTCAATGCAATCCCCATTAAAATACCAACTCAATTCTTCACAGAGTTAGAAAGAGAAATTCTCAAATTTATTTGGAATAACAGAAAACCTAGGATAGCAAAAACTATTCTCAACAATGAAAGAACTTCTGAGGCATCACCATCCCTGATCTCAAGCTGTACTACAGAGCAATAGTGATAAAAACTGCATGGTATTGGTACAGAGACAGGCAGGAAGATCAGTGGAATAGAGTTGAAGACCCAGAAATAAACCCATATGCCTATGGTCATTTGATCTTTGACAAAGGAGCTAAAACCATCCAGTGGAACAATGATAGCATTTTCAACAAATGGTGCTGGTTCAACTGGAGGACAACATGTAGAAGAATACAAATCGATCCATTCTTATCTCCTTGTACAAAGCTCAAGTCCAAGTGGATAAAGGATCCTTCACATAAAACCAGACACACTGAAACTAATAGAAGAGAAGGTGGGGAAGACTCTCAAATACCTAGGCACAGGGGGAAAGTTCCTGAACAGAACACCAATGGCTTATGCTCTAAGATCAAGAATTGACAAATGGGACTTCATAAAATTGCAAAGTTTCTGTAAAGCAAAGGACACTGTCAATAGGACAAAATGGCAACCAACATATTGGGAAAAGATCTTTACCAATCCCACATCCAATAGAGGACTAATATTCAATATATACAAAGAACTCAAGAAATTAGACTCTAGACAACCAAATAGCCCTATTAAAAAATGGGGTATCAAGCCAAACAAAGAATTCTCAACGGAGGAAATGCAAATGGCTGAGAATCACCTAAAGAAATGTACAGTATCCTTAGTCATCAGGGAAATGCAAATCAAAACAACCCTGAGATTCCACCTCACACCAGTCAGAATGGCTAAGATCAAAAACTCAGGTGATAGTAGATGCTGGTGAGGATGTGGAGAAAGAGGAACACTCCTCCATTGTTGGTGGGATTGCAAGATGGTGCAACCACTATGGAAAACAGTCTGGCGGTTCTTCAGAAAATTGGACATATCATTACCTTAGGACCCAGCTATACCACTCCTAGGCATATACCCAGAAGATGCTCTAACATATAACAAGGACATATGCTCCACCATGTTCATAGCAGCTTTATTTATAATAGTTAGAAGCTGGAAAGAACCCAGATGTCCTTCAACAGAGGAATGGATACAAAAATGTGGTACATTTACACATTGGAATATTACTCAGCTATTAAAAACAATGAATTCGAGAAATTCTTATGTAAATGGATGGAACTAGAAAATATCATCCTGAGTGAAGTAACTCAATCACAAAAGAACCCACATGGTATTCACTTACTGATTATTGGTTTTAGCACAGAAGCTTGAAATATCCAAGATTCAACTCACAGACCACATAAAGCTCATGAAAAATGAAGACCAAGTGGGGGCTTCAGTCCTTCTTAGAAGGAGTAACAAAATACCCAAGGGAGCAAATATGGATACAAAATGCAGGACAGAAACTGAAGGAGGGGCTGTCTGCAGACCATTCCACCTGGGTATCCATCCCATGTGCAGTCACCAAAGAAAGATGGTGATGTGGATGTCAGGAGGTGCATGTTGACAGGAACCTGACATAGCTGTCTCTTAGAGGTCTGCAAGAGTCTGACATATTCAGAGGCAGATGCTCACAGCTAACCATTAAACTGATCATGGGCTTCCCAATGGAGGAGTTAGAGTGAACACTGAAGGAGTTGAAAGGGTTTGCAACCCTATGAAGAGAGCAACAATACCTACCAACCAGAGCCCCCAGGGTCTAAACCATCAGCCTGGGAGCACTTAGGGAGAGACCCATGGCTCCAGCTATATATGCAGGGGAGGTAAAGGTGGGAGAAGAGATCCTTGGTCCCATGAAGAATGGATGTCGTGGGGGGCCGGATTTCGAGGGTGGGGAGGTGAGATGTGGAGGGGATACATGGGGGCATATCCTCATAGAAGCAGAAGGAGGGGGGATTGGATAGGGGGTTCCTGGGAGGGAGAGGGGAAATGGGGTAAGGGGAGAACATCTGCAATGTAAATAAAATATCCAATTTAAATAAAATGACAGATGGGTGATGCCTCATATTACTATTATAAGGAAACTTAAGGGTCGTCATTATCCATGTGTTCAATATATTCATATACTGTGGGTGTGGTTGATGATATGTATGTGCAAAAGCAAGGATGGGTGGAAAATATCTGCATCCCCTTCCTAATTTTGATGTGAACTTTCAGCCCTTGTAAAGTAAAATAAACACACCTGTTTAAAAGTACTGGGAAATCTTTTTGATGATAATTAAGATAGATGTGTTTATATTTTTACTTAATACTAGACGTTACTGTAAGTCTTGTGTTCATATTATTTTACTTAATCCTATAACTCCAATTTCTAGTCCTATCTGCATTTGGCTGATACAAAGGCTTAGACAAGGACCAGGTTAGTTACTTGCACAAGGTCAACAGCTGAGCTTTGTCCTTCTGTCTTTGTGTGCTTGTTTTCAACTTTCAAGATGAGGCCAGCCTTGAACTCTTCCTGCCTCCACCACTCAACCGCTGGAATCACAGTGCCACCATGTCTAACTCAGATTTATTTTTTTTGATACTTGTCTTAGACTTTTCTTTTGTTTCTGAGGCTTTATGTTAAGCTATCATGTTAAAAATAGTTATGACATGAAAAAGAAGAAAGTAACTCAGAGCTTGTCTATGGAAGAGTCTTGAAGCTCAGGTTAACTCCTCAGTACATTTTCAGCGTAAGCTGTGTTTAAGGACTCTGATTCCTGCATCTTCCCCAGAAGCACAAAAAATAAGCAGTAAAATCATCTCTAGGTCTCTCAGCACCCTATTCTCATCTTATAATACAGCCATAGCTCTGCTCTTCTAAATTACATTATAGACCTGTTAATGAGTACATGAGGCAAACTTGGTTCAAACTAAGGCACCTTGAAAGCATCTGTTGTGGTGGGTGATGGTGGTGGGTAGTGGGTGGTGGGTTGGTGGTGGGGGTGTTTAGAGATGGACGCTATGGGATAGTGGTAGAGTTGTGGTTGTTGTGATTTAGGCTAAAACTTTGATAGGAACTTAACATGCTCGGGTATGTTCCTGTGTACCATCTTTGAAGAACAAACTAAGCATGACGAAGTGTTCCTTCCCACCATTTAACTTTGCAGAAATGGGTTCCATGACCTAGAGCTAAGCATTCACCAGCAAGTGCCAACCATTTTTCTTTTTTAACTCTTAAATTAAACATATTCAGGATCATATTCTGAACATGCTCAGAAATGTTCCCATCCCAAAGTTCTTGCCTACATGAACATAGGATTCCCTGTTTGTTTTGAGAAAGACATTACCTTGTAAATAGTGTCTTTCTTATCTGCTCCAAGTCATGAATCTTTTTTTACTCTCCCACTCCTTATCTGCACTTACTTTGGCTTCATACTCACTCATACCCACCACATTCAATGGTAGAGACAAAGTTCTCATAAAATTAACAAATAAATGTGTAGCACCTACAGTGTTTCCATGTGCTCTCAAAGGAGACTAATTTCTATCCCAAACAATCTCACTGAAATATTATCAAAATACTGCCTGTGGCCTTCACCTTAGTGTCTTCCTTTCCTACAGTTATGGGTCTAAACATACCTCTGACCCCTACAGGTATGATTCTACCTCTGACCTAAACAGAAGCCTGAGGCAGGCAACGCTCAAGTAAACAAATAACTTTGTTAGTGGTAGGGTTTATGGACTTGTCTGGTATTTGGGAACACATTTTTTGCTTCCTCTGGAGCTCCATCTCTCATGTGAGTGATCCAGACAAAAGAGAGGAAAAACTGGGTCCGCTGACACTGCAGGCTGGGTTCCCTAACATTTAAGACAGTAGTTTTCAACCTTCCTAATGCTGTAAACATTTAATATAGTTTCTCTTGTTGTAACCATCAACAATAAAATTATTTTCATTGTTCTTCATAACTGTAACTTTGTTACTGTTGTGAAGCATAATGTAAAGATCTGTGTTTTCTAATAGTCTTAGAGAACCCCTGTGAAAGGGTCAGTTGACCCCTAAGGGGGTCACCCCACAGGTTGAGCACCACTGATTTAAGGGACTCTTCAGCAACTCAGAGACAAACTGGCTGCTTCATTGTTTGAGTTGCTTCTGTGTAATTTACTAAGTCACAGTAAAGTGAGCAAAATCAAAGATGGGACCAGAAAGGTCAACACTGGAGTCTCAGGCCTTATCAGCGGCAACCATCTAGTCTACCTTGGAGGATTAAAAATATCTTTACCAATGAAAACCAAAGATACCTACCTGCCACATTAGTTGGAAAGGTCCAAGGTAGTAGAAATATTTCATCCATTATCAATACTGAAGAACATAGGCATTAGAGTCAGATCCAACATACATTTTCTATCTGAGCCCTTTTACTGTCCTGATTCCACATCAGATCCCTTTCTCATGTTAAACCTGAGTCAAGTAATTAGAATATATTCTTACAGCAAAGCATTAAGTCTAGTGGCATTAACAGTCTCTGAGTCCTGCAGACTGGCCAGGTGCCCCTGCTCTAGACTCCCATGAATACTTTCTCCTGGCATTAAGTACATTTATTTGTGGCTCACTGAGGTCTGGGTCTCTTTCCCGTCCCCATGTGTAACCAGAATGCCTGAGCTATATGGGCATAACATTATTCTAAAAATATATTTGCAGGATAAACAAATGAAAGAATAAACTACATCATGGAGTAGATGTGTTTGTAGAGTTAGTATGGGAACAAAGCCTTTATGTGATCCTCGGAACTATTGTTAAAATAGCTGCACAAAGAAAGGGGCTTTTATTAATGATACAAAGAGAGAAAAATATGTGTCTGCATGTAAATATGTAAATGTGGAGAATATTAGGAAAGAAAGGCTACCCATTTATGAACATTAAAGATAAGCACAGATGTAGGAAGAGGAGGTAGGACAGAGAAGAACGTCAATGTTAAAGGGAATTAAAAGAAAGTATTTAGTGTTTGTAAACAACTACATGTGTGTCTGTGTGAATTGGAAGAAGAGTAAAACTCTTATATAGAACAAATGAGAGGTTTATTTATCTCTATTTTTATTTTTTTCTCCTTTTGACTTTCTGATTGCTTCCCAATTTTCAGTCTTCCTGTTTATCCCTTTGTCTGTGGAGTGGAACAAAATAATCTACTTATTACTCATGCAAAAATGACAACATAGCAAAGTGAAGAAAAATATTAAAGAGCATGACTGTAAAATATTTAAGAAACAGAGCCTCATCAGGATTCACTAAAACCTCTATAGGCCAATTCCCAGACACTCCTGTGCATTGCTTATAAAATGAAAACCATTCAGCATGCGTCTGTATCATGTTTAATTCCTTGTCACAAAACTAAATATTTGGAACCATAACAGAAGTGACAACTAATGACTGCCACAAAAAGAGAATTAGACTCCCTCAGGAATGAATCCCCTTTATGATTGTCCAATAGAAAGTGGTCAACCCCAAAATGATACATACACAAAAAACAACAAAAAGGGACTCAGGGGAGTGTATTCATAAATTTATTCATATATACACACACACATAGATGGGGGGAGAGAGAGAGAGAGAGAGAGAGAGAGGAGAGAGAGAGAGAGAAAAGAGAGAGAGAGAGAAACAGAGAGAGAGAGAGAGAAACAGAGAGAGAGAGAGAGAAACAGAGAGAGAGAGAGAACAGAGAGAGAGAGAGAGAGAGAGAGAGAGAGACATATAAATATATATGACAATAATAATCAAGGAAAAGCTACCAACTTGAGGAGGGACAAGGCGGCTGGAGAACAAAAGGTATGGGGAAAGCGATGTAAATCTACTTCAATAGAAAATATATTAAAAATAAGCGAATACTTTTTAAAAACATCGACATACCAAGGTGAGGAAAATAACATAATGTCCCCAAACACCTATGGGTACAAATGAGAGTCAAGGCCAAGAATATAAGACACTCTCAGAAAGTAACACTTAAGGCTGGCACTCCCTAAAGAATCAAGGGTTCTAGACAGTAGCATTTATAGTCTTAGACTTTTTCATTATCATTCCAACTCCAGCTGAGGACAGTTCATGTGAAATAGTTCACACAGCATGCCTGATCACATGAGCTGAACTAATATCAACAATGACATCAGGAAAATGTGTTTACCTTGGTTTCCCGCCATAGAAAATGGGTCCAAAATGATGTTAAACATACGCCTTTCATTTCTGCTTCTACTGGAAGGACAAATAATTTAACAGGTGGGATTCAGAATTCCGAGGAGGGTTTTTTTTTTACTTTTATTTTATTTTTACAGTAAAGTATTAAACATTCCACTTTTGCTCAATGGAATCTGGAATCTTTCTTGACAACCCTCAATAAGTTCTATTTATTTTGCAAAAGCCCTCCTGAAGCTCACATTAGTGGTAAGTTGGAAAAGCCCGTGAGTCCAGTCAGACCATCCTCTCACATACTATCACGCCAGTGTGCTGCTTCAACAGAGACCAAACTCTCTCCCTCCTCCAAGAATGGATCCAGACAGCAAAAGGGGAGGAAATCCACTCTACTGTAGCATGGCAATTAGTGCAGACTTCGTACAATATCATTTCAGTCTAGAATTTTCACCATTACTGCCAAAAACATCAACGGAAACATTACACGACATTTACTCAGTTTTCATTCTCTGAAGAATGGCCATCTTGTTCCCAGCCTAGCCAGAAGAAAGGAATTAAAGGGAGGGGCCCTGTGTAGCATTCTTCACTATTTCTTCTCAGTGCTATTTCTTGTTCTTTTCCTCATATATCATGTCACCTTATTTATTTATTTTTTAATTATAATTTCTACCTCTTTAATTTTTTCTTTAGTTTTGAGAATTTCATGCACCTATACAATAAAATATGATCTATCTCCCTCATCACTGCACTTCAATTTACTTCATATTCTTTACAATATACTCCCTTTCTGATTTCACTTTTATTTATTTTAATAACTTGCAAGTACATTTACTGCCACAAGTATGTGCATGGATGCAGGAGCATCCACCGAAGTGTGGAAAACTGCCAAGGCCACATTGTCAATAAAAAATGGTTTCTTTTCATTAACAGAATAAACATTGTGTCTAAAACCAACTTGAGAAGGAAAGGGTTTCTTTGGCTTATAGATTATAGTAATCATCCAGTAACACTAAGGTAGGAACTACTGGAAGAAAGAACTGAAGCAGAATGCTGGATATTGGCCTACTCCCTTTCTCATTGCCAGCTAACTTTTCATATAGTTCAGCCTCACCTGCCTAAGCATGATAACTGCCCACAGTGTGCTGTGCCCTTCCACATCAATCACTAATCAAGAAAATGCTCTCACAGTCATGACCACAGATCAGTCTAATGGCAGAAATCATCATTTCAGGTTCTTCTTTCCAAATGACTCTAGGTTGTGTCAAGATCACAGTTGAAGGTAACCATGACACTGTCCAGGCAACTATACATTGCCATTAGCTTCTAACCATGGCAAAAAGCCTAGAGATCATCCACAGTGTCTATACTAGGATTTTGGCTGGCTTGATCTTGTGAAGGTCTTCTGTAGACAATCATGGCTTCTGTGATGTCATGAGCACAGTAGCCATACCATGCCCAGATACACTATCACAACAGCCCTCCTTAACCTTGGGATTTTACAATTTTTTCTCCTCCTCATCCATGATGTTCTCTGAGTTTTAACAGGGAGAAAAGAGTTATCATAGATGCCCTGTTTAGGGCTGAATATTCATTCTCTTATTCTTAGCATTTTGACTGGTTAACACTGTATGATTTCTAAGCTCCAGGATAATTATTAATGGAAAGACAGCAAAACCTTGAGATAAAGGACAACTAGAAGTTGTCCTTATGTTGAATACTCAGTTTCTCAACCATTTTCTCATTGGGGCATGGCATGCTATTCTTCTTTTCAATTTTATTTAAAATTGTCTCATATAAAAAGTTAATAGATTAGTTGGAAAACATAGTATTTATATTAGCTAATAGTTATCAAGGTTCCACATGAGTTAAAGAGTGCATTATTTTTAAAGGAACTTTACTCATAAGCAAAAGTATAATTTGCATAAATACTGTTCACCTAAATTCTAAAATAGGTAATAGAGGTTTATAAGAAAGCCTTCTATCTTGGATACAAAAAAACATAATCTTTCCACATATTAAATTCTCTTCCAGGACCATGAAGTCCTCTATATTTAGCCAAAACACAGAAAACCAGAGAAGGACAAAACAAGGCAAAAATTCTTTCAGAACCCAAATTTGGGGAAAGTTGCTGTTGGATGGTATCTTCTGGACATGACTGGGTTCTTGAACTTGTCACATCACAGTAGTTGTAACTGTCTAAAGGATGCCTTCACAAGATTAAACAAGTTAAATTCCAGCTTAAATATAGGGCCGGAGCTAGAAGAGCTCACTTCTAGCCTCACTCCTAGCTGGGGAGCTATTGGCAAAGAATGACTTCTGGGAAAGGAAAAGCCCGTTTTCCTTAGGGATATGGTTCTTGGTAGGTTCCCCATGCTGCAGAGACTAGCATACTCGCCATAAACATATGGGAAGCACTAATTGGAATCAAAAAATTATAAAATAGCAAAATAAGTTGGGAGAGTGATATAGTGGGGCAAGACCTGGGAGGAGCTGGGGTGGGGAATAGGGAGTAGATATAATCAATGTATATCATGTACATGCAATAAAATTATATAATAATAAATACAAGTATATATTCAAAAATTCCTCTGCACAAAATAGCACACAAATCCCTACTTGTGACCTATTATTCAAAACTTAATCACCCACATACAAAGGAAGCTGGGAAACATTGTCTGCCTATGTGATATAGGTAAAGGAGAAACATTTAGTGAAAGGTTTGTTACTATCTTCAATGGACAGCCAAATAGAACATATTGCATTCTAAATTCTACTTATACTGCCATTACCATAATTACTGAGTAATCATATTTTTATCTCTGTGTGTATTTGGGTGTGATACTGATATACAAATCAGCAGTGCTGACTGTCCATGTACTCCATAGTTCAGACATCCAAAGGCTTTGGTTGGACAGAAGCAATAACTCCTGCTTTTGATAGTTTAGAATAGCATATCAATAGTTCTATTTTGAACTCCAAACTCTCCAAAACCAAAGCAGATATTGCTATCCTATCGTGTTCCTATTCTCCCTGTAAATGAACATGGAAACTGAACTCTTACAGGCTTAAAGCTAAGTCAAAGTAGAATTTGAACTCAAAAGTTAAAGGTCTTCTTCCCACATCAGCAGCGTGCTGTCAGTTCCTTAGAAATGCTAAGGTTCCAGTCATCTGCAAAACTACTGTTGTTTCTGATTTCCACACAGATCATGTTCATCTGAACCTTTGTAATGCTTTATTTAACAGAAGAAAAACATAACACACATTGTTCACGAGCATAGTGGAACTCTGCCAGGTGAGACTCATAAACTCTGAGACTTTGTTACTCAAATTACTGTATGTAGACCAGCAGCACTAAGAAGTCCCTGGAAACTTCTCAGAAAATGCAGATCCTCAGCCTTATCCCTGACCTACTGCACCAGATTCCCCATCTTAACTAGATCACCCTGTGCAGTACAATAGCCTATTAGCTTGAGCCTCTAGTGGAGAAAAATAATGACCTGCTATAAAAGGAGTGCCAAGAGCTAGATGGCTCAGCAGGTAAGTGCTCTGACTGCCCTTTCTGAGGTTCAATTCCCAGCATCCACACAGTTACACAACCATCTGTAACTCCAGACCCAGAAGATTCAATGACCTTTTCGAGAGGCACTACACACAAGTGTTGCAGGGACATGTATGCAGACAAAAACATTCATATTCTTAAAATAACAAAACTTTCTTAATTAAAATGAGTTTCAGTAAAAAAAAAAAAAAAAATGAAAAAAATCAGGTTAAAAATGTGAGAAAATGCCATCTCCAGACAAAAGAGCAACAAAAAAATAAACATAATAAATATTTACCCATTCTTGTGGTTTGGGAAATGTAAATTAAAGCAACTGAATGCTGTCACATTTCACCCATCAGATTGCCAAAGATTTTAAAATGCGATGTCTAAACTTCTTCAAATGATTGAAAGATGGTGTGTTTTTCACTGTAGGACTTGAATTATCCTGATATCTTCAGAAGAAAATATTCCTGCTCCTATTACTTTTCATCTAATTGCTTCTACTTCTAGGAATCCAGTCTAGAAAAACAGTAATGAAAACATCTCAGGTGGAGAACAGCTCACCCTTGCTGCACCTGCACTATGACAGGTGAAAGAAACTTCTGTATTCATCGACAGAGAAATAGTTAATGAATGGTGGTTCCCATACTAAGGAGCCATGCAATCAGTTAGAAAACCTCAGTGGCATGAACAAAATGTCCATGACATATTCCTGCGTGCCTGAACAAAATACACACTGCTACAGATTGAATACTCTCATCTAGAATGTTTAAGATTTTGGGTTCCTCCAAATTATAGAATATTTTGGCTATATGTAAATTATCATAAGGGATCTAAACACACAATTCACTTGTGTTCATATATATTTTTAAGTATAACCTAAAGCTAATTTTATGTAATGCTTTCAATAATTCCATGCATAAAGCAGTTTTATACAAAAATATGAATGAATTTTCTACTTGTAGATCTTGTTTGCAACAAGCTTTTCTTTTTAATTAATTTGAACCTTATAAATTCCAACTTTTGGATTAAGAACCTGTATAGTTAGCATGATTCCACTCCTATAGTCTAAAATTATTTAGAATTATTTTTTTTTAAATCTCAATAAGCACTACATGTTAAATCATACATTTTATTTTATGAAAATTATACCACAATAAAAGTTACTAAAACTGCCATGTAGATTATTACAAATTCACTTATCATGGGTATTATGGCATGTATAATATTTGTGATTTATGTAGTTTTATGTGTGTGCTCTGTGTGTGTGCTCACATGTGCACATTCTCAACAGAG
Source organism: Mastomys natalensis (assembly GCA_021653895.1). NCBI lineage: Eukaryota > Metazoa > Chordata > Mammalia > Rodentia > Muridae > Mastomys > Mastomys natalensis. The sequence continues at coordinate 1,262,482 of JAJTUV010000075.1, forward strand.
AATGTGATATATAACATATATTATATATACATATGCACATATACTCACACACAAACATATGCACATATTCTCAGGTCTAGAAAATAGTCTGAAAGAGAAAAAGTGTGCAAATGTCAGGAGCCTTAAAAAGGAACAAATTATATTGTTTTGTTTTCCATAGGCATGTATACATTTCTTATTTTCAAAAGCACACATAAAAACTATTAATGAGAAGGAAAGATTATTTCCATTGAGTCTAAGTCAACTGGGACACCCCAAACCAACCAAACCCAGCCTAACCAAATTTGCCTTATTAATTGTTTAGCATTGTTTCCACTGACCAAGATTAGCTACTTAGATCCAGCTTGAGAGTCTACATTCATGTAGCTGTCAACATTACACATACCATGGCCAGACCAGTGCTCCATAAACATCTCTCCATTATTTCATATATCATCACTGAGTATCCACAAACACCAGCTCTGCGCCAACAACTCCATGGAATTTGATACAGAAAAAACATTAGCAGTTCCAGCTCCCAATCTTATCGCCCTCCTACTGAAAACACTTAAACCATTTTGTACTAGCTAGCAAAATAAGTAAATTTGTTAACTTGGTTTTAAATAACCTTCTTCCTGCATCATTCATTGTTTTCCTTACTTCATGTCCAGTCTGCCCATAGCAGCCTTTATGCTGCCTTGTATAAAGTCCACATCCTTTGCTTCTACAATTCCATGCACCAAAACTGTTCTAATTATGGCTTGTTCTTCTCTACCAAATACATGTCATCTTCATCATCCCTGTGAAGTTATGAATCCCAGAAGCCTCTAGCCAACTTCCATACCTTTATCTTACCTCATCTGTCAGTGTGTCTTGCACATGCTAGGGGAGAGGGAGCCACACCTATCCTCACTCTCCCACTGTCACGTGCAATACTCAGGGCTTACAAAGGATTAGCTGACACTTGACAATGATTCATCACATTTTAATTCATCATATTTTAATAAAAAAAAAAAATAACAGGTTCTCACTAAGAGACTTGGCTGGTCTTGGATCTCACAGTACAGACCAACCTGACCTTGACCTCAGAGAGTTCTGCTGCCTCTGTGTTTGTGGTGATATGATCGAAGGCATTTGCCACCATGCCCCAGTTTATTTTTTAAATTTCCACATATTGAAAAAGAGACAGAAAATTAGTGCTTGTCCCCGTGAGAAGGTAGCTACTTATGCTAATATGTAAGCAGAAGAGCAGAGACCTGTGGATTTAAGCCATTTTGTCAAGCTTATATGGTTCATGAGAAGTGATACCAAGCTTCAAACACAGTGATGAATGCCTCCAAAGCCTATGCCCTCCTCTGTACATGCTACCTTCTAACATGCCACATCCATGACCTCACTTAAGTCTCAAGTTGCTGTCCCAAGAAATATTCGATGATTGATTGATGACATTTTCAGTAGCAATGTGGTCCAGAGAAATGGTCCCCACAGCTGAATGTGATGAAAGGTCCCTGCTGTGCTCAAAAGAGCTAAACCTGCTTCAAAATCGCTTTTCCTCAGGAAAAAAAAAATCATCAGCCTGAGTCTCAGGATCTACATGGTATATAATGGGAAGTTAAGCCTAACTGTAAAGTCTGAACGAAGCTGACTCTCCAGGGAGTATCGTAGTCAAGATATCAAAATTATGAAACAAATAAACAATATCAAATCAATAAGGGAAAATTGCCAACTTTTCTACAATGGCAATGAGGTGAGAAAAACATCAGATCTCTCATCAGCAACTCTGAGTGCCTGGAAAGGATGGAACAATGCATTTCATCCCATGGAAGCAAAAGCTGCAACTATAACTGCCAAACTTAGGAAAGCCATCTTTTAACACTGACAGAGGACTAGGGCATTAGAATCAAACTCCAAGCTAAGAAAAGTCATGATAACCAAGCCAGAACTCCAGGAAACACTTAATGAAATACTATACAGAGTCCCCTTCAGAAGAGCACAGGAAATAATAAACTTTATGAAAATTGATAAACAAAAAAGTCACCATGTATGTCTTAGGTAGGGTTACCTTGTTGTAATGAAACATCATGGCCAAAGGCAACTTGAGAAGGAAACAGTTTATTTCACTCACAGTTCCATGTAACCATGCATCGTCAAAAAGTGAGGGCAGGAACTCTAGATGCAAAGGAACCTGGAGGCAGGAGCTGATGCACAAGCCATGGAGACGGCTGCTTACTGGCTTGTTCCCCATGACTTGTGCATTCTGCTTTTCTTCTTCTTCTCCTTCTCCTCCTTAATTTTTTATTCTTTGTGAGTTTCAACATCACGTACTCCAAATGCTCTCATTTCCCCACCACTTCATATACACCCTCTGAACTTGCAACCACCCCCTCAAAAATAAAAAAACAAATAATAAAAGATAAATAAAACAAAGCATACAAAACATCTCGTCACGGAAGATGTGGTATAGTGTGTCACAGTGTGTCCCACAGTATAACCATTTGTCCACATATCTTTACTTGGAAATGTTCATTGCAATGAGTCATTGGTCTTGTTTAAGACCTCTGGCTTCTACTATGTCATCAATACTGGATCCTCACCTGCTGTTACCCTGTGTCATGGAGATCCTGCAGTAGAGGCTCTTGAGGCATGGGTCCCAGTGAACTGGCACCGAGGGCATGAGGACAGGAAAGCTGCCCTTGCTCCTTACCAGCTGCAGCATTAAGTGAGCTAACCCAGAACAGTGCTAGAGAGTTTGCACTGGTAGTACAGGTGCTGAAGATCTGGTGGGCTGACCAATTCAACTCCCATCCATGCCCACCCTGAAATCTACCTCATCTATGAACTGCTGGAGTGTGTGAAAGGGCCTAACCTGCAGATTTGAAACAGTCTCTCTCTCTCTCTCTCTCTCTCTCTCTCTCCTCTCTCTCTCTCTCCTCTCTCTCTCTCTCTCTCTCTTCTCTCTCTCTCTCGTTTCTCTCTTTCTTCATTCACTTTACATGCTGATTTCTGTTCCCCTTCCCAGTCTCCTCCTCATATTCCTTTCCTGCAATCCCTCTTTTTTTCTCCTATGAGACAATGGAGAACTCCCTGGGTATCCTCCAACCCTGGCACAGCAAGTCCCTGCAGAGCTAGGCACTTTTCCCATTGAGGCCAGACAAGAAAGCCAAGTTAGGTGAATGTGTTCCACAGACAGGCAACACCTTTAGGGAGAGCCTCTGCTCTGGTTATCTGCTACATATGTGCAGGGTGCTAGGTCCAGTCTGTTTTCTCTCTGGTACTTCAGTCTCTGAGAACCCCAAAGGGTTCAGGTTAATTGACTCTGTTGGTCTTTCTGTGGAGTTCCTATCCCCTTCTGTGCTCTCAATACTTCCCAAATTCTTTCATAAGAGTCCTCAATCTCCATCCAGTTAGGCTTGCCCTTAGTCATCAGGGAAATGCAAATCAAAACGACTCTGATATTCCATCTTATACCCATCAGAAGAGCTAAGCTCAAAACTTCAAGTGACAACACATGGTATCTAGGATGTGGAGCAAGGACACTCCTCCATTGCTGGTGGGAGTGCAAACTTGCACAACCACTTTGGAAATCAATTTGGCCGTTTCTCAGAAAACTGGGAATAGTTCTACCTCAAGACCCAGCTATATCACTCCTGGGAATATATATCCAAAAGATGCTGCACTATACCACAGAGACACTTGCTCAACTATGTTCATTTGTAATAACCAGTTGGAAATAACTTAGATGTCCCTCATCTGAAGAGTAGATAAAGAAAATGTGGTACATTTACACAATGGAGTACTACTCAGCTATTAAAAACAATGAGCTCATGAAATTCTTAGGCAAATGGATGGAGCTAGAAAATATCATCCTGAGTGAGATGACCCAATCACAAAAGAACACACATGGTATGCACTCACTGATAAGCGGATATTAGCCCAAAAGCACACAATACCTAAGACGCAACGCATAAACCTCATGAAACTCAAGAAGAAGGAGGAAGACCAAAGTGAGGGTGCTTTTGTCCTTTTTAGAATGAGTATCAAAAGATTCAACCAGAGCTCCCAGGATCTAAACCTCCAGCCTGAGAACAGACAGGGGCAAGCTGTCCTCTGAGAGGCTCTAACCAGCAGCTGACTCAGACAGATACAGACATCCAGAGCCAAACAGTGGATGGAGCTTGAGGACTCTTATAGAAGAATAGGCGGAAAGGATTGTGGGCCCTAAGGAGATAGGAACTGCACAGGAAGATCAACAGAGTAAACCAACCTGAACCCTTGGAGCTCTCAGAGACTGAATCACCAACCGTGGAGCATACCTAGTCTACACAGATCTAGCTCCATGGGCTGGACCTAGGCCTCCCTGCACATATGTTGCAAATGTGCAGCTTGGTTTTCATGTAGGTCTCAAACATCTGGAGTGGGGGCTATCCCAAAACATGCAGCCTGTATATGGGGTATGGTCTTCTAGCTGGGTGCCTCATCTGGCCTCAATGGGAGAGGAAGCACCTAGCCTCTCAGAAAAAAAAAAAAAAAAGAAAAGAAAGAAATCTGGTACATCTACACAATGGAATGTGATTCATCTATTAAAAACCAAGACATCATGAATTTTGCAAGCAAATGGATGGAACCTGAGAATATCATCCTAAATGAGGTAACCGAGACCCAAAAGGAAATGCATGGTATGAACTCATAAGTGAATATTAACCATGAAATACAGAATACCCACACTACACTCCACAGACCCAAAGAAGCTAAACAAGAAGGAAGGACCAAGGGAGAATGCTTGAGTCTCACTTAGAAGGAAGGAATAAAACAGTCATAGGAGACGGAGGAAGGGAACTGGGTTGGAGAGATAGTGGAGAGTGGAATGGGGAAGCTGAGGAATGTACAGGTACAGCTTTCAACTAGTTAGCAGTTGCTCTAGGGCAAAACATAAAGCATTGCCTGCCTTGTTTGCTGTTGCTATGGCAACAATCTATCATTCCTACTTCCCCACAGGGACAAATAGAATGAAGAGGGTTGTGCTTATAGAAAGAAGTCTATACCAGAGACTTCTGCCTTTATTGTAGGGTGGTGAGTCACTGTCACTGGAGGAAGTAGAGTGCTGCCGGGACAGTGTACTGATTTGAAAACTGGGAGTCCTGGCTGATATGCTCAATCTCTTCGTATCTTAGCAACCCAGATGCTCTGAGTTCATCAAGTCATCAGCCCATGAGTCACTGGGATACCTCCAGATTGATTTCATTGGGAAGCACCATGTTCTTACTAGCAGAAAGTTCTGTGGGTAAAAGTTAAACTAACCTCAAATCTATTTTTGAACTTCTATCTACAGAACAACTTTTAGTTAGATCAACTCACTTTCATCCTAATAAATTATAGAATTTCAAAGCTGATAAAGAACTCAGGAATCAAAACCAGCCTAGGTGCTGCAGAAAGAGTTAAAAATAGACAAGACCAAGACCATACAGCTAGTTGTGGAAGCTAACAACCTCATAGCTCTTGGCTTCTCAGTTGAAGCAACTTGTTTGCCAGATTTCTTTTCTCTGCTCTAACAGAGGGAAAAGTACTGTGTCCTTCTATCAGTGCCATGTGAGGAAAATATTTGCTGTAAATATTATGCTTTCTCACATTTTAACAATAGTTAGATGATGTTCTTCCTGGAAAATCTTGGCTGGATTCTTCAGAGCCTCAGAACACGGTGTAATGTTTACTAGTCCCATCAAATTAGTGTACTTTGAACTTGGAGGTTCAAGGTTGCAATTTATACTCTGCATTAAGCTGTCTGGTTAAGGGGCTGGTGAAAGACTATTCATCTGTCAACTCTGAGGCCACAATTAGAGGCTAAAGATGACATTGCACAGAGAATAACCAGTCATTGTAACTCCAAGACTAATCCCTCCTGTTTTGTGAAATAAAGGATTTGGAGCTATGTATTAGAGGAAATCCAGGAAAGAAAATATTCCATATTGATATGGTAATATGACAACAGTAGCATAAATATTGCAAAAAAAAGAAGAGATACCCAGAGCTCCTACTCAAGGAGGACTGAACAGTAAAATGTTGGCATTTAAATTTAAATTTCAGCATATCTACTTACCAACTCTGGATTTGAGCAATCCACCTGACCTCTTAGCTTAGCTTCCTCGTAAGGAAAACCAGACATAATAAGAGTATCTATCTCATAGGGTGTGTCTGAGAACTCAATTAGTCAATGTAAATTGCTTAAAAACAATGACTAGTTTGTGGTCAGTTCCCACTAAAAGCCAACTCCTTTTCCATTATTGCAAGCAGAGAGTTCTTGGCTTTGTGGTGAAGTGGAGAATATTGAAGCAGCCTGACTCACTAAACATGAGTCTCAGAACTACACCACCTGAACACTATGAGATGATAGGAATTCCCCATTCTTCTTGGAGCATTTATAAAGAATGCGAAAGGCTGAGGCAGAGCTCACGGACCCTTGAGTATAGCAATATGATCTGTTTGGCAGTTTATATTCAGAACATGTCCACCTGCCACTGAAGACATGCCAGTAGTGATCCGGATGTCCTGATGACCTTATTGGGCCATGTGGCAATAGCCAGTCAGCTGAGCTGTGTCCATTTGCTCCATCTGCAAAATGAGATGGTGCTCTAAATGGTCCTATGTCATTTGCAGCTTAGCTTTTCTTCCAAATATTTTGTTTTGATTATATTTCCACAACATGAAGATGGCCTCAGTGATTTCTAGAGAAATTCAGACATGGCAATTGAAATACATTAAGCGGGCATACGTAAGACTTAAATATCAATTTCAATAAATGGCAGAGATCCAGAGTGTCAATTCAGAAAAATGAAACTTCTCAATGTCTCAGAAGGTGCTGTGGCAGGTAGGTCATGCAGCTCTACCTGATCATAGGTGAGGATCAGAAGCAATGAAACCAGGCCTTTCCTTCACTGGCTCTGAACTCTCTGGATAACTCTCCACAGAGTTTATCAAGTTATCCTGGAAGAGAACTGAGCTCTGTTTCTTCAAAACTCTACAGATTACCAAAAAACAATAATGCACAGACACAGCATGGCGAGATTTTAGTCACTTAACACAATAATGATAAAATCTGGCCAAAAGGAGAAGGATGTCAGGATATTCTAAAGATGACCTCAACTAGGGGCCCGAAAACTTTGGATGCCTGTTGTTTGGTTGGTTTTTTATTTGTTTGTTTTTGGTTTTTGGTTGATTGAGGTTTTTTTTTTTTTTTCTCTTTTTTTTTGTTGTTTTTTTTTTTTTTTTGTCAGGGATATGTTTATTTGGATGTCTGGGACTCTTTGCTCTACGAAAACACTAACTGCTATATTCTATAGACAGATTTTTCTAGGTGTATTAATATCTTCTCACTATGATAGTATTTTATTCTCTGTTTGCCATGGTCCTTGTCATCTACCCAGCTCTCTGATCTGGGTGTAGATTTGTTTTTTTTTTGGTCCAAGGGAAACACCAGACAAAAAGTAATGGCCAAAGGGAGAGAGGTTGGCGCTGTTCATTGTGCTTTCCATGCACTGGAATTTTCACAACTTCTCTCTGGGTTTGTCTGGTTTTTAGCTGAGCCCTGGCTCCCTTGCTGCTGATCAACTCTTTACCTTGAGAGTCCAGAAGTCATAGCTCCCTTGTCTCACTCACAGAACTTCTAGCTTTCTATGTTACACGTCCCTGGATGCATAACCCTCATTGGTTGCTTTAAACTCCCTCTCTAAACTGTGTCCTAGTGTCTTGGCCATAGAACAGATTTTCAGAAGCTTAGGCAGCACAAGCCACCCTCAAGAGTCACTGAATCTGACGAAAATATGTCTGTAGCATTTGAGTAAAAGCAAATAGAACAATAAGATTCTTTCAATGGAGTTTTATAGAAGTATTTAATGAGGCCTGTTACATGGGATGGTATACACCCTGATGCTTTAACCCAGTCAAAAGCCTGTAACTGGGGGGAATCACAGGTCTAGGTGAAAATACACTACTTATATTTTGCCAAGTGAACTTGTATTCAAATTGCTTCCTAAATATTTATCGTTATTCTAGTAGACTACTGTATTTTCAACCTTGGTCTGAAATCTTCATTGAAGTAAGCAAGAATTGATGCAGAGACTCAGTACTGAACAAAGTGCTTAGAGTAAGTTACCAGTGAGGAAAAGCCTTAAATGAGACACCTACATCACTCTCTCCAAGGTACGAAGGAGAGAAGTGAAAGAATTTGAGTTAAAAAAAAAAACAGAGAAGAAATTGCTATAAAATTGTATCTTCCAGCTATTTCATGGCCACTGCAATCATGAACACACAGCAGCTGTGACCACTTGCACCAAACAGGCATGAAAGTAGGAGGGGATGAGAGACTTGGTGCACTGAGAGGGAATAAGCTGAGATACGAGGTATGGGGAAATGGCACAGTACATTGTATTGGCCTAAAGTTGTTAAAAATAGAAAAAAAGTAAGAAATATGGCTAGTCTAGAAATCAGTTGTGGCTAGAATCTATCAAGGTCCTCACAAAAATGTATATACAGTAAACTTGGTGGTACTGAAGATACCAGATATCTCTTTTTCTATCCCATTGTCATTTGGCAACTTAAGAGGAATCTAAGAATTATAGAATTTTCTTGATCCACTGATTCTACCTTTATGATGCCTTGCTCCTGGTCCTTAGTGGATGTACTGCACTATACACATGTACAATTAATGAATCATTGTTCACACTGCCTCACATTCTTCTGATGTATTTGGAACACCCTTCGAATGGTCCTCTGTGAAAACTGCAGGTGATAAACTATGCATTTCAGGCTTGAGGGGGATAAAATGCAGTCATTAAAACTAAATGTGAGCCCCACAAACCCTCTTGAGCTCTAGATGACATTTATCCTGAATTACAAAGAAGGAAACCAGAATTCAGAGAGGTGAACTCACCTACCGAAGATCACACTGCAAGGAAGAGGAGTAATGCTAAATTTATTAATATATCTGGATTTGCTGAAGCCAAATCTTACAGCAGAGCATTAGCATCAAGCTAATTAGGGAATAGGGGAATTTGGGTTTGAGACTCCAATCTCTGGCAGCCTCTGGGCAGGTGTCACTTTGAGCCTCCACAGATCTCTGCGTGAGCCCCTTCTCTGACAGCCAGAAAGCTAAGCTTATCTGTGGTATTTAAAGGTCCAAGAAATTGGGCAAAGTTTCATCACGGAGATGGAAAATGCTGTCTGCTTCTGTCAAATTTCAAAATCTTGCAGTAGTTGTCCTATTTCCACATTTTAAAAATATAGTCTCCAACTCCACTAGGAAATTCCCTCTTGTCACTGAGATGATCCAGGGAAATCCTGGAGAGATCAAACATGGCAGCTCAAGGTAAACAGAGAGAATGAAACCTGGTCTTTGGGATTCTCTAAGCAGAAGAAAATAGTAATGGAATTCATAAGATATAGATAGATAGATAGACAGATAGATAGATAGATAGAGAGATAGATAGATAGATAATACATACATACATACATACATACATACATACACAAATGATAGACAGATAGACAGACAACAGATAGACAGGTAGACATATAGATGGATAGATAGATGAGAAGAAGGAAGGAGGAAAGGAAGGAAAGGAAGGAAGGAAGGAAGGAAGGAAGGAAGGAAGGAAGGAAGGAAGGAAGGAGGAAGAGTTCTTCTGCATTATGAAGTGGTAAACTTCAGGTAAACACTCACCTACAAATTCAAGGTGATGGCCTTTGGTGAGAATCTCAGCCCCACCATGGTGCTGTCTTAGCACCAGCTGCTCACATAAGGAGACAAGGACCACCTCTCCTGCTGCATGTCTTAATCATTCCTACACTCTCCCTGATGGAGTCACTAACTACCACTTCCTCAAATTGACCCATCCCTCTATTGTCAGAGATTCAGTGGACACTTGTATGGTGTCTCATGTTTCCTTATTCCAGATAGATTCCCTTAGGTACATGCCTCAGCATTACATATACCCCACAATATTTCACCTGATATTCTGTGCACAGATCCCAATGAATATACTAATCTTTCAGGCTTGCACAGACAGAGGTACAAATGCTCCACACACAACACCCTAACATCAACTGTCAAATCTAGAGCTTTTGATGTTCTACTGTTGGTGATTCTGAGGCAGTATAAGACCTTCCTAAGCCTCCTATCTGTGTCAGAAGTGGACCCCATGGCATCCCCCAAGTATATGTCATGGCACTGATGTAAGATACAGATTTTGCTTCTTGATACACTTTGGTCTGGGCCATCTTCTTTGGAATGGGCTTGGCTGATCAGGACAATATTAAAATTGGGTCCTATTTCTTCCCTTCCCTACACCCATAAAGAAGTGTGCAGAAAAGAGAAAATAGTTGTAATTTTTCTAAATATAGGATTGTTTAAATTAGAAATTAGTGCTTTTAAAGCCACTTTCCTTAATCCTGACTGTCTTCTAGGAAAGATTAATTGAACAATGGCTTTAGCATTACATTGAAAAGTAACAAATATCCTCTACTTCTTATAGGCTCCCTCCTTACTCCTGAAGAGCCAATAAGTGCATGAATTCTTCTGCAGCTTTCTAATATGCATTTATTATTCTCCACAATCACTTCAATTAAGTGTGGCCAATAAACTGCCAGCTCCCATGTACTACCTTTCTAGAAAAATGAGCCCTTCAGTGAATACTTCACCAACAGAAAATCCAAACACATATGTTTAATGTTTATATGGAAGTTCTGTTAAGTATTTTATAGAAGATCTTGGCAAGAAGCTGGCTTTGGTTGGGTAATATCATTTTATCCAAGAAGGTCATTGTAAAAACTCTGACTTCTTAAGAAAAAACATAGCTAAAGGTGTATAAAAACTTGGGTAGCATTTGAGGAAAACACACTCAAGAAGCCTACTTCCTGATCAGACCTACAAGTCCATGTATAAACAGTAGAAGGACCTTGGCTCACTCAAGATATCTAAGTCAGGATTGACAAATATCTGCTAACAACATACCCTGATGGAGAGCCAGCCAGCACTGGCAGTGTGAGCACCATGCCAGCAACAGTATCTCAGGGAAAACCAAGAGCTAGTACCCAGGTACTACTCACAATAGCTAAGTTATAGAATTAGCTAAATATCTATCAACAGATGAATGTACAAATAAAATGTGGTATATGTATACAGCAGAAATGTATTTAGAAATAAAGGGTGAAGTTAGGTCATTTGCAGGAAAAAGATGCAACTAGAAATCATGTTAAATGAAATAATCCAGACTCAGAAAGACAAATACTGCACATTTTATCTCATATACAGAAGGTATATAAGAGGAGAAAGAGGTAGAGAAGGGAATACAACTAGGTGGAGGACAATGAGAAAATAGAAGAATACAGAATACTTGAAAAGAAGAAAGAGACAAACAGGAGGAGAGAGATGGATGAAAGTAATTAAATAGTAACATGATCAAAATATGCTATATCCGTGTACAAAAATGTTGCTTTAAAACCTATAATTTGCACAATTAATATATACTAATAAACTAGAGGAAAAAATCAAGAGATTGAAAAGCATATCCTACAAATGAATGCCATATAATAAAAAAACATTTCATTGTATTGCATACTGAAAAGAACAAAGCCATAACTATATCATGCTTGTTTAGCATTTCTTATGTGATGGAGTATCAGGGCATGCCTTCAAGTGCCAAGTATTCATCAAGGAACAAAACTGGTTAGAATTGACCATCACCAGGCCTTGGTGCAGGCAATGACCACAGTATTGGAGCTGTTCTGAAACAATTACTGTGATTAAAATTATGCTCCATTGGTCTTCAGTTTTCGGCCATTTTATTCTTTCTGACAGAACTATCTGAACACCCTAAAGGACACAATAACAAGTTCACCTGTACAAGGACAGGTTCCATATTTCTGTTTTGATGCCAGGTTACTGTTTTAGTTTTATAAAGTAAGCCTTTTTGTCAAAAGTCTTCTATAAAAAAGTCTGCATATCATGTTGTTTTAACAAATTTCCATTGTAGACAAGAAATCTTTAAAAGCTGGGGTCTTTAGAGAAGAATGGTTCTAAACCCTTCTCTCCAGGAGATGAATTTATGTTAAGAGTATGTCTTAGTTGGTTCCAACTGATACATCAATCACAATACATGCTATATAACAATGCCTTAGGCAATGCTAGAACATAGATACAATGGTGCCTCATAAGATTACAATAAAGTTAAAATATCCCCATTGCCTAGTGATGGCTTATCTGTTGTAAGGTCATAGTCCAACATGTTACATGTTCATGGTAGTACTTTTATTTAAAAAAAAAAAAAAAAAAAAAAAAAAAAAAAAAACCTACTGCTTGCCAGTAATGAGGCATAGCACAGACAATTGTGTACAAGTAGAACATGGTATGGAAATAAGAAATGTCAATCTTATTAGTTTTAAAAACAAGCTATCTCTTAAGGACAAAGTAGGTCACCACCACCTCCAATGCAATTGTCAAAAGACAAATATATGAAGATTAAAATGGTTGAGAAATTGCCTGGAGCCAGAAACATGAAGATGAGGGACTCAAGGCAAAAAGACAAAAGAGAAATGGAAAGGTGGAGAAGAATGGAGGAGGGTGATCACTCATGGTTTTGAAACTTCTTCTTTGTGTGATGAAAATATTCTCAAATCAATTATGATGTTGATTACACAGCCCAAAAAAACCATAATAAGAATGCTTGGATTTATGAACTTGAAGTGCATAGTGTATTATATGATATATGTAGTTCAATAAAGCTACTTCACAAAGAAAACTTTTGCCAGTATGGCACCTGGCCTGCTTAGAGTGAGCTGTACTCTACCATACTTACTAGGTTCATGTCACAAAAGCTCTAAAAGCCATACAGAGAAAATCAGTGCATAAAATACAATGAACCCTGCTCTGGAGAGGTAATGGGGAAAGAAGCCAAAACCTCATCCCATCCCTCCTTTCTGTGTCTTCTGATGACATTAACATTGGCTGCCATATTTGGGGCATCCACTGATGAAGGTGAGTTCCCTTTGCTTTCATCTGAAAGTGATTGAGATCTAATTGATAATCAGAAAGGCCACTAAGACTCATGGCCCTAGACTTTCATGAGCAGATTTAATCTACCCCAGACCATAGACGGCATAACTGCAGAATGAAGTGGAACCACATTTTATTTATCTTGCCAAAAGAATGGTATGATAACTTCTGCTGCCAATGACTCAATTCACTATATTATAATGAAATAAAAATCAGTGCCTCTTGGTCCTAAACCACAGTTCTTTTATGAATCCAAATGTTGAAACTTACGATAGTCAACATCTTACTCATATTGGTCTTGGCAACTTCTAGAGATGTTGTGTATATCTCTCTGCCACCTACTAAATCATCCAACCTTGCCACTTCATCAGTGACTCCAAATGTATAAAGAAAATCTGCATAAAAAATCTCCTTTCCTATAAAAAACTAAGACAGCCATGTGCAAGAATATTATATGGGAAAAGCACTTCCAAATGAAAATTTTAAAAAGTACATTTAAACATGGATTATCTCATTGTTTGGGTATCAAATAAAGAATAATTGTATATAATAATGAATAATTTTAAAATGTTGTGCTCTGTATACCAAATGGAAGGTATCCCAATATAAGCACCTGGAAGAACCAGGGTTTAATTAACTGCATATACGCAAAACAAGCAGAATTCCTTGAAAATGCAAGACTATAAATATTTGTCCAAATATTTATAGAATATAGGAACATACTGCAGGGACCACACAATAAGTCCTGTGTGCCAACACATAGTAATATTAACCCACCCACCCTATCTACTCTTGTTCTCTATACATAAACACACATGCATATGTGTACACATATAGTCATCTTTTCCATAATATTATATGCAAACAAAAGGAAACACCAGATATAGTTTTATATCTGGTATTACAATCTAAAATTGTTTTAAAAGACTCAAAATTCTTACCTCTAGTTTTCGTATCCAAAGAAATGGTGGATTTGGAAGAGAAATATCTTTAAGTCATAATATAAAACTTCAAATGATCTTTAAAAGTTGGGAAAAGGAGTTCTAGAGAAAAGCTTAGTAATTAAAAGTGTTTGGTATTCTTACAGAGGACCTAGATTTGGTTCCCAGAATCTATATAGCAGTTTACAATCAACTATAACTTCAACCCCCAGGTATCTAATGTCCTCTACAGGCCCCTGAGTGCATCAGGAACATGAGGTGTATATTCACACATAATCATAAAATAAATACCTTTTTTGAAAACCAAAAACAAAAAACACAGGACTTAAAGTCATACATTCAATTCACTGCCTTCTTTATGTTTAAGAGAACCTGGCATTATTTTTATTGCAAAATGGATCCTGAAGTCACTGAAGAACCAGGTACATCATCTCCCACTGAGGCCAGACAAGACTGTTAGGGAAACAGAATACACAGGCAAGCATCAGAGTCAGGGTAAGGCCCTACTCCAGTTGTTGGGGGAACCCCATGAAGATCATACTGCACTTGTGCTACATATGTGCAGAGGTGAGCGGGGGACTAGGTCCAACCCTTGTATGTTCTTTGGTTGATGGTTCAGTCTCTGGAAGCCCCCAAGGGTACAAGTTAATTGACACCGTTGGTCCTCTTGTTGAATCTCTATCTTCTCCAGGTTCTTCAATCCTTTCCCCAACTCTTGCACAAGACATCCTGAGTTCCATCTAATGTTTGGTTCTGGGTCTCTGCATCAGTTAGGATGAGCCGATGGATATAACCTCTACAAGGACTGCTAGGCACCTGTCTGCAAGCATAACAGAGTACCATTAATGCTGTCAGGGATTGGCTCTTGTCCATGGGATGGATCTCAAGTTAGACCAGTGATTGGTTGACCATTATCACAGTCTCTGCTCCATCTTTGTCCCTGTAATCCTTGTAGGCAGGAAAAAGTTTAGGTCAAAGGGTTTTGTAGTGGATTGGTGTTCTTATCTCTCCACTGAGAGTCCTGTATGACTACAGGAAGTGGCCACTTCAGGTTCCATGTCCCCCACTGCTAGGAGACTCAGATAAAGTCACCCCATAGACTCCCTGGAGCCTCTCCCATTCCAGGTCTTTAGAATATCCTAGAGATGCTCCTGACTCCATCTCACACTAATTTCCATTCACTCTCCCAGTCCTCTCTCTCTGGCTTTCACTACATAAACCCTCCCCTGTTATCATTTGCATCCCTTCTCCCAATCTATTCCCTCCATAGATCTACCTCTAATGATTTATTTTCCCTTGAGTGAGATTTAAGCATCCTCCCTTGGGCCATCCTTTTTATTTGAGTTTTGAGGAGGACTGTGGATTATAACATGTGTATCATTTATTTTATGCCTAATAACACTTATAAGTGAATATATACATTATATTTCCTTTTGGGTATGGGTTGCTACACTCAGGATGATATATTCTATTTTCATCCATTTGCTGGCAAATGTCACACAACCTTATTTTTAATAGCTGAGTGGTATTCCATTGTGTAAATGAACTACATTTTCTTTGACAACATTCTTCAGTTAAGGGACATCTGAGTTATTTCCAGTTTCTGGTTATTACAAATGAAACTGCTATAAACATAGTTAAGCAAATGACCTTAGGGTGTGGTGGAGCATCTTTTGAGTATATATCCAGGATAGATATAGTTGAGTTTTGAGATATAAGTATTCTAAATTTTCTAAGAAACCACCAAATTTGTTTCTAAAGTGGTTGTACATGTTTTCACTCCCACTAGCAATGGAGGAGTGTTGCCCTTGCCTACATCCTTGTCAACATGTGCTGTCCTTTGAGTTTTTGATCTTAGCCATTCTAATGAATATAAGTAGAATCTCAGAACTGTTTTGTTTTTCATTTCCCTCATGACTAAGGACGTTGAACATTTCTTTAAATGCTTCTCAGCCATTTGAGATTTCTCTGTTGAGAATTTTCTGTTTAACTCTGCATTCAATTTTTAATTGGGTTATTTAGCTTCTTGTGTCTAACTTCTTGAGTTATTTATAGATTTTGGATATTAGCCCTCTGTCAGATGTAGGGTTGGTGAAGATCTTTTCCCAATCTTTAGGCTGTTGTTTTGCCCTATTGATAGTAACCTTTGCCTTACAGAAGCTCTTCAGTTTCATGAGGTCCCATTTATGCATTGTTGATCTTAGAGCCTGAGTCATTGGTGTTCTGTTAAGGAAGTTGACTCCTGTGCAAATGCATTCAAGGCTAGTTCATACATTCTCTTCTATTAGATATATTGTATCCAGTTTTGTTGTGAGGTCTTAGATCTACTTGACTTGAGTTTTGAGCAGGATGATAGATAGAGATCTATTTGCATTCTTCTACATGTAGACATTCAATTAAATCAACACCATTTGTTGAAAATGCTTTCTTTTTTTTTCATTGTATAGTCAGTTTTGGGTTCTTTGTTAAAAATCCAGTGTCTGTAAGTATGTGGGTTTAGTTCAGGGTCTTTGACTTTATTCCATTGATGAGAATTTCTGTTTCTATGGCAAGATACATTGCTTGGTACAAAAGTGGCACAAATGTTATGAGTAACCAGCTACTTACTGAGTTGATATAGCTCCCCCCCAACATGGGAAAATGCATTCTTGATGCTATAAAACTAGTCAAGTATCTATGGGAGCAGATAGGCTTCAGAAGTGAAACTACTGCTATTATTTTGTAATAATATAGTATCAAACTGCCCTCTAAATTTATATCAGATTTCACTAGAGAAAAGGTGTGTGTGTGTGTGTGTGTGTGTGTGTGTGTGTGTGTGTACAGAAGACAGAAATTAATACAGAAACATATAATTGGCTAAAGTATATAAAGAATATCTGTGGCATGCTCAGCTACAAGTGGAACATTTACAGCACATTATAACACATCCCTTCTACAAGGCTCCAGGACCATGATGGAATTGGGGATGGGAAGATTGTAAGTGCCAGAAGGTAGAGAGGACTAAAAGAAAAAAGAGTGTCTTCTGTACACTGCTCACTGCTACATTTGTGAACTCACAGCATCTCTAATTGCCTGTATAGTACCTGCACAAGAACTAGACAACATTCTAGTATAGATGGGGCACAATTTCATGGAACTCCTCTGACTCCTAATGAGAAGCTATTGACATCTCATGGCTTCTAGAAGATGTAAAGTCAATTTTCTTTAAGGGTATAGCCCTTTGTGGAACTTTAAAACAATATCTTCATAAAATAAAAAGGGGAGATATAGCCCCATACACCACAAACTTATTTAAATCATGTTCTTTCTATTTTTTATTTTAATTTTTTTAAAAAAATTTGGAGGCCAAGGAACATTATGCTGAGTGTCTATGGCACTCTACAACTAGGCATACTTATGCATAGGTGAAAGGGAAGGATCCACTTACTGGCATAAGGCATGATCCCTATCAGGTATTAAGTATGGGGAAGAGGGCGTGTTTGTGTTATTTCTCCAGGATGCTGAAGGACCATGTTGACTGCCAGAGGAATGGCTGAAACATGCTGATGCCAGGACAAAGAATGATGCTGACCTGTGAGCTTGCTGAGTGCCCTGACAATGGCGACTGGAAGTTATATTGGACATATGTTCTCCACCCACCTTTGCTTACCTATACCCCTGATGGGACAAGCTGCCTTGCCTCAAATTTTAGACCTTGTGGAACAGAAAATCAAAAAGGGAAGTTATAATGACACGTGTATTGTTCTTAAGTGTGACCAGTTATTCAACTCAATCATGGACTGGTCTAGAAATGAATCTAGTATTGGAAATAACAATCTTCATTTGGAAGTCTAGATCTGGACATTTTCAGAGACATATATGGAAGTTAGCTGCAGTTCTCATGATGTTATGATAGCAAGAGATAAAGTTGGGGCAAGATCTGGATTTCAAACAGGTTTTAGCACACATGTTAAGACTCTTTTAATTGTCGAGTTAAAATTACTTTTGTTTCTTCTACAGTATTTAATGTAAGTTGCATTGATTGTATACCTTCTAATTTTGTTTGTGTTTTGAAATCTAGTATGTCAGTTATAGAGGTCTATCAACCAGCTTTTGTTTTAGTGCCCTGAGAATCACAGAACCTTGGTATTCTAAAAATAGCTTGCAAGTACTAGAGAAACGAGTCAGGCTTTAAGCAGAAGCAAAAGGGTAGTGGGCTTGATTATTGCTGGTATAACAGCTTTAATTACATAAATTGCTAGCACCACTACTTCTGCAATTGCTTTGACAAAAGAAGTTGAGACAGCTACTTTTGTTAATCATTTAGCAAAAAAAAAGTTACTAATGTGTTAAATATACAAGATGATTTAGGTCGACATTTGGAAGAATGGATTGATGTTCTTTATTCTATTCAAATTATTGGAAGGAGGTTCAAAATTTAAGGATAAGGAGCCATCTCAAGGGTCATGCCAAATACCATTAGATTCATGTTAGTTCTAAAATTTACAGTGGAAGTCACTATAATTAGGAAAAACTTTAAAGACACTTTCAGTGTATTTGGCATAATTCTAACATCTCTCTGGATGTTTTAACTTTACATAGTGAGCTTATCAATTTCAAGAATGCTGTTCTGCTGAGCATTGATGCAGCATATGCTGCTGATAAAATTACCCATGGCCTGAGGTAGTATTTCTATTTGGTCAAGCTTCAAGAATGGCATATATAGCTTGTTCATGCTAGCTCTTTTTGTCCTGGGAATACTTTTTCCTGCCCATTGTGTTAAAGCTTTTCTTCAACAACATCAATATGTTGGCAACCAAGTACATGGCTTGAACCTGAATATGGACCCCAGATAGAGTTATTAAATTAACAGGCTGGCAAGCCAAGGACGGGTAAGATTCTGCACAGAGCCTTACCAGCCTAAGACAGAAATGCATTGCTTTTGATTATGCATATTCCATGATTGGTAAGGAAGGCATTCTTGTCAGAATGACCTAAGAGAGGATCAGTCTTGTTAATGAAATAAAAAAGGGGGAAAGGCAGAGAGCCTTTGGGACTTCTTGGCAAGAATCAGGACAAGGAAATGGGCTGCTTGGCAGGAATATGACATTGGCCAAAGAAAAGGAAGTAGGCTTCAGGGAGGAATCTGACATTAGGCTAGAACAAAGAAGTAATTTCAGGCAGGAATCTAAATCTTAGGCTAGAACAAGGAAGTAGGCTTCAGACATGAAAATGACTTTGGGCTAGGACAGGGAAGTTGGCTCAGATATTTTGGTCATCCTGAAAAGCTCTTAGAAACAGTTACTGCAGCAGTGTTCAAGGAATTTTGTTTATTGTCTTGCTTGTTCCTTGACTATTTGCATCTATTGTATTGCTAGACACTCAGCTTAGAACTGACCTTAATACTTGCATATAATTAAAATGGCATAAAAGCAAAAAGGAGGAGTGAGTGGTATAAGGGGTTTCTAGGAGGGGAAATGAGGAAAGGGGATAACATCTGAAATGTAAATAAATAAAATATCCAATATAAAAAAGCAAGGTTCTCTGTACCTATAAGTCAGTCAGAACATGGTCCAAGAATGGAATCATGTGAGGAGAATTCTTAGTGGTTGCTAGAAACTCCAAGTAAAGAGGACATGAGAGTCTTGTGACCTCAGTTTCTTCAAAACATGGAATTGTTCTTGGAGTCTGTTTTTATGCTCCTCTGGAGTAGCAGATAGGAATAAGTTTACTTTAGATTATTCATTATTGCTTGTTGATGTTATTCAATTACCTCTATGGAAAAAATATTTTTGCCCTGTGCAGCTTGTCCTTGTCATTGATTACAGCTTGAACTCATCAGAACTTTACTCATGTGAGCTTTCTCAACCCTCAGAGTATAAATGGTCTCATCCTCTGTCAGCTCCATTTTTCCAGGTCCCACCACCTCTAGAGTGACAAACACAAGTTCATTAAGGAAGACAATCCTATGATGAAAGGACAAGAGAAGAGCAGGTAATTGTCCCAACTTTGCTTTTCACAGCCCTTCCTGACATAGAAAACAAAACTCTTTGTCCATGATATACCTCCAGCCTAGCACCTTCACCAAAGTCTGGTCTTTCTTCGGGGACAGAAAAAGTTACAGGAACTTGAATTTTAAACAGTTAATAAAATAAATGCCCTTCAGGCAAATGCCATAAGGCCTGATGCTCAACTCCTGAATCTTCTCCCAAACCATTAACCTCATATTACTGGGAGGGGTAGGGGTTCCCCCATCACTCACAAACTAGCAGCCTCTCCTTTTTACCACTTCACATAACCAAACATCTGTGAATTTCAACAGCACTCTGAATCTTGCAACCATATTGTCACATTTCCCTCTCCAAAACAGAGATAAGATCTATCTGGAAGAAAGTCCTATATGAAACCCTACAGTCATGAAGAAAGTCCTATATGAAACCGTGCAGTCATATGGCGCACCTACAGTCATGAGTGAGTTCAACATATGGAGCATGGAACTTTGAGAAGTGAGGTTCTCTATAAGAATTGATGCTCGTCATCCACCTGCCAAAGCGAGCAGTCCAGCCTGAACCTATATACTCCTAAAATCATAACTGGCATCTTGACCTTCAACAGTTCCTGAAGAGCCATTTTAAGAACTCCACCAGTGCCAATTATGTGCCTTCACTATCAGAGACAGTCGTGAGGAGGAGAAGAATTGACTAAGAGAGCCAGCTCTCCATGCTCTACTTTTAACCTTGACACTAACACTTCATATGAACATTGTGGACAAGTTCTTTCCTCTTTCCATCTCTCCTCTAGACACCTTTACATAAAAATGAGATCTGGAAGGAAAAGACAGTCAAGACTGTCATTGCTCTGATACTGAATACCAGTAAGGAAGCCTGGAAGGATTTAAATGTGACCAAATTATGTAGAAGGAAGCCCTTGGTTTCATAGCGTTTTTTGATCACTTCAAAATTCTCTCATATCATCTTAAGCTTGTTAGTTTGTTTTGTCTCTAGTACTAGAACACTGGCATTACTCATCATATTTAACAAATAAGAAATATACTACAGAGCAGTTAATGAATTACATCAGGAAAATATAAACATTAAGAGAGCTTGGACCAAAAACAAGGAACAAAGCCTGACCACCTTTCCTGTCTCCACAAGTTAGGTCTGGTATTTGCACTTATTATTGGCACATGCCAGCTCCTAGAAACCAAGTGAGGTCATCTACCGATTAGGCTACATAAAAATACTCCACTGCCTTTCCCCAAGTCCCAGTAGCTGATCAGACTAAGTGGGATCTTCCCAGTGGGTCTAGTGAACCTCAAATAACCTTCATTCTGTCTAAGCTTCTCTCAGTACCTCTGGTCATTTGGAGAGAAAACAAATACACACAGAGGAATTTAAGGTGTTATTTTAACTTTGCTTACCATGCATAAAAAGTTAAGTGAACCTGAATTGTTAAATAAGTCAGACAAAAGTTATAGGCACATGTTTCTCTGGAAAATGCCATCAGGCCTGAAGCTTAGCACCAGAAACCCCTTCTACCTCTCCTTCCCTTCTTCATCACTCCTTCATATTCCACAAACCCAAGATTCTCTTCCTTTTACTGATTTTTCTCTCCAGCCATCTATAGGTTCCAAGAGTTCTTTGGGCAGTATGTTAGCCAGCTTCCTTTCACTATAACAAATACCCAAGACAAATAGCTTTTATTATTAAGAAAGAAAGGTATGTTCCTGCTCTCAGTTCTAGAATTATCAGTCCTTGATAATTTTGCCCACAATTTGCATTTGTGTTTGTGGTAAATCGTGGTGGGAACACAGGGTTTAGCAAAGCTGCTCACTCTTACAAGAGAAAAGATGAGAAAAGGATTGGGGGATATCACCCTTGCCTTTTAACTCTCTACACAATGGCTTACAGGCTTGCTGTTAGACCCCTTTATTAAAACTTTTACTACTTCCCTGTGATGCCATGCTGGGCACAAAGTCTTTGACATATTGATCCTTAGAGGACACTTAGAATCCAAACAATAGTAAGCTATATTGACATAGAAGTCAGCACTTTGCCCCAATAATCTCAATTTTTGTCTGACTTATAATCTTTATCTTGTTCTGTTAATGAAGTGAATTATCAATCCATGTCTATAAAGGAAATCAAGAACATCTCCAGTGTTACAGGGACAAAGAGATTCTTAACACAAATCCTAACCCAAATAGACACATGACAAGGCTCCATGACCATATGTTACTTTATCATCATCATAACATCAATAACCCCAACCAGTTCAGTAAAACTGTATGTAACCCACCAAAGGAAAATTCTTCTGGTGGATGAAATGCCTATTTTTACTTAGGAGATTTCTAGACCAACCAGCAAAACTGAGGCCTCACAAAATGTGTATTATGTCTTATATATCATATAGAACATGAAAACTAACCTTGGGGATGATCATTGTTCAGAGATACCCAACTTTGAGGAAGACCTGCACTCACAGTCTATGGTTCCTCCTCTATTTTCTGGAGCAACTCCAGTCAAAGGGTAGCTCCAATGACTCAAATATTCTATTACTTATTTGGTTTTGGTGACCTCAAGTCATCATTTGAATCATAAAATAAGGAAGAAGTTGTAGGCAACAGCAAAGCCATCTTTATAGTGTCAGTAGAAATACATTTTAAAATATAGCTACAGTATATTTACCCATTTTAATTTTGGTGCATGTATTAAGCATGTATGCTTGGAGAGGGGGAATAAACATCTGTGGGAGGAAGTGTGCATGCCGAAGCACACACCCCGGAAGGCTAGAACATCAAGTGTTATCTATCATACTACACTTTACTTTTCTAGCCCAGATCTCTTAATGACCCTGAAACTCACAATGTTGGCTATACTGACTGACTTGAGAGATCAGATTGTCTTTACTCTTTATCCTTGATATTATAGGTATGAATGGCCATTCCTGGCATCCAAACTCAAGTCCTCTTGGTTACATAGCAACTGTTCCCCCATGAGATACTTCTCCAGACCCTACATTGTTTTGTCTGATATACTTTTAAAATCATCATCTATTATCAGTACCATTATCATTGCTCCATGAAGCAGATGCATATGTCTTGCTTTTCAAAATGAAGCAAAATGATGATGATGATGAGTGGGTTTCCATACAGAGGTTTAATAGTAAGGGGTCCACTGTTAGTCTCATGAGCATTTCACTATCTTATGCAAAACAACCATCGGGGTTGAGTAAGAATGTGATCCCTATCTGCTCATGATATGTTTATGTTCAAAGTTTTAACAAAAAATAAAATATAAAGCAGCCATACAAAATAACCAATTAATTAAAATTCCACAATAGAAATTTTCTCTTTGACATTATGTATGCCCTGTAGTTTTTCTTGTTACCTTCACAAATTCAAATACATTTTTGTTAGTTGAAACTTTATATACATATGCACATACACACACACACATACACATATTTCAGCTCACTGAACTTGATGTAAAATAAGTAAACACAGAAGAGGAGAATTATTCGGAATCTTTTATAAAATCATATTTCTCCCCAAGTTGTTTAGAATAATTCGTTCCTGAACTAAAGCTTTGCTGTCATGGTCACACCCATCGTCTCTGTGTTCACAATTCAGCTCTGCATCTCTCAGTTCTGCAACCCTGACTTTAGGAAGAAAAGATTACCATCAAAGAGTAAGTGGTTTCCCAATTGCCAGTCTTCCCGGAGCTCTGATCACCACCATAAGTAACCCTGATAAAGTTTGATGGTTCTGTTGCTAATAAGTTCCTGAAAACTGCCACTGTAGTCAGAGGGAGTTGTTGGCAAGCCAGTAGTCTCCTGTGGGGCTGAGGGCGTGCCCTGCTCAATGTCAGACTTTTCAGCTGAGTGGACAATCTGGCTTGGCAGCGGGATGCCGAGGGCAGAAACGCTGGGACACCAGAACACTCCTGGTCCCGTTAGTAACTTCACTTCCCAAACGTTCATAATTAAACAGCTCTTATTGAAGTAATCAGCATGAGCTCCTTAGCTTTGTTTTTGCAACCAGTATCGTATTTATGGAGCCAAATATTAGAGACTTTGATACTGAATACCTCCTCAGATGTGTTAACGTTGGCATGCTCTTGAGATTCTGAAGATGGGAAGCTGCCTCAGCATAGCTCCCCTCTATCCTCCAGTCCATCAGCCCCCTACTTCCACAATTCGCCAAATCACAGAGCAGCCGTTCTCCTGTGAGACTCACAAAGGTTCTCCCAGAAGTCCCAGGGAAGGGTTGTACAATAGAAACAGGGTGAAATGTGAGCTCAAAGTGTCTGTCGGACCAGAAGTTTTCAAAGAAAACATTTCTTAAATCTTATGTCCACTGCTGTTTCAGCAGGCCAATTAGAGTGGATGGGACTTGGGGCGGGGGGAAGGGGGGTTGTCTTCAGTCACTGCAGCAGGAATAGCAAACAAGCCTTAAAGTAAATAAATGAGCCCAGAACTGGCATCCCAGAGGCCGCTAGCCAATGACCTCCTTCATTCCCTGGGCAGGATGGCCTGCTCACCCTCTGGGACCAAGGGCTAAATTACAGGTTAATGGATGAGACATTAGTTAGCAGCCTCTATTACCAGAAAGTAATTAATCAAGGAAAGTCTCCAAACAGAAGGAGAATAAATAAACAAGCAGGCATAGATAACCCCCCAATTTGGCTCTAGATAAGGTTGCCATCCAGGTGTCCTGCTGAGACGAGGTCATCTCCCTTGTTCAGCTCCCCCTTGGCAAACAGGCTGACATTTCTCACATTTACTCAGAGAATGCAAAGCCAAGGCAACTCTGAACGGGAAGAGGAGAGGCTCTGGAAAATTTAGTTGAAAGGAGTCTCCAGTGGGGGTTTTACGGTGAACCTTGCTCTATCCTTTACATTCATATTTATTACAATCAAACTCTGTCTTCTTTCAACATGTCAAGCAGGTCCTGGCAGATTTCCAAACTCCTACTCATTCATAAACAAACCAGGGACTCTGACGGTGTTCTTAGTGTCCAACACATCCATTCATTTAGCCCCTTGAGACTCCATCCAGCCTAAAAGACTTAGCAAAAGCTATAAAGACTTCAGGTCTCCTGAAGTTACTGGCTGCTTCTTCAGTGTTGATTTGGGAGCAAGGAAGAGCAGAAAGGGCAGGAAGGCACTACAGTTAATTCAAGTGGAAAGTATTTGCCATCAGACCATCTTGACCTGACCTAGCACATCAAACAGAGTCATTTTTCTGCATTGCATCTTTCTCTTTCTTGGGGGATAAAAAAAAAAAATGTCAGCAGCTCTGAGAATGTGTGTAATATAAACAAGGCTGTGTTAGCTCAGCGTCAGGGAAAGCACACCCAAACGTAAGTCTGCACGAACACCCTCCATTCTGAGCACCAGCACAATGGTTTTAACCTAGTGACCTTCTCTTAAACAACTCTACAGCAAATCATAATTAAATAAATACCACTTAATAGCGGAGATTTGTCCGAGTGCCAGATTATGCAGAGAGAGAAACAGGAGGTTGAATGAATCATTTAATCGTAATTATAAAATTAAGGTAGCTTCCAAAAAGTGTAATAAATTCAACCTCAAGTTAAATTTGCAAAGAGCCACAAAAATGAATTAGAGGGATTCTGGGAAAAAAATCAGAAAGGTAGTGGATAGGACTCATGGAAGAAAAGAAAACAGTAAAAATTGAACTTGTTTGGTTCTGTTGTTATAAACTACAGTTTAGTGGGCTTCCTTTAGCCTGGGTATTGGGAATTTTTGGCCAGAAATGACATCTATGCCAGAGAACCCATGGAAAACAAAAGCCACATCTGTGACTAGGGAAAACTGCAGCCTGAGGGGCAGGAGAATGGAAGTCAGTGCCTGACTCTGCCACTCTTGGGAGCACCAGGAAGGAATTAGCTAGAATAGACTCAGGGCGAACTGTTATAACTTGTAACTGCTCTTGATCACCAAGAAAGAAAGCACTTCTGGGACCCGCTGACCAGGTCAGCTTTCTCCTAAGAGGCAGAATTGAATTAGCACCTTCCTCCTTCTGAGCATCTCTTCCTTCTCTCTGGAAAGTCTTACCCTCTGTTTTGTTTGTTTAATTGCTTGTTTGTTTGTTTGTTTTCTCAGTTGTTTGATGTTGTTTCATCAACATTTTTGATGAATCTGATAGTTTTCCAAATTATGTGTCAGTGTTTATATCATTGAGCAGATAACTTGGGGACATCTTTATGACTTCCAACAGAGTCCAATCATACCTTGTGTTTGGGCCTCAAGAATTAGTGTAGTTCAAGTGAAGCTGAGTCTTTTTGAAACTGTTTCTTTTTGAAGTTTCCAACAGACACTATGCCTCTAGTCTTTGCACAAAATACCTCATGTTCCTCTTTTCTAACTGTGAATCACTGTTGAGTTCTGATAAGTATCTCACTCTGCTGAAAATATGTTCATTAACTGAGACACAGATAACATTATGGGATGAATGAAGAGCATCCCTGCTTCCTACAAACGTAACTTTCAAAACTCACCTCCTATTGACTGAATCCATCATAGGAAGTCTCATGGCCTTTAGAAGGTCAAGTTTTGAGCTCTTTCCATTTTGTGCCCGAAGTACATCCAATATACAACAACAACACAGTACATGTTCATTGTTGCATAGCCACTGAAATGCTATTCCAAGCACTCAACTCTATCTGAAGATGAATCACTCATGTAAAGACATTCATAATAATATAATCAGGGAGATAATCATGTAAGTGGATAATTGTAACAGAAGATGGATAATTCTTTTATTTAACACCAGTTGGATATAGCCAAAAGGTAGTTTGTCTTTCCCTTATCTATTCCAAAGATCTCCAGAAGAATCATTCACCAAACCAAGACCAATGACTTTCCAAGAGCTGTACCCATGGTAGTTCAAACTGTCCACTGGAGCTCACTGCCTTACACCATTCTGATGAGCTCAGGCTATGCTTAAAAGACTCAAGGCAGCCAAGTGTCCTCAACAGATTCAAATGCATTTAATAGACAGAAAGCTTTTTCCTGTCTAGGGAATTATGACTGAAAAGGCTCCAAAGAAGTAAATGTGGATAAAAATTAGAAGACCTCTAAGTGAGTTAAGTGCCTCTAGGAAAGGAACAATATAATGATGTCCATGCAGGACAGTCCCACATAATTGACAAAATACATTCTCTATTAATGGAATTTCCAAGATCTGTGCCATTCACAGCCTCACAACTCTCATTTGGTTACTGTGTTCATGTTACCCACTGTACACTGTACTGAGAAAAGAAGCACCTTGATGGATGTTTCATGGATTAAGCCCATTGCCACCTAGAAAGAGGAGGAAAACTTTCCATGGAAAACATAGAGTAGATCTTTTGTGACCCAAGATGGCAAAATAAAGGCCAATGGATGCAAAAGGCAAGGGAAGAGTAAAACTTTCAGGTTGTTAAATAGTTTTCTGTCAAATATAAGAATCTGATGATAAGCTACCAACCAAGAGCATACACAGGCCTGTCCAAGGCCCTGGCACAAATATAACAGAGATCTGCCTGGTCAGGCCTCAGTGAGAGAAGATGAACTTAATCCTTGAGAGACTTGAGGCTCCAGAGAAGAGGAAGGCCTGAGGGGGATCACTTCTCAGAGGCAAAGGGGAGGAGGAATAGGAGAGGAACTGTGCGAGGGGGGAACCAAGAAGGAAATCAACTACTGGATGTAAATATGTAAAATAATTTTTTAAAAAGTAATCTGCTGATGAAAAATTTCTTGAAGAGCCACAATGACATCTTCACTGGCTTCAACAAGCAGAAAGAGTCGTGCTCTTCAGAATAGAGTAAGAATATTTCTTTTTTATCTTTTTTATTAATCATTTTGTTTGATTACATTTCAAATGATACCCCCTTCCCAGTAATCCTTCCATCAATCCCTATCTCATTCTCCCTCTAACCCCTTCCCTTTGCCTCTATGAGGGTGCTCCTCCACCCATTCACCCACTTCACCTCACCCTTCTAGCATCCCCCTATGCTGGAGCATCAAGCCTCCCTCTCCTCCCATTGATATCAGATAAGACCATCCTCTGCTACATATGTATCTGGAGACCTGGCTCCCACCATGAATACTCTTTGGTTGATAGGTTAGTCCCTAGGAGATCTGGGTAGTCCAGTTAATTGACATTGTTTGTTTTATGGGGTTGCAATCTCCTTCAGCTCCTTCAGTCCTTCCCTTAGCTCTTCCATTGGGGTCTTCTGGCTCAGTCTGAAGTTGGCTGTATCTGCATCTTTATTGGTCAGGTGCTGGTAGAACCTCTTAGGGAACAGCCATATTAGGCTCCTGTCAGCAAGTGCTTCTTGGCATCAGCAATTGTGTGGGGGGTTGATGTCTGCAGATGGGATGGATTCCTAGGTGAGGTGTTCTCTGGAGGGCCTACTCTTCAGTCTCTGTTCCATTTTTTGTCCCTGTCTTGCCTTTGGACGGGAACATTTCTGGGTTTAAAATTTTGAGGTACATGGGTATCCCCATCCTCAACTAGGACCTTAACTATCTACTGGATGTAATATCTACAGGTTGTATCTCTCCTTTGTTGGGTATTTCAACTTAGAAGAGGAAGTAGAGTGTGAGCAAAATTGAATGGCTGCTTTGGTCCTGATAAACCGCCAATTAGGTGGGTGCTGGCACTGTCTTGGATCTTCCAGCTTCCACAGAAGTAGCCTTGAGTCCAAGTGGGGCTGGAAAAGCCTTGAAGAGAGTTCAAAACCTGACCTGCTAAAGTTTTATATTAAAGTCATCCCAATATGTTAGTTTTTTCTTGTTAAATGAAAAGGTCTTCAAGAGACTCGTCGGTCAGAGAATGCCAGGCATGACCATATCAGTTTGCTCAGCAGATGTGGTGACAGCAATCTCAT
The DNA here is from genome assembly GCA_021653895.1 of Mastomys natalensis. Classification (NCBI taxonomy): domain Eukaryota; kingdom Metazoa; phylum Chordata; class Mammalia; order Rodentia; family Muridae; genus Mastomys; species Mastomys natalensis. Next base: position 1,291,322 of record JAJTUV010000075.1, read on the forward strand.
TCCACTACATTCTGCACTCATTGAAAAGGAGACAAGGTCATTGTTACTCTACATTCTGCACACAAGAAGAGGACTATATCCCAACCCTCCTAATCTGATGACTCCTTGTCATAAATTCAACTCAAGTAGTCAGTCTGGATGTCAGCTGTCTCTGAGCAAAGGGAAAGATCCACTTTATTAGAGCCAGAGGAGACAGCAGGCTGCCAAACCTTCGAAAAAAAAAAAAAAAAAAAAAAAAAAAAAAAAACATGTAAATTAGTAGCCAGTGCAATGTAAGCAAAGAAGACACAGCTCTACAATCAGAGTGACCCAGGAATCCAGAGCACAGGTGAACACGGGCAGTGGAGGAGGAAATTGCTTTGGGTTTATTTGCAACTGAGGAGCCCTCAAGCTGCAGACAACTAATGTGCAGTAAAGTATGGCTACACAGCCCTCTCATGAGCCTTCTGCATGCTCACTGAGTCACCATGTCAGATGTTGGGAATGTAGGGGCACCAAAATACATCACCACTAGTTTGTATAGTTCAATGCATTCTATAAGACCCATTCATCTAGAATAGGCTTTTGAGAACCCATAACAAGATATCACACATTGGATGACAAAGACAACCAAACATCCATTATTTTTGTTTTGGGTTTTGTTGTTGTTGTTTGTTGTGGTGGGGTTTTTAGTTGGTTGGTTGGTTGGTTGGATTGAGTTTTTGTTTTGTTTTGTTTTTGTTTGTTGTATAGTTCAGGGAGCTGCAAGTTCTAGCGCAAGGTCCTACAGTGCTGGTTCCTCAGGTGATCTCTTTTTGGCTTGTAGACAGCCACCACCTTACTGAGTGTTCACATGGCCAAGAAAAAAGAGCAAACTGATATTTCTTATAAAACAGAATGTATACTGTACTGGGTTAAACTCTTATGACCTCAACCTTAATAACTTCATGGAGCCATAACTCCAAATAGACTACATTGGGAATTGGAGCTTCAGTGTTTGAATTTTTTAGAGCAATTTCATTTAGTTCACAATGACAGAACTCCATAAAATGAATTCTACTGAATTTAATAAGCTACTGACGAAAGTAACTTGGATATGAGGAGAAAGTAATCAAGGGAAAATCATAGAGGAGACAGTTGATCTGCACTGTGTGGAACAAGCAAGATTCCATTTGAAGAAAGAATAGGAAAGATGAACCACACAGGACGGCATCCAAGAGTCAGGGCTTAGAGCTTAAGTCCTATCTCTGATCTCAACAGTGTAGGGACCCAAAACAAGCATCTTTTTTTACATCTTTATAAGTCTCAGTTTTCTTAGCTGTAGAGTAGAAACAACAGTCTGAAAGAGTTGTGAAGATTATCTAGCCAGTTCCTACAAGGATACTCCAGACAGAGCCAACCTAAGTGTCTACCAGTCCATATGGCCAGTTTGGGAAGGAAAGGCAGCCAATAAGGCTTGAGCACAGGGACATTTCAAGAAGAAACAATGGGTATAGATTAACCCTAAGCGGACAGTTTGTGAGCATAATGCCAAAGTTAGACTTTGTTACAGGGCTCTAAAGAGCCTTTGAAAGACTTGAAGCAACAGTGGCCTGAAGAGACCTATTGTTAAGGAATATGACTCTGGGATTCCCATAAAGCATAAGCTAGCATGGGAGTCAGAAACGAGGAATAAAACTGAGTAATCAAGATGGCATCTTGGGAACTAATAACTGTAATGAACAACCACTTTAAAGCTAAAGCCTCTTTCTTCTTCAAGAAAGCATCAGCTGGACTCCCATCACAAGCATAGCCTTGTGCCCAGGGTTCTAACAGCCTCAGATTCCAACCCTATTCCACAAAGGGCCATACTTCAGTCTTTTGCAAGCCTCCTTCCAGTCTTTCCCAACACTCCTTTCAAACACACTTGTCTCCAGACAGACAGATGTTCCATTTTGAATAGAAGGAACTTCAACTTGCCTTTGCCTCATACGCCTGTGCTTGCATTGGAACTTTCTTACCTAGATACAAGTCATTCCTTTCTCACTCACTAGTAGTGTATGACTTTGTGACAAGTCATGTAGACTTTTTAGCATTCACTCTTCTATATCCATACTATTGACTTTACTTCATTCACATGTGATAAGGACTAATAGAAGTATTGAGTTCTGGTATGTTTTATGTCACTTGCCTATAGGACATCCAAGGCCCTCTCCTGGTCTTTTATTCATAAGTATGTACCCAAACCACTAGCCTAAAGGAGTTATCCCTCACATCTGCTCTCACAGTTCTGAGAAGCTCACCCACTCTATAGATATCTGGACACCTCATTTTATCCCATCACACAGTAATCACATCATACATTTCAAATCTGTATATCCTGTTTTCAACAAACATAAGAGACAGTGTATACCTCTGATTTGGGAAAGTGTCTGTGTGAGGCTGTCAGGATTAAATATCACAATACCAATATCCTTTCAAACTATATGCTATGTACACACTCCAGTGTTTAGGCTTAGTTTTCTTCTATCAATAAGTAGTACCTGACAATTAGTCCAGAAAAGGGAATGGACCCAAAGGAAGTATGCTAACAGAATATCTAGTCACATCTGACATGTCCCAACCCAAAATATGAGCCAAGGCAATCAGAGTCTATGTGAAGAATGGAGTGTGAGCTCTCCTACCAGGGAAAAGAAAAAGACTTAGAAAGTAAATGTCTCCTATGATTTTGGGCAGATGAAAGATGAACAAGCAAATATCTGGATTCCATAAAACATGGCTGAGTAGTCATTAAATTAGCCCATAGCTTGGTTTAAAGGATAGCATAGCCAACCTAACAGACCCATACGTATACTGCCAGAAAGCCAAATATTGGTAGCTACAGTAGTAAAGGCAATGAATGCTAGATTCCTGCCATTTGTTAATGACTGACACCATGTCAAGGGAGTGGGCTCTAAAGTACACACTAATGTAAAAATTAAAAGGAGGTGTATATATGCAACAATGAAAAAAGTAAAGTAGTCATAAATTTGAGCAAGAATAGAGGGAACACAGGAGAAATGTGAAATGATTTAAATATTTAAATATCAATGGTGAAATTCTTAAAAAATAAAAATAAACTTTAAAATATTCAAGGTCACTAGCTCAAGGTCCTCCTAGGATACATAAGACCCTGTCTCAAAAAACAGCAACAGAAGGAAGTATCTATTGGAATGGTTAGAAGTTAAGTGAGGCAGATTCTTAAGGTAAATCAAGTATCCTTTCTTTTTACAGCTAAAACATTTTAGGAAGACTTAAGCATGCTCAGAGGCATTTGTTTACACCATTGTACATTGTTTATGATTCGAGATAAACAGACTCAAGGGCTGTTGTCTGCTATTGCTGAATTTTAAGTTCTATGACCTTGAACTAATCATGCCCAAAATGTATTTACCATCTTTCCTTAAACTAACCATGATTAGAGATGTAATTCTATACAAACATAAATAGGAACCCCAGATTAAATGCTAACTCTTCCTTTGTGTGGGGAGATATTAATTTTTAAATAACTTCTGCACTGGTAAAAGGAATAAATCTACTTCTGCCCTTGCCAAAAAAGTTACTATTTAGAAACTAAAAGAAGTCTGACAGAAAGCAACAGCAGGCACAATTCACACAAGTTTCAAAATCTTGAAACCATGAGAGACACTAAGGAGAATATAGAATTGGAGCATAGGGTCCCAACAGAAAAAAAAAAGCTATACAGCTCCAAAATTCACTAGTAATGAAAAAATATGTACACTAAAAACCTATTTTTCACCATTCAGAGATAAACACCATATCCATACATAGATTATTTCATTTTCTATAAAATCTTAGTGAATTGATATATTATTATTTATAAAACAAGATAAATGAGTCTAGAGTGGCTTAATACCACAAGCTCTTTATCGTTTTTATTACTCTTCAAATCCTTATGACAATACCCCATTACTCTCCCTATACCCATCCTCACATCATTTAAAGTAACATGAATAAACTCTGTTCCTTAAAACAGTAGAAAAAAAAAAACACTCTGGAGACAAGGAATGTGCACGGAGTAGATGACACAAAGAAGAATCTAATGCACATGGCCCAGATCAACCTTTCTATCCAAATTACCTCCCTAGACCTCCCAGCTTTTGATAATCACTCTTCATTCTTCATTCATTCTTCAAGGCTTTGATGATTTGTGTTAAGCATAACCACATGCTGTTAAATATCATCCATTCATAGACAGCTGATAACCTCTTTGAAGGCAGCCATGTCCTGAAAATTTACAGAAATAGACTTCCTGGCTTTCTCTTATTGACAGTATCTCACTCCTATACAAGAATTCTTCAGAGCCTTCCAAAAGCAAGAGCCCTTGGGTATAATCTAAGAACTACTAGCAAGGTAAATAAATCCCTGCCCTGGTGGCAAGTACTTCCTTTTATTCCTTCCCTTATAAAAGTAAATTTTCCAACTCATGTCATAAGTATTCTCCAATGTGTTCTTTGCTTTATTTATTCCCATTTGAATCAGAAGAAAAGAGAGGGATGGGAGAAAGAAGAGGGAGAGTGGAATAAAAAAGCAGGGATGAAAGAGGGAAATAAGAAGGCAGGGAGGAAAGGAGAGTGAGGGAAGGAGGAAGGGGAGGGATGGGATAGAAAGGAAGAAAGGGAGAGCACATATACTCAAACTCTGTCCCCACTAACATTACTTAATTTGAATAATGAAAATTTTGACTTTAAAGGTGTTTAGGATTTGGGTAACTTTGCTAGAAGCCACTTTCTAAGGACCTGTGCAAACTTGGCACATACAGGCAGAAGCAATTTAAATTGCAGGCATTTATCATTTTTCTATGTGGCCCTCCAGTCAAGAGTAGAACTAGTCTTCTTCCAACTTTGAGTCCAGTTCTAGACTTCCTTTTAGGATGTGCTTCAAAAGTATCCAGTGATTGCCTGGAGCAAGGAATCTTGATTTCAGAAAAGGAGAGATGAGAGAATTTGCCAAGCTCACTATCTCCTGTATAGTGCAATAGCAAGAAGGAAAGCAAAGAAACTTCTGAATCCAGAAAGTCAAAGTTAAGCTCCAAAAATTGTAGTGTGAACAAAGAGATGCATCAGCAGAGATGAGAATTAGGAAATGGTGACACAAACAAGATTATCTGACCAGTGTCTATGAGCACACTTAATAAATAGTCTCTCTCTCTCCTCTCTCTCTCTCTCTCTCTCTCTCTCTCTCTCTGTCTGTCTCTCCTCCTCCTCCTCCTCCTCCTCCTCTTCCTCCTCCTCCTCCTCTTCCTCCTCTCTCCTTCTCCCACGTAAGTGAGTATATGGACACATGGAACCTTAACACCTAAATATGGTTTTCAAATATCAGTTTTAAAATCTAGTCTTATCAGTGAATTATCACTAACCATAAGAACAATTATAAAATCAATGAATTAAGTTTACCAAAACCAAATTTTGAAATGGAAGTCGGCCTTTGTAGTCAGACCTTCCTCAGCTCCCAATTTATTACTATTTCTTTTTATGCTATGGCTGAAAAAGAAAAAACGAAAAACAACCTATTCCTACTTAAATGAGCTCTTTCAGATGATAAATATTTTTACCATTGGGGTGGAACAGGGTAGGAAGACATTAAAGAAGAAATCAAATTTACATAATCACTGAAAGAGATGATTAGTTTCATTCTGTTTAACTTTTCCATTATTTGTTTTGTTGGCTTGTTTGGTGGTGTTTTTTGTTTGTTTGTTAGTTGGTTGGTTTTATCATTTGTGTTAAGCAATACAACAGGAAGCAAGGAATACCCATTCTAATATCTAACAAAATAGACTTTCAACCAAAATTAATCAAAAGAGATGGAGAAGGACATTACATACTCCTCAGAGGAAAATCCCGTCAGGATATAATCTCAATTCTGAAGATCTACACACCAAATGTAAGGATACCCACATTCACAAAAGAAACACTAAGCTTAAATCACACATCAAACCCAACACATTAATAATGAGAAACTTCAACACCCCACTTTCACCAATAGGCAGGTCATCCAGACAGAATTAAATAGAAAAATAATAGACCTAACAGACATTATGGCTTAAGTGGACTTAACAAATATCTAAAGAACATTTCAGTCACCAAAAAAAAAAAAAAAAAATCAGTAGTAACTAAAAAAAAAAAAAAAAAAAAAAAATCAATAGGTCTTCCTATATGCAAATGATAAGTGGGTGAGAAAGAATAGAGAAACAACACCATTCACAATAGCCACAAATAATATAAAATATCTTGGAGTAACTCTGACCAAGCAAGTAAAAGACCTGTATGACAAGTGCTTAAAGTCTTTGAAGAAAGAAATTAAAGGAGATGTCAGAGGATGGAAAGATGGTTTGGTAGGGTTAACATAGTAATGCCTATCTTACCAAAAGCCCTCTACATATTCAATGTAATTTTCATCAAAATTCCAGCAAAATTCTTTACAGAACTTAAATGAACAAAACTCAACTACATATGAAAAAAAAAACACATGATAGCTAAAAAATCCTGCATAATTAAAGAACTTCTAGAGGTATCACCATCCAAGATGTCAAGCTGTATTACAGAGAAAAAAATATAAGAAAAAGACACATTGATCAATGGAATTGAAGTATAGACCCAGAAGTAAATCCACATACCTATAGACACTTCATTTTTTATAAAGAAGCCAAAATTATACAATGGGGAAAAATGAAGCTGATCTAACCAGATGTTTACATATAAAAGAATGCAATTAAATCCATATCTATCACCCTGCACAAAACTCAATCCCAAGTGGATCAAAGATCTCAACATAAAACTAGAACCACTTGATAAAAGAAAAAGTTGTGAATGATCCTGAATGTATTGGCACAGGAGATAATTTCCTGAACAGAAAACCAATTGCACAGGGACTAAGATTAGTAATTAATAAATGGGACTTTATGAAATTGAAAACCTTCTGTAAGGCAAAGGACACTGTCAACAGGACAAAATAGCAGCCTCCAGAATGGGAAAAGGCTTTGGCGAAACCACATTGACAGTGGGCTGCCATCCAAAATATATAAAGTACTCAAAAAAAACTAGACATAAACACAAACCAAATAATCTGATTTTAAAAATGGAGTACAGAACTAAACAAATAATTCTCACAAGAGGAATCTCTAACGGTTGAGAATCTCTTAAAGAAAAGTTCAGCAACATTATCCATCAGAGAAATGCACATCAAAACTACTCTGAGACTATCTCACACCCATCAGTATGGCTAAAATAAAAAAACTCAGTAACAGCTCATGCTGGTGAGGATGTGGAGCAAGGGGAACACTCCTCCATTGCTGATGTGAGTTAAAACTTGTACAGCCTATTTTGGAAATCAATTTGGCAGTTTCTTAGATAGTTCTGAAACAATCAACCTCAAGACCCAGCTCTACCACTCCTGTGCATATATACTCAGGATTTTCCATCCTACAACAAGAACATTTGTTCAACTGTATTCATAGCAGCTTTACACATAATAGCCAGAAACTTGAAACAACCTAGATGTCCCTCAATCAAAGAATGACTAAAGAAAAATGTGGTATATTTACACAATTTAGTATTAGTCAGCTATTTAAACCAACGACATCATGAAATTTGAAGGTAAATAGATGGAACTAGAAAACATCATGCAGAGTGAAGTAACTCAAACCTAGATAGACAGACATGGTATGCACTCACTTATAAGTGGATATTAGCCATAAAGTAAATGATAACCATGCTACAATCTACAGATCCAAAAAGATAGTAACAAGCAGGGATCAAGGGGTGGATGTGTGAATCTCAATAAAAAGAAGAAATAGAATAGACATAAAGGGTGTACGGGAGAGAGGATTGAATGTGGTGGAGATGGGAACAAGAGGGATTAGGTGGGGGAAGGATGGAGAGAATGAATGAGTACTAGAAAAGACAACTGGAATGAGGGGTTGTGGAATCTCTGGAATGATCTAGAAACCAAGAGCAATGAAAATCCCAGGAACTTATGAGAGTGACCATAGCTAAGACTTCTAGCAATTGGAATATAGAGCCTGAACAGGCCATTTCCTGTAACCAGGAAAGACTTCCAATGGAGGGATTGACACAACAACTCAGACACAAAACCTTCAACCTACAATTTGTCCTGGCTACAAGATGCTCAGGGGTAAATATATAGCAGAAAGTGAGGGAATGACCAATCAATGACTAGCCCAACCTGAGACCCATGCCATGAAAGGAAGCTCATTGTTAATGATATTCTACTATACTTGCAGACAGGAGCCTAGTATAATAGTTATCAGAGAGGCTTCACCCAGAATCTTATGGAGACAGATGTAGAGACCCACAGCAAAACATTAGGCAATTTTGGGAATTCTGCAGAGGACTGTAGGAGCCAGAAGGGTCAAGGACCACACAAGAAAACCTACAGAATCAACTAACCTGTGCCCATATGGACTCACAGAGACGGAACCTACATCCAGGGAGCCTGCATGGGACTGACTTAGGCCTCTACATATGTTACATTTGTATGGCTTGGTCTTCATATGGACTTCTAACAATAGGAGCAGGTGCTGTCTCTGACTCTGTTGTCTGCCACTGAGACACTTACTTTCCATATGGGTTCCTCTTCTACACCATAGAGAGATAGTAGTGTTACTCCAACTGATGTGCCAAGGCTGTTCATATCCATGAAGGCCCTTCGAAGGAAGGGAGGAGGGTAATGGAGAGCGGTGAAAGATAAGTTATGATGCAATAGTCATTCATAGCTAAACATAACAATCTTTGATTAGTGCAGCAAATGCAGTTACTCCCGAGTTCCATTATCATGAGTATGAGGCCATAGTCCCCTCTGTGTCATAAGAAGTGTCTGAAAAGTGATGAGAGAGACGTCGTGTCTATGTAAGGACGGAGTAAGACAGCTGTGAAAAGAGAAGGAAGGGGAAACTTCAGTAAAGATGCAAAAGTAATTAAGTAAATAATAAAACACATCAAATTTTGTCATTTATGTCAGACAAGCATTACATGATCTCACTGATAGAAGTTAAAGGAGTTACTTCATTGAACTAATGAGAATAGTGGCTAACTAGAGGCTGAGGAGAGAGAATGAAGAAAAGCTCATCACCTGGAACATCTCTAAGTCAGAGAGAAGGAATAAGTTCTGGTGTTGCATTAAACAGTAATATGAATATAGATAACAATAGTGCATGTGTGGGAAGACTTGTGAATGTAGCTGTCATAAGAAGATAGTAAGTCTTCTCCATTTCACTTCTGCTTCTTATTCTCTCTCTCTCTCTCTCTCTCTCTCTCTCTCTCTCTCTCTCTCTCTTTCTCTCACACACACACACACCATCAACAAATGAAGAATTCCAGGACTCACAAATCAGAGAAAAAGCATGTTATATTTACCTTTCTGTATCTGACTTGTTCTAATAATATGATTTCAGTAAATAAAACAATGGAAAGTAAACTGAATATGTTCAAAATATATAAAATATGCAAATGAAGTCTATGTGAAATACAATCTTATGCATAATAGATATGCATCAGTGAAAGAAGAAATAACTAAATTCACATGAAAATGTATTTATATGAAGAAAAATCTACACCTAATTTTATCAACCAATTCTGTCAAATATATTATAAACAAATAATATGAACAGCTTACAAAGCAGAAATGAAATTATTAAGATGACAACTATGACAGTGTTAAGGTCTGAATATGGAATATTGAGACTCGTATTTGAATGTTAGTCTTCTATCTGATGGTACCTGAGAGGGACTTTGTAGTATTTATGAGGGGCTAGGTGATGAGTCTCTTGTTAACAATGTGGCCCTTTGATAGCTATAGGCCAGCTCCTATTTTCAGCCACTTTCAGCTCTCCAGCCCACTAGCATGTGAACAGCCACTGTCACAAATCTCCTTTGCCTTAGACTGGGCCACTCTACCAGCCTTTCTTGCTCACATGTACTGAGAACCTCTGAAACCAGAAACTAAAGCAAACTTTTACTCCTTTGAATTGTTTCCTCATTGTTGTATTCATAGCAATACAAAAATAACTAAAACATCCATTTACCCTAAGTGGATTATTACCCAACCCCAATGTATACATGTATCAAACAATCACATTATACCCCATAAATACCCTGACAAAAATTAAGTTTCTTTTTGAACTAAAAGACACAATAACCAAAGAAGAAAGACAAAAAAGAAAAACAGACCATTAAATTGCTAAGGAAACTAAATAAAAAAAAAAAAAAGCTAGCAATCTGAGTCTGGAAAGCTCAAGAGAAAGCCATGAGGGCATTGTTTACTACCTGTAGGACTATGAACCAATTACTTACAACTTCTAAGTCCAGGGGTTCTCATTTCTAAAACCTGGATTATTCAATACAAGGACAAAGACTATCTTAGTTAAATAAGCCATCTTGTTTGTGCTTTAATAAAATTTTAAATTTTTATATGAATCTTTTCTATAATTGATTAGTTAAGAGATTTGCAACATTTTTAGAAGTTTTGAACAAATTTCATCTTTCCTTTTATGATTTTCTTTAGCCGACCGTTGTTCATTTCTGCTACAAATAACATTGAATATATTTAAGTTGATCTGTGATTCTGAAAATTTATTGGACTTCCTTATTATTTATAAGAGTATATCTGAATGTTCCCCTCTTTCCAGCTGAAGCTCCTCTTGTTTTTAATCTCACCCATTGCATCACTGAGTGTGGTGGTTTGAATGAGAGTGACTCCCCACAGGGCCAAATATTTGAATATTTGGACCCTACTTGCCAGATCTGTTTTGGAAAGAATTAGAAGGTATGGTCTTGGAGGAGATGTGTCACGGGGAGAGAGCTTTGAGATTTCAAAAGCCAAGATCAGGCCCAGTTTTACTCTCTCTGCCTCCTGCTTGTAGATTCGATTTAAGATCTCAGCTCCTGTCCCAGTGTCATGCTTGCTTGCCTCCTGCAATGCTTCCCACAATGATGATTATGAATTAACCTTTTGAAATTATAAGCAAGCCCAATGAAGAATTTTCTTTTCTAAGTTATCTTGGTAATCTCTTCATAGTAATGCAAAAGTAACTAAGATATTGAGTTATGAAGAAAGATTCCTTTTTTTTGGATTTTAAAATTAAGATTACCTATTCAAAGGTAGTATTTTAGTGATTACCTGCTAACACGAACCAAGGAGAAAATTGACTATAGTTTAATGTGCATTGTATTCTATGAAGAAGTTACAACCAAAAGTGGATACTCTGTCTGGATATTAAAAGGATCTGTAAAATTGTATTTCTCACAGTTACAGAGATCAGTGATATGCACAGGTGCGACATAAAGGTTGTATGGAGGTTCATACAAAAACAAGTCTTCCTAGAGTTTAGGTTAAGAAAACATCTCATGAAACCAAATGGAAGAGTGTTTGTTTTGCAGCACTACTGACAGTTGTAATCAGTAGTGGCACTCTCTCTAAGTCTCTCTAACCACAAAATGTTTTCCATGTCTGATGCCACACTGCATCCTATACACATGTCTATATTTTTGCATCCTTCATCCATTGTCCTCCTCATGTCCCTGGCTAACACTGTGTGCACAATTTAAAGCCCTCCAGCAGGAAACAGTCATGAAAACCGGTCCAAGTTCACTGAACTATTCATCAGCATTTCAGTGTGCATTTCAAAGGTGGCAGATGTTTCCCCTGTGCTATTCATAGCTCCCCTCATGTTCCCACAGATGGGAAGAATCCTGCAGCAAATAAGGCTATCTCCAGCTAAAGAGGGAATGTTAAACCATAAAAGAAAAATAATCCATTTAAAGGTAGTATGTCACAAGTTTCAGAATCTGTCAATTTTTAAATCATGGCCATGACCTACATAGCATGAAGGTCAATTGGAATAGTCATAGCCCTTTATATACCCTCAAAGCCTTTTCCTGTTCCTTTTTGTACAGCCCATCCATGAGCAGCTGGAAGGCCTCTACTGCTCCACCCAGCATAAAACATAAGAGTCTATTCCCATCTCAACAAAGAGCTAAGAGTAACCCCCAAACCCCTTTCGGTATAAGTTGAGGGATCCCCCATCACCAACGCCACGTCCTCAGGGATTAACTGGAGAAAGACAGAAGGAGAGGCCAGATTTGAGACATGAATCTTATTCAGTTCCTTTAAAATGGTCATATGTTGCCACGTGGTTCCCATTACAGCCTTGCTGTAGTGATTCTGCTATGGAGGCGCCCAGGTGGAGAATGAGATGCAGACCCTCTGTGCTTGGAGCCTAGAGAATGTTCCCAGCATATCACAATTACAGAAACATCTGTGCCCAACAGCTTTCTGTTGAACTGCTGTGAAAATTTACAGTGTTCGATTGCTTTCAGAATTTCTCACTTCTCAGCCTAAGGCAGGGTGGTCCCAAGACTGCCAGTGAATTGCAACAGGAAGTGAGAGAAAGCAGTTTCCAGAGTTTGGATGAAATGTGGCATAAAGGGTGTAAGGGGTAAAGCCTCCATGCTGTGGGCTTCCACACAAGGATCATGTTCTTCCTTCTCTTCCTTTTCAGTCAACATAAGGCTCCTTCGTGCCATGTGAACTGACTTTACAATGCTTAAGAATGAGGCCAACAGTTGGCCTGGAGAGAGTCAATAACTTAATGAGAGATAACCAATGATTTGAAATTATTCTAATAATATATTATTTCACTGGGAATCACAAGACAAATGTATGTTGTAACAGACATGTATAGAGAGTCTATGCATTTTTGAAGTTCTATCTATAAAAATGGTAAACAAATTAAAGCCACAAAGTAACCACATTAGTATCTTGCTAGAAATATAAGTTCTCCAATCCTATTCCTTATTCACTAAAAAGTGGGGTCCTGGAATCTGTGTGTTCTAAACCTCTACAGATGTTGCTCATTTTGAAGGTCAGAAGCATTCACATAGCATATAGAGCAAAACATATATATCCTAGTCAAATTACCCAAAACCATGTACCTTACTTTTTCTACAGTAACATCAGTGAAACTAAGCACTGGAGTTACCATACAACAGAGGAACATGAGCAGTTGGGAGTGTGAGTGGATCAGGGATGATGGGGTTCAGATGGAATAGATGGTGGGTGAAGAAAAGAGTAGAGGGAGACATTGATACATAATTTGAAAAGAATTAAATCATGGAGGTTTCATATATAGATATTGTCCTTTAATACTTACACCTTGATCATCTTAGATATGTTGTAAATACCTCCAAACAATTTAAAGAATAAAGTCTTGTTATGCTTACACATTTTAGACAATAACTGCACAGAGAGAACACTGTATATACATGTATATGTGTCTCTGTGTGTCTGTGTGTGTGTGTCTGTGTGTGTGTGTGTGTACGTATTTACCTACAAATTTGGTTTGATATTACTTTTACTTTTTCTCTTTTAAACGTTGAAGCTTTGTGCTTAAATGACATTTTATCTGGTGGCAAAAATGTGTAGCAGAAAAGTATGGTGGTTAATTTTGTCAACTTATTACCACTTAAAATCACCATGAGTATAAATCCCTGGGCATATTTGTGAAGGATAAACTATATAAACATCTATTTGAAGCCTTGAGAGTGTTCAATACAACTCTAAGAAAATTAATACCATGCAGATAAAGAAGGCTAAGAGGGTAGCTAAGCGGTAGGGAACTTATCTAGCAGTCATATGGACACTGGTTCAATTTGAAGTATAGTAAAATAAATAGAAAGGGAATTTAAAGGCACATACATGTGCTCCTCAAGCATTTGGCTCGCCACCTTTAACTAACCTACTCATACATTATGATTATTCTACTCTATCCTAGTCAACCCTGCAGAAACAAATAACTCATAACTCATTCTTCTGAAGACTTGGTATAAATATTTGATCTGACTCCTGCTTTAGCTCTGAAGTCTGAAGAGAACTGAGGAAAGATGATCGTTGTGCAATAGGCTTCTCTGATGCAGGATGGAAACTCCATAAAGTCTGTGAAGTGATGTCAACAACCTCTACTGTGTCTCTGATGCTAAGTTCTAATCGTGGTTGTTTGTGTTGATTCCTGGAAAACGGCATAGCATGATTAGATGTTTAATGAACTGACATACTCCAAGCCTTTTGATCCCCCATTGTTCCCTGGTTTTCCTTTGTGATCCAGATATCCTTGATTTATTTAAAAGAGGCTGGGGTGGTGAAAGGAAAGGTATTTTAAAAGACAAGAGATATTGCAATTATACAAACCTTTAGTAAGTCCTATGATGGCTCCTGACACTAAGGTTAGACTTTACTTGTAGAAGATTGTTGTTGGGTTTTGGTGATGATGGAGATGGTAATTGGTTGGTCAGTTGGCTGTTTGCTTCATTTGGCTTAGAATTGTTGTGTTTTTATTGTTTTTTTGTTTTTGTTTTTACCATTGAACTGAATAAATTTATGAGATAGAAATATAGCAAATAGACCTCAATTACTTCTGAAAATCAGTTGTGATCATATATTTGACATGGTGAAATAAGAAAGATGTATCTGATAAGCTTTGTCCTTTTTTTCCTGTAAGGAAACATACTCTCATATGTCTTTAATTGAACAATCTTATTCCTAACTAAAATCATAAATATTTTCCCAGTCCATAAATATTTATGTGTATATAAAAGAAGAAAATAGAAATTTCACATTAATTGTCAATGAATTTTTAAAATAGTTAAGTAAAATAGAAAATTCCCTTGAGTGCCCTGGGAAGGGTTTTCTTAGCTTTCCTTGCATGTTAGCCTGAAGAACAGTGCCTAAAGGATCAATCCCTAAATCACAGAAGCTGATTGTGGAAACAGAAAAATAACATAGGAAAACATAGAGCTGCTCCCATCAAAATATCAGTCTTTGAGTCACATAGCATGAACCTTTAAAGATGACTTTATCAAGTAATAACTGGGGGAAGAAGGTGGATGATAAATAAGCAAGTACTTTCCCTAAAAGAATCTCAAAATTATAAATTTACATAAAGTTGTCCAATGTCAACCAAAATGAAAAACCTATATGTTTAAAAAACATGATATTTTACACTCAGTACTTTGGGAGAAATTTGAAGCCAGGTATTGATGGAGAAGCACAGAAGCTCTCTCTTCTGTCAATCAGGAATAGATGGGTTACAGTGGGCCTCAAAAGCAGTTGGGCATAAAGTTGAGCAAGCATAACTCTCATCATTCCATTTCTAGATCTGTGTGTCTGAGACATCTGTGGTGTTGCCCTGACAGAATGTTCAGGCTGCATTCAGAAAATGCTATACATTTACTAACAATAGGAACTCCCTCACACTTCCAAGGCTGGGAAGCCCAAGGTCAACACAGTCAGTTCCAGCAAGAGCTCTCTTCAGAGTTGCAAGCCAGGAAGTGACAAGAGAGCTCTACAGGGTACCTTTTATAAAGACTCCTGACCATCCTCAAGTGTTCCACTTTCATAGTGTCCCCACTCGACCTTACCTTCTAATAGTCATTTTATTATGAAAAATTCAAAACAAGAAATTGAGAGTGCACATATTCAGACAAACTCAGCAACTAGGAATTTATTATTTCATAAAGGATATCTCACTATTCCCTTTGTTTGCATATGGTCATCACTAGAACTAGAATTAAAACTTCGACTTCAAAAACAACCAACACAGACCATTAATGGAAAAGTTCAGTAACCTGTTCCAGATCACTCCACTTGAATATCCAAAACCTGGACTTGAACTCAGAAAACCTACTTTTGATATCAGAGTTATAATCATTCTGTGCTTTGGCATATCATTTTACAGAACAATATGTATTAAACTTCTTCATCTCACCAAATATTATATCAGCTATAAAAGGGAAATTAAATATGTGATTGTAAATCTCCAAGCACACTGATTGGGTTGTAAAAGCACCATCAAAGAGCACTAAGGGGGATGGATATGATTAAGATGCATTGTATATATAATGAAGCTTTCAAAGAATAAAAAGGATGCTTACACTCTGAAGGTGAGAAGGGAAAGAAGAAGAGGAGGGAAGGAAGCAGGGAATAAAGAAAAGAGTGAAGGAAAAGGGGACGGACAGAGGAGGAGAAAGAGCATCGCCAAATTAGAGCAGCATCCTTTAGGAACTGCACGTGCCCAATTTAGAAAATGCACCAAGTAGACGTGTAAACGAGAAAATCTGTTTTCTCTTCATTGCAGCAGGCCCCAGAGCATCTGGGCTCATTAAAGGTGCAAAAGTCGAATATCCTATTGAACATTTTCTTTGGTGTAGGAAATTAAGTTAAATTAAAAACATGACCTCTCTCTCAAACTGGCAAAAGCGATCTAGCTCTCTAACCATGATCGTATCCTTCAGCAATACATCAAAACCAGACCTCACTGTGGGACTCACACGGCTGAGCCATCGGGCTCCTCTGAGACTCCTGTTTATTTGGCTCCATTTGGGCAAAGAGGATCAGGTTCTATATAAAATCCAAAGGAAGAAGGTGATATCCGCCCTGGGAGGAGGGTTTCAGGTCTTCCCGAACATTTCACAGGCCATCCACTCAAAGTCAGAGCTGCTAACAGCCCGGAGGGTTGCTGCCCCCACTCTTCACTCTGAGACAACACTGTGGCTCAAGGGGATTCAGGCGGAATTGTTTCTGGCTGAGCTTGAGCTATGAACTCAACTGTAATCCTATAAAGCCCAGCACAGAATGCCATAGGGAGCAAAGGAAGGAACAGTATTCAAGATACAAAGGCTCGACCCTCTCTGCTTTATCCACCCAAGCCACAAACAGAGCCTACTATTTTCCATATCAAGGTCTCCCAGTGCAGAAGATGCCATTAGTTCTGTTTTGCCATCCAATCAATACCCTGAAACTCCTGCCCTAGTGTCTTTGTGAAGAACTTTTTTAACCCAAAACAAAGGCAAAGAGAAACAGAGCTCTCCAAACAGCAGTGTGGGAGCTGGGAGCTGCTATAGTTTTTGCAACAAAGTGGTGATAAAAAAAAAAGAAGAAAAAGAAATGGAGGTGAATAATTTGTATATAAGTATGCCAAGTACAATGCTATCTATAGACTAAAAGCTTAAAATAATTAAATTGCTAAAATTTAGATATTTAAGAAAGTGTGGTCTAACAACATCATATCATTTTGTTAGGCAAAAATCGCTAGGCCCCAACAAGAGGATTTTTTTCCCACCTAAATTGTTATCCCTGTTACTATTTGTCTTATTTTTATCTCCTAGTGCTTTGATAAAATACCCTGACGAAAGCACCTTATTTAAGGGAGAAAGACTTACTAGGCTCACAGTTTTACCTATCAGTCTATTTCTGAGGGTAAGTCAAGGGGGCAGGAATTTAAATTCACAAACAAAAGTAGAAAGAGAATGAATGCATGTGTGCCTGTTCTCAGCTGACTTACTCCTAGAATCTGAGAGTGAGGGGGAGGGGGAGGGGAAGGGAAAGGAGGGGAAGGGGAGGGGAGAGGGAGGGGAGGGGGAGGGGGAGAGGGAGAGGGAGGGAGAGAGGGAGAGGGAGAAGGAGGGAGAGGTAATGTGTGTCCAGGGAATGATGATACTCACTTTTAGGCTGATCTTATGTCAATTAACATAATCAAGAGACTACCACACAGACATGCCTACAGGCCAACCTCATCAGCAGAGCCAGGATAGTGGCAGCCAGAACAGGAACCTGAGATTTTCAGCACCAGTTTCAGCATCAAATATGTGGCAAAGAGTAAAGTGAAAGTTGGGCAGTCCTATAAACTCTTAAAGATTACCCCCAGTGATGTAGCTCTTCCAATAAGGCTGCATTTGTTAAAAGTTCCATAACATTATCCAAACAGCATCATTTGGGGCCCAGGGCTCAAATACATGAGCCTATGGCAGACATTCCTCATATGAACTATCACAAATGATCTGATAGATTAGGTTTGTCTCTCATGCTTTCAAAGCTTTCAGTCCATAATTGGTTGACTCCCTCCCTTCTGGACCTACGGTGAGGTAGAGTGTCATGGAAGAAGAGCAGGTAAGGTTGAAGTGAAACACCTCACCTCACCAAAGCCTGATAGTGAAGAAAGAAAGAAAAAAAAAAAAAGAAGGACTTAAAGCAGGGAATAACCCCCAAGTGATTAATATGGTGATTCACAAATGGTCATAGAACTAAGAATAAGTGACTGCTGAGAGCCTGGTCCTAAACAGGACATCAAGATTACCCACTAACGTGTCCAGAGAACACTGTGGAAGAGGGAACAGAGCAAGATGAGGAGGAACACTCTGGCTGCTGTATATGGCATAATCATCATATTCGTAAACACAAGAGCAGCAGTGGCTCAGGAGGAAAGAGAATCATGTGAAAGAGGGGTAACCAGAAAATAAAGGAAATGGGAGAAAGCGTATAACATTGTAGACGACCAACCCACAGAAAACGAACTCTGTGACCTACTTCTTCCAAGTGGACCTCACCCAATTTTCAACATCTCTAAATCCTACTATCAGTAATGAATGTACCAGTGCAGTACCTCACTGGTAGGTAGGCACACTCATGAGCCAGTCAGTCCCCAGTAATGAGATGCCCCAGCCAGGAAATGAGACTTAAACATATGAAATATTTCAGGGTGCTTCATATTTTAAACATAACAAAAGAGATTTGCACCTCTAATACAGTTTTTTGCACAGGAACTTTTCACATCAAGAGTGTGCAAGCCTGAAGCTTGTAGCTCAGGGGTAGAGTGCTTGCCCCTGGGTCTAAAATCAAATAAACATAATGAGAGGAGGAAAACAAGGAGGAAGGGGAAGAAAGACACATAAAAGAAGAGGAATAAAATCTGGGAGTGAAAATTTTAAATCATAATTTTGGGAAGCATCTCATGACTGAAAATCCTTAAGAATCACACAATGGGAAGCCTAAGCTACATTTTCATTTATATCATTGATTTTTAAATTAATTTTTAAATTAATTTTTAGTTCTTTGGGGATTTCTTACAGGTTTGCTGAATTGACTTCCCAACTCTTCACAGATACATACCCTTCCCTAGACAACGAATTTTGTACCCTTTATAAGAAATGTTTCAAGACCAATTTGTGTTGCCATAGTGTTTTTGAACATATCGTCTTCCACTGGAGAACTTATTGGAGGCTACACTCCTATAGAAAACTGCTTCTTTCTCTCCCAGATGCTAACAGTTGCCAACACCTCCACCGCTAGGGATGAAACAGTTTGCCTACATCTCCTGTCTATGCTTCTATTTGATTTAGCTTGGTTTGCATGAGTTTTATGTAGCTGTCACAAACTCTCTGGATTTGTAAGTGCTTTCCTTCCTGTTGTGTCCAGGAGATATTATTTCTTGGTAGTCATCTGCTATTTCTGGCTCTTAAAGCCTCTGCATCCCCTCTTCTACAATAATTCCTGAACTTTGGGAGAGAGGGAGAAGTATATATGTTCCCTTTAGGTCTAAATATTCTATAGTCTCTTGTTCTCTGCACCTCTGTCAGGCATGAGTAGGCCTCTGTGTTAATCGCCATTCTCGGTGAATAGAAGCTTCTCAGGTGAGGGTTGAGAGATGTATTCATTTATGAGAATTACGATGCCATTAAAAGTCAGCTTAGTACTATGTCCATTTAGCAGCATAATAGTAGTCAACTCTCCCCTGGCACCTGTCATATGTACAGGTCATTATCACACCCAAAATAGGCTGATAATGGTATCAGGTGTGTGTTCCATCTTGCAAAACAGGACTTTAAGTATAATCAGAAAGTGAATGATTATTCTCATGTTGTTTGTGCCACTACTGTACAAAGGGACGTGTCTTACCAGGCCAGTCATTATTAAAGCTGGTAGGGGTCCAGAGAGGGAATTATGATAATGATTTTCCCCTTCAGAAGCTTGCATACCACTTACCAGAACCATGAAAGCTACCTAGGAGGGATGAAGCTTCCAGATCCACATCAACTTGATTTCACCATGTTCTACAACTCAAGTATGTGGTGTCTTCAGAAAATAAGGTCTTAGTGCAAGTTCTAGATGGTAACCAAGAGCAATAATTTGTAATGCATAGGGAGTCTATGGACCTCATTGTCCAAGAGCTCCAAAAGAATTAATTCATTTCTGCTAGTGAGTTATTATTAGTCTCTCATGTCTAATAGCAGCCCTGTTATTGAGTGCTTCTATAGTAGTTGGAGAGCAAGATTATTGTTTAAAAGGTCTTGTTTTTAATTAATTTCAAAAACAAATGTTTTCTATGATCCTGGAGAGATGGCTCAGTACTTAAGAATACTTTCTGCTCTGGCAGAAGACCTGTGTCCAATGCCCAGCACCCACGTGGTAACTTAGAAGTATGTGTAATTCCATCACAAGGTATCTGGCCCTCTCCTGCCTCTGCATCAGGCATATGTGGAGTACACATACATACATTTAAGCAAAACATTCATACACATAAGTTATTCATAATATAAGTATATAAATAGAAAGCCCCTTATAGATCTTAGCTACCTTTTGAGCTAATACTTACTGGGGCTAGCTGGAAGCCAGAAGTCCAAGATAGCCATTTAGAGGAATGAGGGAAAATATAACACACTTAAAATATGGTTCTATTTAGAATCAATGTCGGGATCATCATTGTCACCATCAGCATCATCTGCATAAAATAAAATGTGAGCAAACTAAAGCATGCATTCAAGCCCTAGTAGAGAAAAGGTTATAGTAAGATACGGTATGAAACTACATGTGAAGATGTGTATTACATGCAAGCACAGGAAGACAAAGTGACTGGGTGGAAGAGAAATAAGTACCAAATTCCAACCAAGATTAAAGCTGATAGATAAAATGATGTCATGCTAACAGGTTTCAAGCAGACCTTTAATTCTGGAGCTCATCATCCATTTATATTTGCTCTTTGGCCTTCCCAGTGGATCCATCTACTCCTCATGGAAACCTACAATTGCTGTTAATGAATTCAACATTCCCTAAATTTTCCATAAAGGGTTTTTATTAAATGAAATGGAACTCGAGTAGCTCAACAGTTTTTAAAAGAATGAACCGTAGGTTGTACAGTGTTACTCTCTCTCCACTCCTATGTGCTCTGAAGTCCTAATTAGAGCCACAGCTATCCGTGAAATATTTTGGCCTTTGCCTTTATAGCACAACATGTAATTCCTATTAGTATAATAAACCAGTAACTTCAGTATTTGTGAAAACTGAATAAAGTTTATAAGCCTATCAAAATACCTCTTGTTTCTTGTAAATGTTTAGGAAACATCCCTGAAATGTTTCTGAGAATTAAATTTTAAGAGATTTAGCAGAAAATAAAGAGTGACCTCACATTGTACCTTGCTTCCTTCTGAATGAAGTAAGTCCCCAACTCTAGAAGGGACAGGGAGGGAAAGCCACCAGCACTCAAGAGGAAAGTCAGGAGAGACAGATCACAATGACAGTAGCAAACTTCTCACAACTATATAGGTCCTTGAGATGCTTGAAAGGGAAGTGAGGATACATGGGAGAATGTAGTCTCAGGCTATCTAGAAGCCCTTGAGGAAAGCAACCCTTTAGTATTCTCATGACATCTTGTCTGAAAAATCATTTCACATCCTTGTCCTTGGGTGAAAGTTTGAAATTCTGTCCACATAAAAATACATGATCTTCCCAGGGTCTTCCCAGTTTCCAGAAGAACTGAAGCTTTTTCTAAGCTACATGCATCTATAAGATGAAAATCCAAGTCCCAACCTCCCTGAATTATGACTGTCCTTCTGGAGTGCTTTCTGTTGCTATGCTAAACACGGTGGCCAAAAATCAACCTAGGATAATTTGTCTATAATCAAACTGAGAGAGAGAGAGAGGAGAGAGAGAGAGAGAGAGAGAGAGAGAGAGAGAGAGAGAGAGAGAGAGAGAGAGGAGAGAACCCAGGATAAAAAAGGTGGTTATTCATTTTACACTTACAGTTCAACACTGAAGGAAGTCAGGGCAGGAACTGAGAGAGAAACCACCACTTCTACACTGACTTCCTGCTCTGCTCCTCTCCACCAACTTTCTTAAACAACACAGGAAGAAGTGCCCAGAAGCGGCACCACCCAGTTCAGCTAAAGTCTTCTCACATCAATTATCAACATAGAAAGTGCCCCACAGGCCATACTGTTGGAGGAGAATCAGCTAAGATGTCTTCTTTGTAGTAGGTGATCTAGTTTGTGTCAAGTGGGCAAACATGAACCAGCACAATGGTCAAATGATAAAAACTGATGAATATTTGACACAGAATTAAAATTCTTCCCTATCACCACTAGTTTTTAATAGTGATAGCATGTTAAGAATCCCTGCCCAAGTCCTGGGCTGCTTCCAAAGAAGCTGTGTGGTGCATATAACTGTTTGCAGATCCAATACCTCCTTACCTAATTTGAGAGATAGATTCTCTCAAACCAGCTCTGCTTAAACTAATGAAGTATTTGCAAAGCACTTCATGTGAGAACCATGTAACTGTACCAAAATATTAGTGGCTTATGTGTAGTCGGCCCTTTGCTAATGATGAGGGTGATCTTTACCTTAAAGGTGTCTTCATTACTTACTCTCTTATTTCAGCTATTATTCCCTTTGAGACATACTTGTGCCTTTGATTTCATGATTACATGTAGACAGCTTTCATCAAGTGTTTCTGTGCTATTCAGAACCATAGTTCAGCCTTCATTTGTCCTTTCTTATAGAAATACACTTTCCCACAATATAACACCCGTGATTTGTTTCCAATTTTGTTATCTTTTATTCCATTTCTTTTAGGCGTATCTCATCACCATCTCAACTTCTAAATAGTAGGTTGTCCAGAGCTCATCCCTGGAAACTTTTATTTTCTCTATATTGGCAACTTTAATAGACTTGTGGTTTTAAAACTATAGACAAATTACTCCAAAATATGCTTCTCCATCTGAACTCTATTTTCATATCCAACCACTTGCTCAGAATTTCTGTCTAAATTTTAAACAGGTACATGAAGTATAGATTGTCTATACTAGATTTGAAATTTCATCTCTAAATCTGCTCTTCATAGTCTTTCCCCACTCACTGATTAGCAGTAGTGTTTGTTTGTGAAAAAACATATATCACTGCAGATAATATTGTCCCCCCACTTTGCTCTTATTTCATGTATCCATATTTTATCAAACTCAATAGGCTTTGCTTTCAAAACATAACTTCGCATTACTTCTACCACTATTCCTCAACTTAGTGAAATGGAAACCTCGTCCAAGAATCAGAACACGGTATGATAGTAACTCTGGTTTTATTGATAATGAACTATAAAAGATTGATGGAAAAGGCAGGAAGCTGACCACAAGCCTACTTCAGTAATCCATACACTTGATGCCAACACTTATCTCAGTTTCTCTTGTATCTATGATCATAACTGGCCTGTTATAAGAACTCTATGAACACTGAGTTAGATAATCAGTACAGAATCCACAGACATAGGAAGAGCAGGGGAAATGGCAGTTTATCATGATAGAAGGTAGACTGAATAAGATACTACCTTCATGAAAAATACTTAACAGAGTACCAGCACCTATAATATGTACCATATGGGTTAAAAATGTCTAATTGCCCAGCTGGATTGCTGGACATATGAAAAGATGAACAAGACATACATATCTATAGATGAAAAAACTAGGAGGAAAAAACAATAGTATTTTAAAAAAAAAAACTGAATAAAGAGAGGCCACAAAACATTCCTGTAGAATCATCACCAAAGTACAAAAACATGATATGACAAAGATAACTTGCACTCAGAGTTTCCAAACATATGGACATTCACATGCAGACATGCACTCACACACACAAACACACACACACACACGCATGTGTGCAGGCAAGCATATTTCATGGGCTTGTCCACATACTGTAGGATAATAGCTTTGCTTGTTCTGTGACAAACTAAAAGATTAAATACTTTACTATATTATAATATATTTATATATAGTCTATATTATATAAAAAAATAATATGGGAGACACATTTAATATATAATATAGGCCATATATATACATATATATATACATATATACATATATATTACTTAATACTAAACAACACTGTAACTCAACTAATACTAACAACTATCTTAAATGATTCTTGTTCCTCTAGGCTCTGCTAACTCTTCATACATGTATCTGTAAGATCACTTGACCAGCCCTCTTTCATGTAGTGCATTTTACCTTTATTTTTTTATTCATCCCTGTGTTATTAGTTTGGATAACACAAATACCTGAAAGAGACTGAAAAGTCTCATTTTTTTCTCCCTAGTCA
The DNA here is from genome assembly GCA_021653895.1 of Mastomys natalensis. NCBI lineage: Eukaryota > Metazoa > Chordata > Mammalia > Rodentia > Muridae > Mastomys > Mastomys natalensis. The sequence goes on from JAJTUV010000075.1 coordinate 1,315,550, forward strand.
TTTTGAGTTTTGTTCAAATCCCCTGTTAGCTGCTTCTCTGCCACCCTGGTATATCTTCTTTGTCCATCATCCCTGGCTCAGAATTCCCTGGGAGAACAGTGTCTGTGGGGTTAGAAGCCAAAGCCAAGCCCTGTGCAATGATAGTTCAGCACTGTGGACAGCAATGCATGTGTTCATGTGTTCATGACCCCCCCCAAAAAATTAAGCTACCTCTACATCCATATTCCATTAGCACATTCCAAAAATATAACAATAATAATAACATGAGACACAGTGAATAATATATATACTGAGCACCACTCTAATTTATTTGTTCCTGTGTTAGGAAAGTTCAACCCATTGGGCTCTTGAGAAATTATGTAACTTGCCAAACACTAATAACTAGTAAGACTCAAGACAGATCCTTCATCCCTATATTTAAATCTATGCACACACACACACATACACACACACACACACACACACACACACACACACACACACTCCACAAACCTGCTTTCAGAGAGTCCTGTGATACAATCAGTTAAAGGAGCCTCTAGATCACTGTCTTTTTGAAGGAAACATGATAACCATTAGGTATGTACAAGGAAAGCCATCACTCCGTGAGGGAGAGAGAGAAGAGTTTCTGAAGACAAGTCTTCTCCCCAGGAAGATGTCCAGGTAGCTCCCCATGAGGTCTTCTGGCCACATAAATCTCAGTGATAGGCACATTCCACCTATAAATATTTGAATGTGTTTTTGTTTTCATGTCTCTGATGTCTACATCTTTCCCAAGCATCCCAGTCCCTAATCAATCCCACATGTCTGTTCTTAGCTATGTATCTGAAAGCCAGCCAGACAAGCAACAAAGTCCTTGGCCATAGCAGCACCTGGCTTTCAAGGATGTGGGCCTCATCTTAAATCTAGCAGAGGTTCTTTGATCTCCTCACTTGGACAAGGTTGTGGCCGGGCCTTTGGACAATATCCTTCCAGAGGCTATGTTCTTTCCTCCCAATTCCTTCTCTACACAGGGACTCTGATCATTCTCCCTTCCATTCCTCATCTCTGACAGATCTAGGTGGTGGAAATTTTAACTGGATCCTATTCCTACCTACATGACTCATGTAGGGTTTTACTCTTTATCAAAAACATAGGAATATGGCTATCTTTCTATTAGATTATAAAGAAGAGGCGAGAAACCCCACTTCAACAGCTGGACAAAATGAAGTTTAAGATCGGCCTACCTCTGTCTCCCAAGTGCTGAGAGGTGTGCACTACAACTTTGCATTGGTCAGATTCTTTAACTTGGGAAGACTTGTGCTAAATGTAAACAGCACCTTTCAGTGGCAACCCAGATAAAAGGGAGCTGAGAAATGGAGATTTTGCTTTTTGCCTGATTGTTTTCACTCTTGCTCTTAGTTTCATCTATTCTGCGGCTACAATTGTGTTACTCACTCACTGATATTAGAACCAGCATCTTCAGGATTCCAAAACCAACTAAAAATGAGCAGCTTTCCAGGAAACCTCCATGCCTTAAGCACAGGATTGAAACTACTGAGACATTCAGCTTGATATACAGGGCAGCTACTGGATTCTCAGCTTCTCTAGCATGAGACAGCCATTATTGGGCTACCCAGCCTAATAAATCTCCTTTTAATATGTATTCATTTTGTCAGATATGTCCCTCTAGAGAATCCTGACAAATACAGGGCTTGTGTTTTGAATTGCTATATTTATCTATGGTCTTGGGGAGCAAACAGAGTGTTGACCAAGCTACACAAATGTTTTACCACTGAATCACACATGCCCAGTCCAAAAACCAGTTTTTAAAATGAGACTTCTTGTGATGATTTTCTGGAGGAATATGAAGGTAATGAATGTTCAGACAATGCTGTCTTGGGAAAAACACATAGGATTGAGAAAAACGTAGAGCTGTTTCTGGCCTCGGTTTTATAGATTCCTATGTAACACTAGCCTAGATAGTTCACTTCTCTTATCTTCAGTTTCTTCATTTACAAATCTAGTAAGTTATAAATGCTACAGTATATAAGGTACCTATATATAATGAAGTGCTTTCTTTATATCAGATCCCCAATGATATGTAGTTATTACATCATGCAATTTGCAATTCATTCTCAAATGGCTCAGACAAAACTAAGGCAACTCTACATAAGCTTAAATTTTTATTGAAATTGAAATATTTTAAATGCTTACTGAGAATTGTGTGGGGAGTTTTTAATGATTAGAGACCATACTATATACTTCTGAAATATTAAAAACTACACAGTCAAAAATACCGTTATTTTGCCCAGGATGACCTTTTCTAGTTACATCCATTTTCCTACAAATTTCATGCTGTCATTGCTTTTGGTAGCTGAGTAATATTCCAATGTGTAAATGTACCACGTTTTCTTTATCCATTCTTCAGTCGAGAAACATCTAGGTTGTTTCCAGTTTCTGGCTATTGTGAATAAAGCTGTTATGAACATAATTGAACAAATGTCCTTGTGGTATTGTGGAACAGCTTTTGGATATATGCCCAAGTGTGATATAGCTGAGTCTTAAGGTAACTATTCTCATTTTCTGAGAAACTGCCAAATTGATTTCCAAAGTGGTTATACAAGTTACCTTCCCACCAGCAATGAAGGAGTATTTCCCTTGCTCCATATCCTCACCAGCATGTTCTGTCATTAATTGTTTTTTATCTTAGACATTCTGATTAACCAATCATAATGTAAGGTAGAATCTTGGGCGTTTTAATTTGCATTTATCTTATGGATAAGGTTGTTGAACCTTCCTTTAAGTGCTTCTCAGCTTCCTTTGTTTTGCTCTGTACCCCATTTTTAAATTGGATTATTTGGTTTCTTGATGTCTAGTTTCTTGAGTTATTTGCGCTATTGATGTTCTGTTCAGGAAGTTGTCTCCTGTGCTAATGTGTTCAAGGCTATTCTGTACTTTCTCTTCCATCAGATATATTGTATCCAGTTTTATGTTGAGGTCTTTGATCTACTTGGTCTTGAGTTTTGTGCAGAGTTATAGATATGGATCTATTTGCATTCTTTTACATGCAAGCATTGAGTTTGACCAGCAACATTTGTTGTAGATGCTTTCTTTTTTCTATTGTACAGTTTTGGCTTCTTTGTCAAACACAAAATATTCATAGGTGTGTGGGTTTACTTTGGGGTCTTCAATTTGATTTCATTGATAAACCTGTCTGGTTTTAGGCCAATACCATGTGTTTTTTATTACTATTGCTCTGTAGTGCAGCTTGAAATCAGGGATGATGATACTCACAAAAGATTTTTTATTGTACAAGATTGTTCTAGCTATCCTGAGGTTTTTGTTTTTCCATGTGAAGTTGAGTATTGTTCTTTCAAAGTCTGTAAAGAATTCTGTTGGAATTTTGATAGAAAATGCACTGAATCTATAGATTGAGTGCAATATCCCAGACCTGCAAAGACAAACATGGTATGTATTTTCTTATAAGGGGATATTAACCAAAAAGTACAGGATAACCATGTTACAATCAACAGACCCAAAGAGGCTAAGTAACAAGCAGGGCCCAAGAAGAAAGACTTGAATGCCACAGAGTAGGGGAGATAGAATAGACATGGGAGGAGGGGAAATGAAGGGAGGAAAATGGGTTGGGGAGGGCTTGAGGGGAGGAACAGGAGGGATAGAATGAGGGGAGGATGAAGAGAATACAGGGATATAGAACTGGAATCTGGTGTGGATGGGCATCTCTGGGACTAGCTAAAAACCTAGGACAAAAACCTAGCATGACTCTTAACAATGGAGGATATAGAACCAGAAACATCTATCTTCAGTAACTTGAAAAGATTTCCTCCAATGGAGGGATTGAGATGCCAACCCAGCCACAAACCTTCGACTGACAATTTATCCTGTCCACAAGAGATGCAGGGTAATGATGGAACAGGAATTGAGGCAAAGGCTAGCCAATGGCTGGTCCAGCTTGAGACCCACCCATGCCATGAGAGAGACAACCAGCCCCTGACACAATTAATAATATTCTACTATCTTTATATACAGGTGCCTAGCAAAACTGTCATCTGAGAGAGTTCACCCAGCAACTGATGGAAACAGATGTAGAGTGGAAAATAGGAAGAAATGATTGAAGGACATCATAAGAAAACCTACAGAATTAAGTAACCTGGCCTCTTATGGGCCCACAGATATTGAACTGCCAACCAGAAATTATGCATGAGATGGACCTAGGCCATCTGCACACATGTAACAGTTGTCCAGCTCTGTCTTCATATTGGATTCCTAACAGCAGAAGCAGGGGCTGTCTCTGACTCTGTTGCCTGCCTTTGGTCCCTTTCGCATAACTAGCCTGCCTTGTCTATCCACAATAGGAGAAGATGCAAAGTGCCTGCTGCCATTGCAACTTAATATGCCAAGGCTGGTTGATATCCATGAGAGGTCTCCCATTTTGGGAAGAGAAAGAGATGCCTGGAGGATGGAGAGAGGGGAGGAAAGACGGAGAGGCTGGGAGGAGAGGAGGGAGGGCAAGCTGTTATCAGGATGTAAAGTAAATAAATTAATTATTTTTTATTAAAAATACCACTACTACTTCAAATTAAATTTTAAAATATCAATTAGATTCAAATAATTCCATCAGAAATGTCAATTCTTTCTAAATTCATGAGTATAAGGAAAAAGAACCAATAAAATACAGAGCAATAAGAATTACAAAGAGAATTTTGACGTGTGGTCTATTTCAATGTGTTTCAAAGTCATAATAATCACAAGAAGAAAATACTGCTACCAGCCTGCAGAGTACAGGAGGTAAGTAGAATAAAAGGTCTATCTGAAAGAGCCAAGTAGAAAATTCACATTTGAATTGTAGGGCAAAAATGAGTAATTTAATCATTAGGTTAATGATAAACACTTTGGAGAGAAAATTGACTACATGATACTTTATAACTGTACTGGTTATTCATCTTGTTGCTTTTATAAAATACCTCGCAAAAGCAATTTGAGGGAGGAAGAGTTTATTTTGGCTCTCGGTTTCAATGACACAATGAGTCATAGCAGGGAAGATATGACATCAAGAGCAAGAGGCAATAGTCACATTGCATCCTCAGTCAGAAAGCAAAAATCAATGAATGTCCATACTCAGCTCACTTCCTACTTTTTTAGTCCATGACCCCAACCCATAGAATGGTACCATTCCCATTTATGGTAGATCTCTCTATTTTAAATACCTGGTCTAGATTATCAATCATAGGTATGCCCAGAGATTTGTTTCCATGGTAAATCTAAGTCCTGTCAATTTGGCAATCAAAATTGACTATCACAATGTCAGGGCAACTTCTATGTACATTAATGTCTAAACATAAATGATGAATCCATTTTTTAAAGCCCAGAGATACATAAATCAATACTTCTGAAACCTTGAGGTACAGAACGATATTCTAAACATGGACCAAATGGCATCAACAAAAACTCGATTAGTTTTGCATGTACATATAAAGCATTTGTGTATCAATAAGTGACCAAATGAGATATTTGTAGAAAATCAGAATGGCATTATTGTCCTGTGGTGATTAATTTTGATTGTGCACTCAAAAATTCACAAATACCTAAGAGATTGGTAAAGCACCATTCCAGTGTGTCTATATAGATATTCCTAGAGATACTTAGATAATGACAACTCTGACATAATACATACTTCAATGCACTGTTTATATTGAAAATGTGAATTGAGTACTAAGTGATGGTATAACAGAATTTGAGGAGTAGCTGGAGGAAGTAAGCCACTGGAGCTTTCTTTGAAGGGTATATCTTTCCCTAGACCCTCCCTGTCTTGTTTTCTACTTCTTGGCTGCCATGAAGTAAAGAAGCTCTTCCTCCATAGAATCTTGCCATCGTGATATGCTGTCTCAATACAGGCCCAGAAACTGGGAACAAGAAACCATTCACTAAGCCCTCTGAACCCATGAGCTAAAATAAATTCTGCTTGCCTTGTTTTCACAAACATTGTGGTCAAAAGAATGTGAAAATAGCACATTCTTAGTATTGTACAAACATGAAAATACAGAAAAATATACTTACAAAATATACAGCAAGGAACCACTTAGAAGATAAAATTCTAATTGCCATTCAATTATAAAAATCTATGTTGTAATTCATTAAAAATAAAACATAAATTATCCATTATGTTCATCTATCAAATTAATACTAATTACAGACCCATCTGAAAATAATTCTTATACTACTACTAAAAAAAACCTCAGAATTTAAAATCTAAAAACTGTCAAAGAAATGATAGTATTGTGATACACAAAAATATAGGATAATTTCCATGATGTCTTGTCCCTCATACACATGCCTCATGGAATTCCAGGGACTGACTATCTATGTGGCAGCTTTTTACTTTCCTGATTACGTGGTTTCATCTCCCACAGCTGCAGCTTACACTAAGCTAGAGACACTTCTCTGGACCTGACCTAATCACGTGTGCTCTTTAAAAAGAAAGTTCTCTTCTGTAGATTACAGAGGTGGAAGCCAAAAATCCAATAATCAGTGCACCATTGCTGATGTGAGGATAAAGAGGAAACACTACAAGAAATATAGATGGATTTCAGCTACTGCAAAAAGTACCCTGTGGTAGTTTGAATAGGTTTAGCCTCCATGCTTGGCCCATAGGGACTGGCACTATTAGGAGATATGGCCTTGTTGGAGGAAGGATGTCACTGTGGGCTTTGAGGTCTCTGTGCCCAAGCTCTGCCCCATGTGGAATCCCAGTCCCCTCCTGGCTGCCTTTGGATCAAGATGCAAAATTCTTGGCTCCTCCAGCATCAAGTCTGCCTGCATGATGTCATGTTTCCCACCATGATGATAATGGACTGAACATCTGAAACTGTAAGCCAGCCCCTATTGGAGATTTGCCTTTACAAAAGTTGCCTTGGTCATGTTGTCCCTTCTCAGCAATAAAACTCTAACTAAGACATACCACTAAAGTGCCACATTCTGTGGCAGCTTATTGTACATCAATAATCACTAATGTAAACACAGTCACATAAAAGTTCCTGGTGATTAAACATTATATTTTCATTACACTGAAAGAAAATTGATGAATGTTTAAAATACAATATTTTAAAAGGAAACAAAACCAAATATATATGTGGCCACAATTTTGTTAAATATGTATGGTACATGAAAGAAAGCCTGAAAATACATCAAAATGGCCTCAGATGTAATATCAGATGAAAAGTTTGGATATTTAAACTCACGTGCTTCTCTGATCCATTCGTTTCCAAAATTAACAAGTAGAAACAAGACTGGCCATATTTATACAACCACCAGGATAATAATCTAGCTTTGAGAGCAGTTAATGTATGTCAGTTACTTCATCAATAAGATAGGAAAGAACACTTATCTTCTTCAGACTAAAATTTTATAATAAACTCCCGTTAAGGAAGAAAAATACATGAACACTAGTCAAACACAATGGAGCCATTATGCCTCTGGCCACTATGGGGCCAGTCCCAGGTGTGACATCAATTCTGAAGCCTATGCCTGCCCAATCTGGCAGGCAAACAGCCCTGTTCCCTGCCACAGCAGATGAACTCTGGAAACACTACAATATTAGCCTTCTGTGTTAATCCTACTAATGCACTCACAATCTCCTTGACAGGTTGCCCATCATATCCCTGTGTCAGGGCAAAAGCCTTGAAAGGTGCTTGTGATGGGAGGATTACTGAAAGGACGTCTAGGAGGACAGAGCCCTCCTTACTCTAGCTTTGCAGATATGCTGCATACCATGGAGGGCACCAGCAGAGGCTTGTCCTTAACACCAACCTCTTGGCATAGATGTAACAGAGGGAGAAGGCCACCCACCCCAAGGGTAGGCCAGGCCACTCTTCCAATCTCACCATGAAAAAGAAAGCAAGTTAAGAGAGAAATCAGCAGGGCTGTTGCTTGGGGGTTATTTCCTCATAGCAGAGCCCCCTCTCTTCTGAAAGCCCTATTTATCTCTAGACAATGAAAAGGTTCTTGACTTTAAGAAAAAGTCTTTATGTCAGTGGTTCTCAATCTTACTAATTTTTGCTACCTTTTAGTACAATTCATGTTATGGTGACTCCCCCAACCATAAAATTATTTTTGTTCCTGCCTCATAACTTTCATTTTTCTACCGTTATGAGTCATAATATAAATATCTGATATGCAGGGTATCTGATGCCTGACTCTTGTGGGGGCTGCAACCCTGGAGTTGAGGATTGATGATTTAGGTACTTCTCCTCAGACTTCCCATTTTTACCCAGTTCCTTAGCAAGTTGCTGACATTCCATGAAAACCATGTCTACAGACCATCTTTGTTTATTAGCTGGATTGTTTTCATTTGTCTTGAAATTTTTCAACAGGAGCATTTGAAATGCTGCATCTTAAATATGCAATAAAATGTGTCTTCATGTTATCAGACTGTATTTGAAAAACCAGCATACTATTTAACCCAAAGCAGCTAAATTTGTCACCTTGGAGGAAAGCATGTACTCCTGAGCCTCCATATGCTCATCAACATCAAAGGAAAATGCAGTTTATGGTTGTAAATATCACAGTATATTTTGGATGTGTAAGAGCTACATAAAATATTTCCTCTCTATGACTTCTCATTCTCAGCAGCCTCTCTCACCAAGAGAGGAAAGACTCATTTAAAAGCAAGAAATTCTAAGTGCCAACAAGGTGAGCAAGGGTTGATTATTCACTTCATTGGTCAGTTGATTTTCAAAGTGGAGAAGAATCTCACAGTGTCTGTGATATCACCTTGCCAACAAAAGACTTTAAAATAAGATATTTCTGGCCCTGATCAGAGATACCTTTGTAGGCCAGAAAAGCACATGCTTGAAAGGCCATCTGAGATACTTGATCAGCTATGAACCCATGTTTCTGCCTGTGTGCTTGCTAGGTTGACTCTTGCACTTCAGAGAGCCTTATATCTGTCTGACAGAGTAAAAACAAACACCCATTGTGGGAAACAGTGAAATCAACAAGCCAGTAGGAGCCAATGGGCTTTTTCCCTGGTTCCCTAATGGCTACTTGGACAGCGCAGGAGATACCTTCCTTCTTTGTGGTCAACAGATAGCCACCACATTACACACATGAACTCTAGACATCACCTTGAGTTTTCAGTCAGAAGTCTATCTAGTAACCAATGAGATGCCTCCAATATCCATGACTGAAGCCACGTAATACTTGGCTTTGGCTCATCTCTAATTTCACATTTTAAAGAATATAAATAGAAGTCAAACTATGCATGCATTCCCAGAGAGTCCCTTACCACATCTAAGATCCAGTCTAGAGTTGAAGGGAGAGTCCCTACCCACCCTGGGAATGTAGTTGGGGTGCCTGCAAGCATTTCCATTTCAACACAGCAGTATGGTCAGCCTGGCCTAACTACCAGGAGCCTTTGAAATCTGAAATGAATTTGGCTTCATCTGTTTCTCTAGAAACAAATATTTACAACTCAAACCTTTATGCTAATTATTTCAATTTTTTTGTCATTGTTCTTACTTTGAAAGCAGTTGCTTTGGCTTTACTGTGCTTCTGAGACCAGTGAGAAGAGACACATGCTTCAGCGTGTTGCCTAAATATGAAATTGATTTACTAATTACAGCTATTTTAATCCGTGTCTGTCTGGCACATAGTTCATGTGAAGGCTTCTTTCGTTCAGTCAGAATCCATATATACACAGGAGTGTTGTATCGATTCCCAAGAGATTTAAAGAATCAGAGTTTGGGTGCAAGAGTCTGAAAAGATGATTCATCAGTTTTGAGCAATAAATACTCTTCCAGAGGACCTGGATTCAATTCTCAGCACCCATATGCCAGCTCACAGCTGTCTGTAACTCCAAGGTCTGACACCCTCACACAGACATACAGGCAGGCAAAACACTAATACACATAAAATTAAAATAAATTATACTTTAAAAAATCAGAGTCAGGGGTTTGGGTGATATTAATTTGCATTTGTTTGGGGGTTTTGTTTGTTTGTTTGTTTGTTTTATGCACACATGTCATTCTGACTGGAATAGAAGTCTCTGTGTAGCCTACTGGCTTTAAACACATTGGTTTTCTATCTCTGTCTCCTGAGTTCTGGGATTATAGTCATTCAGCACCTCACCAGACTCAAAATTGAAGTGGCTAGGAAAAATAAATTTGTCTATTACTGATAACAAAAAAAAAAAAAATGAACTTAGTCCATCCTAGAAATTAGCTCTGAAATAATTTTATACCTATTTCAAGTTTTGAGGTCAAAATCACCTACAAAGCTTGGCATGTTCAAGGATAGCTAAATAAAAAGAAGTAGATAAAGATTTAGCAAGATCACCTACATTTATGCTACAAATTTAACTTTATGGAAAAAGAAAGTGTTGGGATTAATAGAGAGGTATTTTTAATTCTCATTGACAGGTAAGGATGGAGACTTTGAGACAGGACAGAATTTGGCTAAGGTGACCCCACAGTGTTCTGTGGTGGAGTTTGTCCTAAGTAAAGAACAGATACTTCCCAGTTTCTCTCCTGCTGTGCACTTCAGTATGCATGTACTGTCTGCAGAATACTCTATGTGGTATTAACATGTGTATGGAGAAACCATGCACTTCTTCCACTAGCAGATCTTAACCAGTAAATAATATTGACTGAAGGGAAGCTTTGTTTCCATAAAATTTTTCTCTTCCTAAACAAAGCAACGCTGAGAAATACATATGGCACAATTTTAGGAAAGAATTTGCCCCTTTAGGAAATATTTTGATACTAAAGAAAACTAATCTAATACTCTAGACAACTTTGAAGTGATTACAAAAAAAAAAAAAAAAAAAAAAAACCTATTGCCAAAAATATAATGAGGCTTAAAATTCTATACACAAATTTATGTTTAAAATTATATCTGAGTAAGAGACAATGGACCAGGTCATAGAAGAGAGCCATAGAAGAGAAGATTCTCTTTTTATAAAGAAAATATTAGCTGACATACTTAATGACTTAAACCTAAAGAAGTTACAGCTAACCTAGAAATATCAAAGAAGAAATAAAGGACCCTTAGGAGTCAAGGACATCAGGAAAGCACAATCCACAGAATCAACTAAGCAGGGCTCACAGGGGCTCACAGAGACTGAAGTAGCAATCACGGAGCCTGCGCGGATCTGCACTGGGTCCTTTGCAAATATGTGATGGTTGTCAGCTTAATTTTTTGTGAGGCCCCTAACAGTGACAGTGGTAGTGTCTCTGACTCTTTTTCTCTGCTCTTAAGACCCTTTTCCTCCTACTGGGTTGCCTCACCCAGCCTTGATACAATGGTTTATGCCTAGTCTTATCCAATCTTGTTACTCCATGTCAGTGGCTATTCCTAGGAGGCCTGCTCATTTCTGAACAGAAACAGAGATGTAGACTGGAAACAGAGGAGAGGTGAAGAGGAGCGGAGGGATAGAGAGAGGGAAAACTATGATTGGGATGTATCGAAAACAATATTTTTTTTAAAAAATGTATATCAATATTTCCTTTTATTCACAAGATTTTAAATACCAGTAGTTGTGAACTGGTAAATGTTTCATGTTATGAGATCATTCCAGAATACTTTATGTCAACATATAAGGACTAAGTTCCAGGAACCAGAACTCAAGTCATTGAGCCTGCATGCCAAATGCTTTCACCCTCTGAGCCAACTCCCCAGTCCGAGAAAGTACATTTTATATATAGTGGGGAAGAATAATTTAAGCTACAGTGGGTTTCTCATTAGAAACCATGTGACTTTAAAGGACACGAAATTGTTTTCCAAGTTCTGAAATAAAATAACCATCCATCAGCCCAGAATTTTGCACCTGGTGACATTATCCTGCAGAGATGACAGAGAGATGAAGGAAAATTAAATTTTATGCCAGCAGGACCTGTCCCAATAAATTAACTTTAAAGAATCTCAACTAGAACGGAAATGAAATGAGGAAATTTAGAACACCAGGGACCAATGAACAAGGGAAAAAGAAAAATCATGCCCAACTACAGGGAAGATTTACTGGCCTGTGGTTGTCTAAATTATACTTAATTGTTAAGGCCAAATATAAAGCATTATTTTACATGGATGGATCTCAGACATGCATAGGAAATCATTAAGATAACAATGCCAGAAGCAGGAGGATAAAGGAACTTAAATGGACATAATTTTTGTAATCAATTTGATAAAATGTTGACATCTTTTTTAACAGCGATGAAATAATTTGAGGTTTCGAACATGGTTGCAATTTCAGGAATATTTACACTACAGAGTATATAAATCCGTGCATGTACGTTGTATCAATATCACCTTTCTGATTATGACACTGTGTTATAACCCAAGATGTAATGTAGTATGAAATGTGATCACGTCCCTCGGTAGAACCTGTGTAAATACGTGGTTGCCCCATGGCCGTGGTATTGAGAGGAGCTAAGAATCTCTAAAGTATGGGGCTAGCAAAAGGTCCTTCGGTTGTTTGGGGATATAAATAAAAATGATTATGTTACCTTAACATAGATGCTAGCAACTGTCATCTCTCAGAAATGTGAGCCAGCCATGATAAAAACTATACTTGCTTCATAACTAGTCTGTGTCAAATATTATGTCACAATAATGTGAAAAATTCCAAATTCTGGGAAATTTGAAGGTGAATGAACATTGACCATGAGAGATGATAGAAAATGTATTAATTTTATTTAGGTTAACAATACAGTAGGATACTATCTTTAATGCTCAAATGTGTTGCTCCTTCATAGCGAAATGTTGAAAGCTGACTGTTTCACAAGGAAAGGGTTTTATTTGGCTACCATTCTGAAGCCAGGGTCATGCAGTCCCGATTGTTTTGTTTTGGTGCAGGGATCCATAGGCTGGGTCGCTCACTGTATGACAGAAAAGCAGGAACCATCTCCAATACACTGGGGTCTCCATTGCAACTGACGCTGTTCCTCACTGGTCATCTTCCCAGCCTCTCTTCGGAGACTTTGAAACTATTACATGGGGTCGAGATCTCTTTATGATGATTTCCATCTCAGGGCTTCTGCTGCAACTGAGGCTGCACCTTCACCAGGAGCCCTCTCCTGGCCCATCTTCAAGGAGACCCAGATCCTGCCACACAAGCCGTAGCTGCTCTCCATGACCTCTTCATGCCTTCAAAACCAGGACCACGTGGGAGACTTACACATTGTTTGCCAGGCTCTGCTGCCAGTGTCAGATGCAGCGTAATTCTCTCCCAGTGGACCACAGCTTCTGTGTGCTGACCCTGAAGAAAAGCTTCCCAGAAGACTTCACCTCAACGATGCTGGACTCTTATTAATCACAGCTGATATTTCAGCCCCACTTGGACAACTAGAATCAGTTGTCCAAGAAAAGCAAATTTTTCCCTTCAGTGATACTGGTCTCTTGTTAATCACAGCTGACTCTTCAGCCACAGCTCACCAGAAACCACAGACTCTTAATTCAAATATATCACACAAACAGCCCCGAGAACATCTTTGAGGGCCTCTCAACTTCCCTCTGAACCTTCACAAGCCACGCCTCTATTTTCGGCACTTCTCTCAATAGATTTAACTCCTAAACTCCCACAGAACCTCCCATTAAGCTCTCAGCACACAGAGGCTTTTTCAGACCAACGTTCCAAACACTTCCATAAATCTTCCCCACAGCAACACCAGTTTATTCCAACAATACCCACCTTGGTACCAATTTCTGCCTTCATCTGTTTCTCTGTGGCTATGAAAAACACCAAGACCAAAAACAAGCTGGAGAGAAGAGAGTTTAGTTGGCTTACAGGTTAAAGTCCACCATCAAGAAAAGCCAGGGCAGAAACTTAGAAGCAGGAGCTGAAGAAGAGACAATGGAGGTTTGCTGCTCACTGACTTGGATTAGGGTCAGCTATCTTTCATATTCTACCAGGGATGTCACCATCCACTATGGCTGAACCCTCCCACATCAACTCTCAGTCAAAAAATGGCCCCACAATCAAGCCCTCAGCCCAATGTGATGAAAGCAGTTCTGCAATGGAGAAGGATCTTCCCAGGGTGTCCAAGCAACACCCAAAATTAGCCGTCATGGCACATTGGTATGTTTTCACTTTCAAGTTTTCAAATTTATTTTATTTTTATTTATCATATGTGGGGGAGGCATAAGAATATGATGTAGGTACCTATAGAGTTCAGTGACTTTGAATCCCCAGGAGCTGAAGTTAGAGGCAATTATGAGCTCTCCAGTGTGGGTGCTGGGAATGAACCTCTTCTGTGCAAACAGTGTACTCTTAACCACTGAGCCATCTCTCCAGCTCCTAAGTTTTTATTATTACAGTTGTTTATCTTGTGTGTGTATGTGTGTGTGTGTGTGTGTGTGTGTGTGCGCGCACTTGCGTGTGCGAGAGCGCACGCATGCATTGGAATGTACCACAATGTGTGACTGGAGGTCAGAGGACAACTTGTGAGAGTTAGTTCTTTCTTCCTACCGTGTCCGCCTTAGGGATGGAACTCCTGGTATCAGACAAACACCTGTAGCCACCAAGCCACCTCATCGGCCCAAGGTTTTACCTTAATGGTTTGAAGGATAGATTGGTAGATGCCTGTAATAAATCAAGTATAGGAAAATGTTGATTGTAAAGCCTAAGTGGTGGGTAATTGGGTATTCACTATGAAATTCAATTTCTCTGTGTTTAGAAATGCTTAAATTAAATTACAGGGAGAACGATGCTGGAAAAAGTATGTCGCTACAGTGCCTCTCCCAGCCCTTCAGCCCCAGCTATCATAGTTAAATGCCTAGTTACAACAATAAAAATTAAAATTACCCATATTTACAGGTTAAAAACTTGACTGATCCCCTAGATAGCCACCCTACCACTGCTTCCTGTTTTCCCGTCATTGTTTCAGCCACCACACCAAAGAGTTCCCAGGAGTGCCACTGTCAAAGGAGAAGCAAACCTGCCTGAGCTACCCTAATGGACAAGCTGCGTTCTGTAATAGTCACCTAAATGACAAAGTGCTCCTGGCCCCCTTCTGAGCACCTCTGGACAAGGTGTGATGAAAAGTGGCTGCTGGTGAAGAGCAAACAAGTTTCAGGGAACATCAGTTGAAATCTTGTCAGACATTAAGGGACTCACTGTGGCATTCAAAAGGCAAATGGCATTGTCAGCTCACTTAAGGAATTAAAAGTGGGCGCTCCAGCCGCTGAAGTGCATTGTTTTAGGACTTCACGAAAAGGGCATCAGAGTGGCTTTCCTATGGTGACGTGGTGGCTTATGTATGTGTGTGTGGTGGCTAAAGTATCAAAGGAATTAAGGAGATTTTTAAAAATTGTGCACTCTATGAAAGAAAGGGACCTAACTAAAAAGTATGGGTCTTGGGCTAAAGAAATGACTCAGTAGTTAAGGGCACCTGCTGCTCTTGCAGAAAACCTGGGTTCAGTTCCAAGCAACTACATGGCACTTTATACCCCCTGTTACTCCTGTTCCAGGGGATTTAATGGCCTCTCTTAGCCTCCATGAATATTACTGTGCATTTGGTGAACATACATATATGCAGGCAAATAGTCATACATATGTCTTTAAAATGTATATATCTTATAGATACATTTGGCTCTCTATTCAGGCTAACAGGATGAGACACAACCACACAAGTAAATTTAACTATTTAAGAATCATATTCTCTGGAAGTCCTTTATCTCTTTGGCCATTTTAGAAGTAAAGTCTAGGCATCCTTCTCACCCAAGTCCCCATAATTTCACAACCATGCCACCACATACCTGCAAGCTCCAAGTCAAGGTTGTCTAACCCCAAAGGCTATGGGCCAAAAGTATCCCAGGATGTCTATGAATGTGACCCAATATATAAATTCTAAGCTTATTTAAACATGAGACTTTGTGATTATTTTTGTAATGTAATTACATGGTTCTAGAGCATAAATTTTATAAAAATGACAATGCCCTATCATGATGCAAAGCAAAATAAAATTTTACATTTATACAACACATGAACGCAGATTGGAAAACCCCTACAATGTACATCCCAGGTTAATTCTTTATCCAATGCGGCCCAGAGAAGTAAAAAAGGTTAGGCACCCTTCCTCCCAATGGTACCCATTCCTACAAGTGACAGAAAGCAATCCATCCATACTATTTCATAAAAGGAAAACGGACAATAAAAACTTATCTCAGTTCAATGAAGCCTTCATTTAAAATGAATTAATTGTGTTTTATATATTCCCAGTGACAGCTGAGCTGCTGAGAGCTAGTGCAGTATTTAAAAAAATAAATAAATAAACCAAAACACAAGTCTCTCAAATTTTCATCCATCAATCCATCCATCTCACTGTCCCAGGTCCATCCTCTGTTCTTACCTCTGGGATTGAAATTAGCACTGTCCTAGAATGACAGTAAATATCAAGGACTAGGGTTATGATTAACGATGAAGACACATGCTGATATTACCATGCTATTGGTAGAGCGTCCTTTGAGCTCCCTTTTCTCAGGCAGGGAGTTCAGTAGCTCACCTGGTCTGGCAGAAATAGTGAGGTTCAAGTTCAGGGAGAAATCCTGTCTCAAAAACTAAGGAGTGTGTTACAGGAAAAGAGTCTACATTCTCTCACCTCCCACGTGGCGGCACAGGAGCACACACTCACAGTGCACATGCGCGAGCTACACACACCAAAACACACACACACACAATCAAAAAAGCCCACCAATCCAAGCTGTCCTCTCTCACCTCCCAGACAAAATTCTGAAACTTCCTCTGAAAAGTGAAAAATGGGACGAACAGTAATGTAGCTTTAAAGGCAGGCAACTACAGGGAACTGACAATGTATTTCTGATACTACATCTACTTGGCTCATAAATGCTGGAGTTGATCTGCATCGTATTAGGGCACAATTTTTAGGTAAGGCAATAACCTTGCTATTAAATATGTAGGACTTTTATCTCTATATCAACTGAATGGGAAAATAGGAGAGCATTATCCCTGCTTCTGCTGCTGCTCCTGGAGTAAAACTAAAGCTCAGGTTTGCACGAACTTGCCCCAAGCTTGTGTATTTTAAGACAGGAAAGTCTCCTGGCCCAGTGTCTCAAAGAAAACAGAGCGTCTAATTCTTCCTCTGCACTGACATGAGGTTTGACCCCAACTAATACTTAGTGTCCCTAGTGAATTTTTCCATATGAAATGTGAAAACTGGGCCTGTTAGGCTGTAAAGAAAGCCTGACCGAGTAGGTAGAAGACCCAGACAGGCCTTGCCGTACTTCTAAAAGTCTCCCAGGGCTCTGGTAGAAGGTCCCTCTGCCTCAGACACACTACCCGGAAGGGCTGGAACCGCAACGCACTTTCTGATGTACCGCAGCCCTGCCACACCCTCCCTGAGGCTTGGATCTGTAGCACTTCCGTCGGCGACCGACGAATTGGACTGAAGACTTTCCAGGGTCTCAAGAGTCTGCAAGCTGCATTAACATTAACGGCGAACTAAATCTGCACCTCTATTACGCAGGATTACAGCAGGATACCGACCCAGAATCCTGCTTCATCTCTAAAGGTGGAAACCAAAAGAATAATGCAGCAACTAACCCAACCTCCCTTTGCTCAGCTCATCTGCACAGCCCGGCGTGGCTGGAGAATTACTCCTACGCCTGCGCAGGCGGAGCCAGCGCGGGTGGGAGGGGAGGGCAGTCAATGTGGGCGGGGTCTGCATGGGCTGGGCGTGTGCGCCGCGGTAGTTGGCGTTGGAACCCGTGTGGTCTGAAACTGCTTAAACCACCACCAAGGAATCTCAAAGAGAATGCTGCCACCGCGGCTGCTCACGCAGGGCACCTGCCAGAGTCTTGGGTCTGCGGATCCTGTTGGTGGAGTCGGAACTATTCCTGAAGCCTCCAAGAGCACTATTCTCCGGGAGGGGCTAGGATGAGTGGGCATCACAGCTCCAAGCAGAACTGGTCTGTGAATTCATAAAACATTGCAGCTGTAGATGTTATGGTGCCTTTGGGCTTCGGCCAGAGGCCGATGTGATGTCATTGTGCCTAAAAGAGAAGATAGTGACGCCACACCCTTAGATGATAGAAAGAGAATATCTTTGAAACAGGCAGATTCAATGGGATTTATTTTTTATTTTTTAAATATTTATTTATTTATTTCATGTATATGGGAATACTGTCGCTGTCAAGGAGATTTATAATGTCACAGGTCTAGCATCCTTGAAACTGAGGTGAGGACAAGAATCCGCGTACCTTCTGGTCAGTCCTTTCCTCTCCCCTGTGAACAGTGAATCCAGTGGGTTGGGAAAAAGCTTTCTATGTTGCTGCAAACCCTGAAGTTCCAGAAACCGTAAGGATCTGAACTTCTTCCTCCTAAGAAGTCCTTGAAAGCTGTTCTCTTTCCCAGTATGCTTCTGATCTCTTCCTAGTTAGGAATTCTACGCTGCTGCGCCAAGGGTCCCCCAAGGTTTCAACCTCCAAAGTGATCACCCGAGGCCAAGTACCCACATAAGACCTTCAACTCTTCCAGCTCTCAGACTGGTTCCAGAACCCATCTCTGTCTATGCATGAGAAAGGGAAAGACACATACTACACACACACACACACACACAAGAGAGAGAGAGAGAGAGAGAGAGAGAGAGAGAGAGAGAGAGAGAGACAGAGAGAGAGAGAGACAGAGAGAGAGAGACAGAGAGAACCTAGGAAAGCTTACTTTGATGGGGAGAGGAGAGGAAGCTGGGGGTTTATAGAAATGTATGGGAAAAAGTTGGAGTGGACAAGAAAAATCTCTGTCTCTGTCTCTAATGTATATATTATTAATATATCTAATATAATTTATATATACATACACACACACACACACACACACACACACACACACACACATACATTCTGGGTGCCAGAGGAGAAACTGACCGAAATCACATTGCTCCTGGCTTGTAGACTGTTGAGCGATCACCTGCAATCTCTGCAATCTCTCTTATCGTTCCTTGGAGCAAATGCTACTAAAACATGGGCTCTGGTTTCATCCCATGAGAGCAACATGTGGTATCCTCTGTAGTCTGGATATTTTTGCCTAGATTGGTGCCCCATTCCCTTTTGCCATGTTAAAAAGTCTGCCCGGGGAGTCCATTCTTCTGAGGATGGATGTTTGATATTGAAAGGCTCGAGGCCTCTGGACCCAGGGTGGAGCTTGGGATTCACCATGCCAGAAGTGGAATGCGCCAAAAAAGAAAACATCCCAAGCAAACCTCTGGAACATTCCACAGCATTAATGATGTCCCGGGGGCCTGGCTAACTGCAGAGGTTCTGAGTGTCCTGAAACAAACGAGTAAGGGGACAGCTGTGGTAGTCAACCCCTGGGAGGACTCCCAGAAAGAAGTGAAAATGGTTCTCTTGTGCCTCCAGAAAGTGCTCAAAACGTTCTCTCTCTCTCTCTCTCTCTCTCTCTCTCTCTCTCTCTCTCTCTCTCTCTCTCTCTCTCTCCTGCATGCACCACTCATTAGCTCATTATCATCCTCTAAATAAGACTATCCTCCTAACTTGACCAAATAAAGGAACCCCCTGTCACTGCAACCTGGTTGACTCTGGGTTCCAAAACTTAATTCAAAGGCCCTTCCAGGAACTCAGAGGCCCCAAGACTCTCAGTGAAGGGTGTCATTCGCTTTGGGACCTTGTTCTTTTGTACCTTGGTGGAAGGCATTGGGTACTTGCCAGTCAAGAGAAGATCCCACAGACCAGCACCCTTGACTTGGCACACTGTTCATTAGCATGTGAGTTCTGAGATCAGTCAAGAAGTTTTTGAGGGGCAGACACCTTATAAGCTGATGAATAATGGACAGGCGCTGTGGCAAGGTTTCTTATGGTTGTGGAAACACACCTTACAAGTTCCTCAGTCCTGAGATCTATCCAGCAGGGGGCAACAGGGCCTCTAACGTTGTAAATGGGGCCTATCTGCCCTGGGCCAGGCCTAGGTCTCCTTTACAATGGGTTCTGGGACTCAAAGGTCTGGTCTCCACCTGGCTGGGTATCATCCCCCGGGAAGAGGTTGGGGCAAGACAGGCCATGAAAGAGGAGAGCTTTAATTACTACGACCTGAACTTGGGTTTTTCAATCCGCAGGACACTGCTTGAAGCTGGATTTTGGGTCATTGATGCAGGAAAGCACAACTCAGTGGTCCTCACCTCTACGTAGTGTCACGAGCTGAAGCCCGGGGAGCTATGCTTAGTTTGAAAAAGGCCAAGGGCGCCACCATCTGCGCGGTCCTGCAGTCTGGGCGCTGGAGCTGGGGGAGCCCGGCCCCGCCCCCGAACAGGAGAGCCAGGACAGCCAGATCTCTTAATTGTGGGAAAACTATACGCCCAAGGGCAGATTCAGTTTGCCAGAGGTGAACTCATTTCTCTTTCTAAGCGTGGGGGGTGGGGGTGGGGAGGGGTGGATCCCAGGGCATCCACTTCCATCCCTCACAAGGTTTTTAAATTGCGAAGAATCTTCGTGGGTTTGGAGTTGCGATCCGGGTGGGGAACAAGCTCTGAGAGAGAGAAGAATTAGGGGTAAGGGGTTCTCAAAGCAATCAGAAGGATGACGACTGGGGAACTTTGGAAAGAGTGATGACTGCATATTGTGAATGCCTGCTGAGGGGCTGGGACAGAGGACAGCAAGTATGACTTAGAGGCCCTGTGAAGGAAGGTCACACTCCAAAGCAAAAGCAAGCAAGCAAACAAACAAACAAAACCCAATGTGTGTGTGTGTGTGTGTGTGTGTGTGTGTGATGAGGAGAGAGAGAGAGAGAGAGAGAGAGAGAGAGAGAGAGAGAGAGAGAGAGAGAACAGGCTGGTCTTGGAAAGCGGCTAGTATGGGGATGGGGTGTGGGTGGAGCCTGAGAGGGGTACTTTGTTCCCTCGGACCCGTGCACCGGGAGAGCCTGGGATTTCCCACAGCTTAGAGTAATAGCAGCAGACTGTGTCCTTTGTAACTCACAGCTTTTTAAATTTGGAGTCCTGACACTGAAAAGTAAGGAATTAAGTACAGAGTTCGACCAACACCGGGGACAGAGCTTCCTCTGCCCTGTCATCCCTGTCACTCTAACAGGACCAGGTGAGAGAAGCTGACAGGTGAAAATTTGAACACAGAAATCTGTTCCTCTCTCAATAGAAGAGCTTTTTCCCTCGCGACCCGAGAGGGTATATCCATTCTGACGTGCCTGTAAAATAACCGTTTATTTAATAGTTAAAAAAAAAAAAAACTCCAGTGATAAATGTCCGTTACCGATGGTCAGCATAAAGTGCCAGTCGCGATACAACGCCCGGCTCCTGGCCGGCTGCTCACTCACGCGCGCAGTGTTGGAACAGGGGAGCGGAGGCCCGGCCCCTCTAGCCCCAGGCGCCTGGTTCTCAGCCGGGTTTCCGCGCCCGGAGCTGAGGGTCAGCCGGAGCGCCCGGGAGTCGCGCGGAGCCAGCGGCCCCTGGGGCCGGATGGCAGAAGCAGATACAAGGATTACATTTCGCAGGCTCCCCGGTGTGGGAAAAGGGAAAGGAAGAGGGACTGGGAATGCCAGGGTGCACAGATCTTTTCTTTCCCCCTCTCCGCAGTCAAGACTTTACAAGCGTATATGG
This sequence comes from Mastomys natalensis, assembly GCA_021653895.1. NCBI lineage: Eukaryota > Metazoa > Chordata > Mammalia > Rodentia > Muridae > Mastomys > Mastomys natalensis. Next base: position 1,337,119 of record JAJTUV010000075.1, read on the forward strand.
TCGGGGGAGGGAGGGGGGATAAAGAAAACGTATAAAATAACAATAGAAAAAGTAATACTTCTGTGAGAGGCGCCGCTGCGGCTCAGCGGAGTTTTCGTTTTTTTGTGTTTTTTCGTTTTTGTTTTTTTTTTTTTAAATGCAGTTTTCCTTCCGCCATGTGAGTTGAGTACACTCTATTGGCCAAGAGTTTTAGCCGCGTCCTAGGGGAGCCGCCCAGGCCGTAGGAGTCAAGGCCCGGGCCAAGGCTCAGGAGCGCCGCAAGCGCTAGGGACCCAGGGGACTTTGTTGCTGTGGAAGGAAGATCCCGAAAGCCCCTCCCGCTGCCCGCAGAGTTGCCTTCAGCTTGGGTCCCTCTGGTAGAGAAGGCAGCAGCACGTCCCAGGTTCCTGGTGCCCCGCAGACTGTTTATTTAGCATTTGATCTTGGAGGTTTTGAGCTCCTTCACTTGTGAGTGTAGCGTCTTGTGGACAGCGAGAGTCCGGGACTGGCAGAATCCTTTTCCACACTCTTGACACTTGAAAGGCTTCTCTTTGGAGTGAATATATCTAAGGGTAGAGACAGACGACATAATGCAATGTTGTTTATGAATGGTTGCCCGAGATCCCCTCCCCCTCCTGTTAAGGTGTTTGTGGGTACAGGCAAAGCAAGATCAAGCAACATGCAGAGGCTGTGGGTGGGAGTGGGGAGAGGAGGGAGGGGGAGCAAGCAGACCACCAGTCTTCCTGGGGATAAGTAGTAAGCACCTCCTCCTAAAGGGTGAGTCAACACTGGAGTCAATCAACAGACCAGGCGTCAGACAGTTTCTAGATCTGCACTGCCCAAGAGATTCTTAAAAACTAAAACTGCCTGAAATTAACTAAAACGAAAACGTTTCTGAGTTCCTATTTCAAGTGCTCGTTCCTAAAGCTCTCCGTCTTTGAAGAACTCCTATTGGACAGTTTCGGGGGACTGATAACGGAGCAAAGAATTCCGAACTTGTGGAGAGCCGATCTTAGGTCCTACTCATTACTGTATTTCTCTCACTCGCGTTTTAAAAACCTTTCCTAGAGGAGGGGCCCCGGGAAGGGATTTCATTTATGGTTTTAAAGAATCCTCAGAGGTATGGGAATGCTTACAGCCACTAGAGACTCTTGGGAACCTTAAAGGGGAGGTGGAAGCATGAAGCCAGAGCAGCCGAAACAGATCCCTCTGGGGCCACCCGCGGTGCTGCAGTGTCGCACCTGTGGTCCCGTAGGTGGTCTTGCCTCCGGAAAGCTTTGTGGCAGATGTCACAGGTGTAAGGCCGCTCATCGGTGTGCGTCCGCTCGTGGATAAGTAGGTTATAGGACTTAGTGAAGTGGCGGCCACAGAACTTGCAGACGAATTCCTTCTTGGTCTTGGAAGGCAGGCGTCCCCTTGTTGGCTTCTTTTCTGGGGATAGCTTGGTCACGTCCAGGAGGGCGCCCAGCCCACCAGCAGGAGAGCCAGGGCCCTCCCCTCGGCCCAGCTTGGTGGGATCCTCTTGTGTGGCAGCCAAGGCCAGGTTAGCGAAATCAAAGCGCGGCTTGGTCTTAAGCGCTGCGCCGCTGCCTCCTGCGGTGATCTCTGGCTTAGGGTGAATGACGTGTGGAAACCAGGGAAAGGCTGGCAGCTGGAAGCGAGCGTCCATAAGACTGGACACCGCACCTGGCACTTTAGAAAAAGAGGAACGAGGCAAGTGCATGGCTGGGTAGCCTAGCGTCCATTGGTGCAGATGCACCGCGTGAAGAGCGCTGAAACCATACAGGTTAGGCAGGTGGTCCGAGGGCACTGTGGTAGGCCATTCACTGCCTGAAGGAAAGAGTAATTGGTAAGCTGCAGGGACGGGTGGATGGGCACCGGTGCTGGCAAGGTTTTGCTGCCCATTTCTGTCGTTGGTAACCGCAATGATTTCAATTATCTGCAAAGACAGGAAGAGAGTGGAGAGAGAACCAAAAAGATGTTCAGTGTAGGCCATCTTCCTCCGGAATTCCAGTCCAGTTATACCCTCTCCATCCCTTAGGGTAGGCAGGAGGTAAGGTAAGATGCAAAGACCCCACCAGTGAATTCACTGCCCTCTCACAGGATATAAGATGCAGGAGAGCAGTCTGACCAGATCTATGATGGTCAGACTCCCTCCAAACGGTGTCTGGCAGAGACACACATGTTGACAGAGCAATCAGTGGGAAACTATGTCCTTAAAGACAGATACAACCAACTTAAAACAAAAGCCTGCTGTCAGCTGTGAAAGATGCAAACATGCATGCAGACACCGGATACCCACATTCAGGCAAACCTGAAGCCACACAGAATTACGCTGTGCTGCAACAGTAACAGAACCTGAGGAAGCACACTTATACATTCAGATTATCTTGTTCTGAAGCAGAATCAACAAGAAGGTCCAGAGACAAAGAACAGCCAGTGTTTTTATGGGACAACTCTGTACAAAATGCAGGAGGCTTCAAATATGTATACCGCCCAGTTCCTGAATGTTAAGCCAGTGAAACCAGAAATTCCTACTTCATCGGGTAACTGGTTTGGTTTCCAGAAGTCAAAAGAATCAGGTCATCATCTTTAAAACTCTCACTTGGGTCTAGGTTTGCAATGTACCTTAAGACGGATTGGGGAACCTTATGGAGTTTGTACTCCTGGTAGCTGCTTGCTAACTGACTCTCTAAACTTTGATGGTTCAGTCACCCTCATTTCAAGAAAGGTACTAACATCTATGTTCACTTCTTCTGAGGGAATTCATGTGCTCATAGCAAAGAGGAGCAGGATGTTCAGTCTTCTTATGTAGGATGAGAACTCCAGACAAGGTCAGTGTGTAGCACTAATGCCAGGCCTTCATTACTGCACTGTTTACTCTCTCACTGGAAGATCAGGGTTCTTGAATAAGATCTAAGGGTGCCATGCTGAAGTGACCAGAGCCACCAAAGCTGTCATCTTCTGGCTACTTCGCTCAAGTTACTCAGGATGCATGGGTAAGTAGGGGGCTCCTCTGTCCCTCTAGAGATTTCTAATTTGGGTCTATATAGTGTAAGAGAGAAAAAAGTAGGAAAGAAAATAAAAAAACACTAGGGACCCTTGGAAAGCCTCTGCTGGGGTCATTGTCAGAGCAGGGTCCTTCCCCTTTCCTTGTTGGCAGTATCTGGCTTCTGATTTCTTCTTTGAGCCAATGCCTCTCTTCCTCACATCTCCCATCTGTCTGGAGCATTCTCTTTCCCTGGTACAAGCTTCTTTCCTGACTCTGTCTTCACAGCTCAGCCCCTAAATATCTAAACACCTTCATCACTAAAGGCAAGACAGAGGAGGTGGGGTCAATTTATTTTCTCTGCCTGAGGCTCTAAAATGTCTGACTAGCCCATAGATGCACAGAGTATGTTAGGAGGGGAGAAACTGAGGACACTACTGAGAAAACCTCTCTAGCAGCTAGTAGGAAGGTAGCTGATGATACAGCTAGATAGATGCAAAGGAGCACAGTGAGTAGTTGCACAAAAACAAGAGCAGGTTGGCTGAAATGTGCCTGTAATAAATTTGCACACACACACACACACACACACACACACACACACACATGTAAGGAGCACAAAATTCTGCTGAGATCCAACCTAGCTAGCTAGCAGGGTGGCAATCATGCACCAGCCTTCTCTACTACTCAATTCACAAAACCTGGACCAGACAAACTAGAGTCATCTCAGATATCTGGGACAAGGAAAAAGCAAAGTACAGTTGGGCTTGGACTGAAGAGGAAACAGGGGACCCCTTTGGAATAGGGGAGAAGGCCTCCAACTTCAAAGCTCTGCAGGACATAGGCTAGTTGAATGCTCTTTGATTTGCCAACCCTGTTTCTCTCTCTTCCAGGCACTGGAAATTAGACCCATATCATAGACTCTATTGAAGTCAACCTGGGCAATGGGGAGGCCACACTAGCCCCTCTCCTACTAGGCCTTTGGGATGGTGGCAGCAGGACTCTGGTTCAAATTGCTAGGCTTGGCATAACTCACAAACTTCTCCTGACTCTTCCTTGCCTGCCACCCCCCCCCCCAAAAAAGTCTGGAGAGGCCTTGGGACCCTGGAGGGGAGATACTTGCAACCTCTTTGCCTAATCTTATTTCCTCCAACATGCCATTTATTTTTCTCAGTAAACCAAGCAGTTTATTTTCTGTAGCTTTCTTAGGCTTTGGATTCCAAGGGTCATGCCACCGACCTTCCCTGTGGACGAATTTCGTTGGAAACGTGAATCTTTACATCAGTACTAAAAATGGACCTTATGCAAAATCTGGTTTCAAGAGACCAGCTAAGAGGAAAACACAATTGCAGATATGCCACTGCGGTCTGAAAAGATGAGAGGAACACCCAGCCTCTCCAGCTCCAGTGTCCCCCACTCCCACTGTGTCTTGAGCTTTTCACCCTTTAATCGGGCAGAGTCTACATCTTCTAAGGCCCAGTATCTACTCCACGTGGAGCTCAGGACTGGAGACTTAGTAAGCTCTAGTAAATGTCCTGACTCGCTGCAGTGAACTCAATTCGTGCCTCAGAGCAGGGGTCCATGCGCGGCACAGTCATTTGTGTCCCTCTTGAAGCAGAATGCCAATCCCGCGTCTGCCACCATCCCTATGGAGGGCATTAATGAAGTGTGCAGCCTATTAAAGTGGTTTATTTGGGGCTAATTGAGCGTGAGTTAGTTAACTGCTTTCATTAATGAGGACAGAACGAACCCCACGAGCTTGTGCCTGAAGGAACCCAGCAGCATCCCCACCCCACCCCAATATCATCCTTGACATCGAATCTCCATTTGAATGGTGACAGATTTCCGAATCCAGGTCCAGAGGACTGACCAACACCGGATACTTTAGCTGCATTTTTTTTCCCAACAAACGAGATCGAAGGAACCCACTTTCGTTCGCCATTCTACTATACCGGGATGCCCGCTGTGTCCCCAGGAGTCGGCTTCCCAATCTTAATGAAACCCGCAATTACTTTCGAGAGAGCCTGTGATAGACCATCTACCCACCAGTTCTCCTTGGTTCCCCTTCCCTGCCAGCGAGCCCATTCCTTCCCTGGGAGGCTGTGAAACCAGGAGGAAAGCTTTGCACGTGGTTCTCTTTCAAAGAGCCAACTTGCAAGTCTCATCCCGAATGAAATTCATCGAATTATTGCGACAAAGAAACCTTTGCCGCTAAACTCTGCTCCGGAGCCCACCCGGCTTGTGCGGGGCTCTGTTAAGAGAGGGCTGGGCGGGTGAATTTTTATTCTTATCAAGGATACTGCTGGTGGAAGGTAAGGCTCCTTCAGCAAGCAGCCACCCTCACCTTGTCTCTCATTTTGACTTCCCATCTTTCCCCTTAAACCTGTGTTAGACGACTACCAAAGGAGTAAAACAGAATCCCCAGTGCTAGAGGTATCTGCAGCCTTATGATTGTTCTCCTTCTGGGGCGTCCGGTTCTTGAGTTAGAAAACAATGTTCGTTTATGCCGCCCCCCCCCGACATCCCCACCAGCATAGCTTTCCCTATACTAGAAACAATCAGAGGTTATGATTTGCAGGCCTGAGGACACATTGAAACCCTCCACTAGAGATCATCTTAAACAGAGAGTCTGTGAGTCGGACGTCAGACTAGCAGTAGCCCTGTGGTCGTGGGGTCTGAAGGCTTCCAGTCTAAAATACAACTCCACAAAAGAAGAATTCGTATTAAAGCGCCACAGAGTTGGGGCAATGCACCTGTCCCGGATGCTGTGGGTTTAAGTTATGACCATCACATTCTCCCCTCTTTCTCAGCTAAGGAGGGATCAGTCTGGATTAATAGGGCACCCTGCAATAAAGTTTGTGCTCTCCGAAGTTGCTCTAGTTTCTTAAAGGAAGACTGCAGAGTGCCTTATGAAATCTGTGGGCACCTTACTGGAATTCTAGCTAGCCAAGCACGACTTGGCCCAGGCCCGTCTGTCCCTTCCGTCCTCCCGAGGTCAGAGGCCAACAAGGACCCAGAGTTAGAAGTCCTTGAACCAGCATCCCCATCAACCCTATGTTGCAACTGCTCTCACTTTTACAAAGATCTTGCAACCTTCGTTTGGCCAAAAGAACTGCCATCGAAGACACTGAAAAGAGGAGGCACCAGCTACAACAAGGAACCTGGAGTCAGTCTTGCCGGCATTCGCCTCGCTGAGCCCAGGCGCCCCAGGGCTGCAGTTACCTTGTTCCGCCGCGGTTCCCGGGCAGAGAGCGTCTGTGAGGGTCGCTGTGCTGGACTTGAGTGACCAGAGACACTGGAGCCCACTGGCACCCCTGGCGAACTAGAGTCCTGACGCTTCTCTAGCTGCGGTGACTCCAAGAGCCCGACGCGGGAGCGCTCCGCAGCCCCGGAGTCCTGCCCGCCGGGGGACCTGGTGAGCTTCGCTCCTGGCTCCCTTTCTGAATCTGAACCCGAGCCGGTGAGAACTTGCTGGGAGAGGCCGAGCTACGTCTCACTCATCCCTTCGCACCGAGCCGCCTACTTATTTTAATCCACCTCCCCTAACCCCCTCCCCTTGCCTCGCGATTCCTCCCCTCCCTCCCCTGCCCCCCAACTCTGCCTGCGCCTGCGCATTGGGAAACAAAGTTTTGCTGACCCGGGCAGCCGACTTTGGCAGCTGTGCTAGCCTGCCCTCTGCTTCTCTTGACCGGTGTCCCTCCCGAAAGTCCCACTCGACACTTTCTGTATTTTTTTTTTGAGACACATAAGGGCAAGCAGTAGAAGAAACATCCTACCGGACAACAGAGGGCTAGAACCGAGCATTTCAGAGTTCCGTTGCGGAGCTTTGGGACCTACAGTGGTGTCTATGAAAGCAAAGAGGATCCCGGGGTGTTGCTACACCAGCACGTTAGCCGTATGTGCAGTTTTTAATCTGACAAAGTCGCTGCTCTTCTTAAGAATCTCCTCCTAGAAGTGACAGACCCGTGGTGTGGAGCAGCGCTCTGAAACCAAATAGTGCTTGGGACCTGGGCGGCGATTCTAGCAGAGCTGGCTCGTTCCTGGTGCGGAAGGACAGATTACTGACTGCAGTGAGCCATAACATCCGAGTGCCTATGGCTGACCACAGACCCTGGGATGTGGAGTTCCACAGAAACGTCCGTGGCAGAGCTTATAGGGCGAAGAAGAGCTAGTTTCCTGAAACTCAGACCTCCCTGGGATTCCATTCTAAAGCTGCAGACCAGTGGATCGGAGTTTCAAGAGCAGTTAGAGGCACTGGGACCACCGGGCCTGGGGAGTTGGTTTAGGTGGAGTTTGTAGAGGGAGTCAGGGCTCTGGCCTAGAACAACTACACTATCCTCACTGTCTGCACTTTATGTACCCCTACCCACCCCCGACTGCCTCTTTACCACTGATGCCTAGCTCTGACCTACCGCTGACCCCCATCAGCTGTCATCCCTCCCTACCACCTTTCTGGAATGCCTGACCTGGCTTCTTCAGGGAAGTTGGTGAGGTTTTCTGACTTCCTGACTTTGCCCCAGAGTTACTAGTGCAGAGTGGCGTGGCACACACACACACACACACACACACACACACACAGACACTTGCACACTCACACATGCACATGCACATATGTGGCTTCCACTCTAACACGTTGGAATAGTTCTTTTAAAAGAGTCGCCCACTCTGTAGCTTTACTGTGCAAGGCTGATCCGATGTGATTTCTTGAGGTAACAGGAGTTTGATTCCTATCACAGGGTGTGATCACGGAGACTGAACCACATTCCTCCTCCCACCTCCATAATTGAAACAGACTTGGTCTTCACAAGCCTTTAGAACAGAACATAGCTTCCAGACTCTGGCTAACTTTGGCTAGACCAGGAAAGGAGCAAGAGACCGGGGCTAAACTTTACACAAGAGCCCCACTCGCAGCAACCCACTGGTTACTGTCCAAGTAAGAGACCCAAGTAAGTGTGCCTATGTGACTGGAACCTTACAGCTGCTGTACTAGCAAGATCCTGACCAAACGCTGCCCCTGGAAGCAGAGAGAGCTGACATCACCCCCTTCCAAGAGCTGGGTACAACATAGAAACAAAATCCAGTCAGGCATTCCAGGACTTCACAGACATCCTTCCACTTAGGCTAAAGGGGTTTGTAGGTGACAGTCTCAGGTTCCCATATAGGCAAAGCTTGGAGAATTTCCATACTAAGGGCCAAAGTTTCTCAAAAGAGTTAAACAAAATAAAACCCCTGGCTATTGGCTAGTATACATCAAAAGTAAAGATCCTCCTGAGACATATACACACTATCCCCTTCTCCTTCTGAGGAGTCCTTACAACTCAGTTCTCTATTTCATCATTCTTTTTGTCTTTCTTCAAAAAAAAAAAGAGCCTTATCATCTCCCATCTCCTCCACTAGGTGTGTGTGTGTGTTAGAGACAGAGACAGACAGAGAGACAGACAGAAAGACAGATAGAGAGAGACAGAGACAGAGAAAGAAGAGAGACAGAGAGAGAGAAGAGAGAGAGAGAGAGAGAGACTAGGTTACCTACAATGGCAAAGCAGTGCTCTGATTCTAGGCAAAGAACATGCAAGCAGGTTTTTTTTTTAAATTCTGCTTTTACCTGGAAAAACTGACCTGGCCTTCAAGCAAGACCTTGGGACTAAGAGGACTCAGAAGGTATAGGAAGCAAGGTTGGGACCCCGTGCTTTGGCTCTCAGATCTTTTCAGGGAGTTGGTTAACAAAGCAGACAGGACTGTGCAAGACTATGTACCCAGGGACTGAGGTCACATCAATGGGCTTAGATCCCTGACTACTTACTAAGGGACTGCATCCCAGGTCAGCCACAACATCAGAGCACTAGGAAACAAAATTCAAGATAACCTACAGGTGGAGAAGTGCTAGCTCCCACTGTGAGTCCCTTGGTGAGCGACCCCCAGCCCCAAAGCATGGATCCCAGATGTACTGGAGGCCATCCAGGGTCTTGTTTTCTTCTGGGTGTGACCTGGAGGAAGAAGTCCCAGAAGCTCCAGAAGCCATGGACCATTCCGTGCTCTGTGTTAAGAAGAGCAACTTGCTAGGATCTTTCTCCCATCTGTTTAAGAGAAACTGGCCAGACTAAGCAGGACAGGAACTAGTGGGTGGAGGGCAGGGCTCAGACTACCTGGAAGGACATGGGTATTTTTGAAGAAGTTAAATTCGTTTAAAATGCTCCAGGATGTCACGTTTCCAACCTATTTCATGCCATAGATGGTCTGTACCCAGATGTGCTGTTGGTCACATCAGCCCAAGAGCCCACTGAAGATGAGGAAACTCCTATCTCACCCATGCCTCATTCCTGGGGTCCACAAACCCCGCCTCTCAGAACTTTCACTGACTGAGACTATAGTTTAGGCTCGCATAGAGCCTGCAGCGGGTAACCAGATTCAGCGGTTACTGCTTCTCTCTGACTCTCCCTTGGCCACTGCCTGTTCCTTGGCTCCAGGACAAACGCCCAACAAGTTCCAGATTCTGCGGGAGTTGATCACCTGGAGAAAGGGTACCCATTCCAAAGACAAGCATTCTAGCCCTGGGCCGGCTCCGAGCGTGCTTCCAGGTGCATCCTGGTCCTGGTAGAGTGCAGGCAAAGCGCGATCGATCCCCAGCCTTGTGGGAGACTTCTCTCGAACTTTGACCACAGGGAGTGCAGCCACTGCGGAGGCTGGGTCCTGGCTGCCTTCCCCCCCCCCCCCCCCCCAGGCTTAGCTTGGTGATATTGATCTCCTCTTCTCCTCTTGTTCTAACCCCAGTCCCTTTTTGCCCATTAGGAAAGAAAAGGGTACAGCCTGTCTTGGAGTTAAAAATGATTTGGGTGGTCTCCGCTTGTTTTTTTTAAATCCTGAACCCGTACCTCTCCACAGATACACAAAAGTGATCTCATCTTGCTAAATGGAATTTACGAAGTGTTGCTTCTACAGCAGACTTTCCTGCAACTAGTTTGCGGACAACTTGGGGGGAGTCTTCTCATTAACTACCCCCTTCATATGCAAGATTGGAACCTTCAAATAGCGAGGGAATTTAGCTTTCCCCGTGTATTCATTGAGATGATGAATTGTAACGGCTCAATAGTTCCTTTGGAACCATTATAGTCAATCAGGTCAAAATCCAGCTCGGAGGAGGAGGGGTTAAATTTTGGAGGTAGACAACACAGTTTATGTACGTGTTTGGGACCTTAATGGCTCTGAGAATCTACAAGCTAGCCAGGGTTCTGAGAATAGAAGCCTGTGGATCATGCTACCGCAGATGTTTGTTGTTGTGACAGAGAAAGACAACCCAAACTGAAAGGGAAAGTGAACACCATTTTCCCAGATGTTTCCCCGCATCCTAAGTTCCTTGTGAATATCTAAGCATCTTCTAATTATTAAATGAAACAACAAGACATCTACATGGATGTATACCTTTGTCTTTGTTTCTGTTTGAAGGAAATAGAAATATGCACACGGGATTGCACGAACCCTGGTTATAATACTCTTTGGTAAAATAAAAAAAAAAATAATGACTTGGACAAAATACGGGCAAAGGGCACGGTAGAGGTTTAAAAATGAGTGGTTAGAATTATTTTTGACACACAACCACCTGTGCTCTGGTGGAACTGAATCGTTCTTTCCTCCAAGGTGGGAGGTGAGCGCATCAGAAAAAAAAAAAAGTACCTAATAAAGCAAGATAAGATGGAGAAAAGTTGTGGCAGTGGAGTTGTGTGCAGTTGGGATGGAACCCTGGATTAGAATCAACTACCATACCCGCAGCGCTGCGTGCTGGACCTGCACAGGACATCGAAGGAAGGAGCGCTCCAGGTAATTAAACATTTCCAGACACTGGAGGGCTGTTACCTGCACAGCGATTTCCGGCTGAGGGGCTCTGAACACGTCCGGCTGCGAAGTTTTTTAACCAAGTTCCCCGACGCAATCATGAAGAAAACGCGCCCCCTGCTGGCGAGGAAGCGACATCTCTCAGTGCCCTTTCCTAGAAGAGCCAGGGACCCAGCTATCCTTTTTTTATTTTACCCAAGTGGTTTTCAAATGTTTTCTTTTTTCTTAACTAGCGTACGAAATTTCCCATTAGTCCTTTAAAATTACGTGCACTCCTACTCTTCTAGAAGAAGGGAGAATTCTTCCCCAACCTCTTTGAAGGTTTGTGTTTCCTTGCATGGAATCAGACATCTCTGATTTTTAATTTTTTTTTTTTAAATAGTCGGAAGTCTATTTAGCATTTTTCTGCCTCCAGCGCCTTCTCATCTTGGGAATCACTATGAATAAAGAACTGGGGGAAGGTTTGTGGTTCTCAGAGCTGGACTGGAGGGCTTGCCCAAGCACCCTAAGGTGAGGTTACCTCTCCCTTACTCTCTCATCATGCCTCAGTACTCACTGGAGCACATTACCCTCACAGATCTGTTTCGGAATCTCTGAAGAAGCATAGGAATTGAAAGAGAATCTGCTTCTGTGAACCATTTCACCCTAAATTCTTGAAGCTACTTGTGCTTTACTGTCTTCTATTTGCAGTTCCCTTTCCGTTGCTGAGTTCTCTAAGAGTGTTTTAATTGAACCCTCACTTTTTGTTATCAATGCACAGGCTCTCTGACAGACACCTGAACACAGAAGCCCTAAGATTCTCCATGAAAACAAATCTCTGGACAGTCCCCAAGCTACAAAAGAAATGCAAGGTCTAAGAGATCACAGCAGTAGCGCCTCTCCCTCTCCCTCTCCTCTCCCTCTCCCTCTCCCTCTCCCTCTCTCCCCTCTCCCTCTCCCTCTCCCTCTCCTCTCCCTCCCTCTCCCTCTCCCTCTCCCTCTCCCTCTCCTCTCCCTCTCCCCCTTCCTCTTCCTGCCCTCCCTTTCTCTTCCTCCTCCCCCTCCCTCCCTCCTTCCCCCCTCCTCTCTCTCCCTCCCTTTCTTCTAAATCCATGGCCTTAAAACAAGACTTTCCTGTACTCTTGGAAGTTCAAAGTTGAAATTAGACAGACCACGGAAATGTAGATTGAATTTGCTTCAAGCCACATGCAAAAACAAAGTCCATAGATAAAGACTCATTTGTTTCTTCCGGTCCTCTGGTACAGAGTCCAGTGGTACTCTGGAGCAAATTGAGAAGGTCTCTCACACACACACACACACACACACACACACACACAACCACCTCCACCACCACTACCAACAGAAACAACAGCAGCAACACGACAGAGATAGATAAGTCTGTAGCAAAGGAAAGATCAATGTTCTGCCGGCTCCAGACCAAGAAGATGCCATCCTTCCTGGTATTTATCATTACCTTTGTCCCACTAAGGAATAGAATGTAGCCATGTCATCCTCATCTTTAACTTTCAGGAAAGGGTCCCAAGGGATTGGACCTCAGGGTTCAGGACACTATCATATGTGGAGCTCTTGCCTCAGTCACTCAGAGGCTCAAAGTGCTTAATCTTGGTACTTCAGTAATATTACATATTCAGTAGACAGGAGCCATGTGCCTGAGTCTCCATGCCAAGCCACCAGAGTGGTGGTCCAGGTCAAAGAGAAGCTGTCGCCCTCTGAAACTTGGAAGTCATCCTTTTTAGTGCTGTGTTTTCCGTGTGGTATTCCTCCTACAAGAGACTTGAACGTGAATACCAACTTTGGGTAGATGAAGCATCGGGTTAGAATTGAGGACATTTCTATGAAATCAGAAGAGGGGACATTTATGATACATGCCGTATCACAGCTCACTGGACTAGCTGCACCAAGCCAGAAAACCCAGTACATTATGTTAACCATCTGCGAAGACCAAGCATCCTTTCCCCATGATCTAAACTGATCCCAGAATACCAGCCCTAAACACAGCCCTATTTCCTCTGATGACTCCAGGAAAATCCATTTGTTTATAATGAATCCAGTTTCCTAAAGATTTCACTAGAGAGCAAAGTATTGCTCAAACACTTTGAGCAAATACAAAATATAAGAAAGATAACATGTTATTGTTGATATGTTTAATGCAAAAGGATGAGTTGCGCTCTTTTGGGTGTATTTAAGTATTTGTTTATATGTGATAGATTAACAATAAGGAAATGGGAAAAATTTAAAACTAATTATTGTAACTGGTATATTATAGATAAAAAAATTACTGGATTCTTAATCTCATTTACTACTCAGTTTATGACACATGTTCTGGGGGATTTTTATAAAGGGGAAGAGCCATGTGTTGCAGTGAGAAGTGTCCGTCTTAAGTTTTTGATAGTCAGGGGCACTTGTAAAAGACCACAGAGCTCACATGGATGACAGAAGAGCCCACACTGCATTGACAGCAAAGTGACGCAAGGTCGGAGGTGTCTGCAGCGCAGGCTAACACAGGATATGCCAGTCATCGGTAACCTGGTACCAAAGGCATGAGCTAAGGATAAAGGAGTGATGGGTAACGCCTGGCCGCAGAGCTCAAGAGCAGTTCAGTCAGTGAGGTGTGAGGCAGTACTTACTGGGATGGTAACTGAGAGTTAATGTTGAAGACTTACGAAGGTGCTTTGCAAAATCTCATGTTGCTGACTCACTTGGGGTTTGTCAAAATGAAATCCCCAGGTCTCATCTTCAACACTTCTGATTTAAGAGACCTGAAGAAGGTCCCAAGTTTGCCTCATTAAAAAAAAAAGAAAAAGAAAAAGAAAAGAAAAGAAAAAAGAAAAGAACACAGGTGATTCTGACAAAACTCTTTAGACAACACATATTTGAAGAGCAAACTGCCAAGCACAGCTCTGTCCACTATCAGGCAGTGATGTTCCCGGAACCGGTCCTCCACATTCCTGCAGGCACACAGGTCTTCCCAAAGTAAGTCTTGAGGATTGAAAAGTTAACTCGATTCAAAAACACAGCTCTTCAGTAACACCTTATACCTCTTGCTAACCATCTTGTCTCTATAAAAGAAAACGGTTGAGCATGGACTTCTAAAGCCTTTTAAGTTCCTAACCTCTAAACCTCCACTGCCTACTAGTGGAAGAGCTTTGTTTAAAGGCAGGATGCACACAGGTTTGTTTCTAACCACATCGTAAGAAGGGGTCAAGATGGTAGGCACTAGACAAAAGAGTTATTTGCTTTTTAAATGTTTTTTTTTTCATTTCTTTTGACAGTGCTTTCCAATTTTTGTTTTAATAAAATCCCAGTGTCCACATCTATAATTCTACAAGTAGCATAAATTGTTCTATGCTTTTTATTTTAGTCGGCTGGTGTGTACAATAGATAACAACAACAGCAGCAGCAGCATCAACACCACAGTATTTATGAAACTGTTTATAAAGATGGCTTGGGTGAAGCTGTCCAGGAACCCCAGTATAACAAAAACCCCTGTGAATCCAGACACTAACACCAGTTGAGTAGACTTTGGTCACGAAGGAGCCAACATCACAGTAGGAAACAGGTTTCTTGTGTGTGTTGCTTGCAGCAAGAGGTCCCCCCTTCTGCGACTCCCTTCTTATTCACAAACAAGTGAGAATCAGGGCCTCTGCTATGGCTGCGGTGGTAGCTGGGTCTAGACTAAGCTTCTAGAAATGAAGTGAAGCCCCAGAGGGCAGTAACCAGACATAAGGCTATCACTGACCCTCTCTTCTCTGGAGTTGGGCAGGTGACCTACATGAGCTTGGTGAATTCTCTTAAGCAAATTAAGAAACCCAGCATGGTGATTCTTTTCCCTTGATATCTGAGAAGAGATAGTATAGTATACAGCTTTTTCTGAAGTTGCATAGCTAGGAAAATTTGCAGTTAGGACTCAAACAGGTATGTTTGATACCAAAGCCAAGTTCCTCATGGCAACGCCCTGGATTCATAGTGGTCTGTTACAAACATCAGCATTATCTTGCAGCTTGATAGAAATGCATCAGTATAGGCTCTGTCTCAGACCTACTTTTCCAGAATCTTAATGTTAATACAACCATTGTAGTCATAGATAGGTACATAGATATTTACCCTGCACATCATTCTAATCCCTGGGCCCAGGCACTAGTCCTGCTTTACTGCCTATTTCTAGAATATAAGAAGGAGAAATCAAGCAAAATTCTAAAGCTTAGAAACAAAACAAAACACAAAGGTTCTTGAAGAAGCCTGAATCTAGAGCTGCTCACACTTCTACTTTGGTCCTTCAGTAAGTCAATGCCAATTGGTCATCAACCTGACTGGCTCTCTCCCAAGTGGCCTCCCCATCCCTGGAGCTGGAATTCAGGTTGCCTGAGCTAAGATCTCTGAGGAAGACCAGAAGCTTCTATATGAGAAAGGGAGTCTTCTAAACTTGTACTTCTGAAAGTAGGAGCCAGAGATGAGCCTGAGCACGATGGTAATTGGGCAGCAATGATTCTGCCCCACCCTCCCTCATCCTAGCACAAGGAGAAATACTAGTTCATAGATTTTTGATGGAGGCATCCACTTTACACAGTTACGTAGACATTGATGATGCCTGTGCATTGTTAAGGCTATCATGCTAATCTTGGCACAGTATCATTTTTAAATTTAAAAGGCGTTGCTAATTAGCAGTGTTAAAATTATGGGAAGGATTGATGCCTTGGAAAACACAATGTTTGTAAATGTGCTGTCTCTTGGATCCTCCAGATCTCTGTCAAACTCAATGTGTTTATTATATCATTGCCAGTTGATGCTCTACCAACAAAAAGGAAGTCAGTTACAGTGAGTGTATTCCATCTCTTTCACCTCATATTTTTACAATCAAATGTAGAAGATGCCTAGGTTGAAGCAAAGAACTAAGCCTAGCTATGGAAAGCATTTGAGGGTATTGTGGTCTGGGTAGAGTCCAGAAGGCATTGTCTCTCCTTCTCTGGGTGTATCTTCTCATCTGAGAGCCTGGTGTATTCAGCTCATACTCTCTGACCATCCTTCTTATTTGGAGTTTGAGGGAGGTGGGGATGGCAACCATCAACACATCAGGGGATTGCGCATTTTAAGAAGAGTATCTGGAAAGAATCATGTTTAAACAGAGAAATGGTAGAATTCCCACTATTAAAACACTGTATATAAGATGTTCGGGGGGGGAGACTTACACTTATCATCTTTGACATTTCCATTTCAAAGTTGAGAATTTTGATGCCCGAAATATGATTCATCCAGCAACAAAACTGCAACTGGGAACCACCTTTCCCTGAAATGGGTGAGTGGTCTTTGAATTCACTACACATTCCCAAGTTTTGTGATTTAAATCTTGAAGTGGGGGCTGGCTCACCAATGGCCTCTGTTTACTCTGATTGTATAGGACAAGACCACATTCTGCAGTGATGCTTCTGGTGAGGGGCTCCTTGTAGGCACACAAGGATGCACAGATGCAAGTGTGCCTGCGCCTGGGGGTTGGATGATTGCTGTTCATTGTAGCAGCTTTATGAAAACATTAAATGTCATTACTTATTTCTTCATGTCCAAAATGTATACTTCAACATTTTTCTTCTGTAGACAAGTGTCGCTTTTACTGCAATCTTCAGGCCAGATGTTCTTGGTATAAGTGGTAACAGCTGCCATGCTGGCAAGAGTGTGGCTCCAGCCAAGTCACTTACCAAAAGGGCCCCAGAGCTGTCTGTTCAAACACACTGACATGGCAGAAGAAACCCATACCTGGCCCTCCCAAGCTTCTTGGGAAACCTTGTGAAGTCTGGTACAGGGGGTTTGGGGAGGGCATGCTGCCAAACCCAGGGCTGTGTTTGCTTCTTCCTTGGTGATGAGCTGGGGATGCAGGCCAGGGAGAGCCAACTCCTTCCCTTCAGGCTTCGTTCAAAGCATTTGTAGTGCCATCACCCATTACCCACATCCTCGTTTGTCTGGAGACCAAGTCGCTGCCCTTGCATTCTGTCACACTCACCACAGCCTCCTATGATCTCAAGTTGACATTGTATTGTTTTTGAATTTTACTCAACTCGCAGCCGCCTGGTAGCATTTATCTTCTCAACTCCCTTGGGCCTTGAAGAATTCTTCAATAAGGTCCTATCTCAGTGTCAACATTTCCAGAAAAATACAAGTACATTTTGCTTCCATCTCCAGCTAAACCCAGAGACTTGATTCAGCCAAAAAGTAATTTTTGCCTTTGCAACTTTTTTTTCTGAATGGCCCGTTATCCAAAAATTGTCACCTTGTCAAGAAAGGTTGACTTTATAAGACACCAAAAGTCATGGAAGAGCAAACAGACACAAACACACCCTTTACATCACACAACAGAGCTGTGGGTGGTTGTAACAAGATGCTTCATCCAAGAGATGGCGAGCTCTGGGGCTGGAGAGATGATGGCTCAGTGGTTAAGAGCACTGACTGCTCTTCCAGAGGTCCTGAGTTCAATTCCCAGCAACCACATGGTGGCTCACAACCATCTGTAATGGGATCCAATGCCCTCTTCTGGTGTGTCTGAAGACAGCAACAGTGTACTCACATAAATCAATCTGAGAGAGAGAGAGAGAGAGAGAGGAGAGAGAGAGAGAGAGAGAGAGAGAGAGAGAGGAAATCTCATTCAGACTAAGTCCTGGTTCCACCCCATGGAATGAAGCCATTTCCAACAGGAATAAATCATTAGGTGTTGAACCTGGCTGCCTGGAAACAAAGGACGGATGTCTTCCTAGATCTAAGTATTCACTTCAAGAGCCACTAATCAGTAGCACAGCAGTCATTGGCTCTGAACTTCCATGATTAGCCCAGACACAGTCACTATCCAGTGATGTGATGAAGCAGTTTCCTCCCTATACACCAACAAGTGGTAGAAAACACTGGGCTTTGAGATAGTGTAGGACAGCTTCTCATCCAACTTTGGTTTTTTTTTTTTTTTTTTCCTGCTGCTTGGTTTTGGACAAGCTGCTTAATCACTTGCAACTTCCATTTCCCATCTGTAAAATGGGAAGTGCACATGTTCTATGGTTTTGTTGTGATTGATGTGCTAGCATTTGTAACCTTTGGCATAAAGAGATTAACTGCTTCTTCCAATGCTGGTTTCTTCACCTCTGCAATCAAACACTGTTAGGGAGGAATCCATTCTCAAATTCAGGACTGTTTCCAAGGCTGATGCTATAACATGTGTGTGTTTGTGTGTGTGTGTATGATATGTATATGATATATATGGCATACATATATATGTGTGTGTGTGTGTGTGTGTGTGTGTGTATGTATATACATGATAAATATTGTACATACACACACACACCAAGACTGCTGTTATGCTCTCTGATGACTGGAGTCCTAGAAACTCTTAGACATGCAGAAGGAGGGCACGAGGAGGAGACTAAAAGGCAGTTTTCTCCCATTTCTGTCCATGTTGCTGTAGCAACAGGCCTTTACGCAGCAACACCAACAAGCTCCAGTCTTCGACTTCTTCCTTTGCCCCATTATATCATTGTCACTTAGTGGGCAATGTCTTATCCCAGACACTATAGACTTCTTACTCTAAGCTCTGAAAGCTTCTTCTCCCCAAGACTCAGTCTAACTCTTTCTGCAGTATCTACCTTCTGAGCTTTCAGGTTTTGATAACACCGAGCCACACCTTTGTTCTCTAACTCTGACATTGGTGTCCCTGCCCTGCTCCCCCTTCCAGTGCTATGACTCTATCATCTGATCAAGCCATTTTATAGATCAGTTTCTCTCTGTTGAGATGCCCAGTGTGGCTTGTTTTCCTGGCAAGATCATGACTGTCACAGGAATTTTATGTCCCAGTTTGCTGTGACTGTCCTCATTCACCCTTGTTTTCCTGGCTTCCTGTGTAATTTAACATTTGTCCCAGACAAAACTGTCCTGATTTTGATGATCAGTTGTAAAGCCACTCGAGATATATTGCCCTCAAATCAATAGGATATGGAAGCAGAATGTTATGTGCCTGCACGTAGTAGGCTTCTCTTTACATACTTTAAATTAACTATTGGCATAAAACATAGTGGGTGTCACTGTGACATTTTCATACCCATGCTCAATTGTATTGTTTTTCTTTTAAAATTTTAGTTTTCACTGAGTATTTCTATTATAAATGGGCACTGGGTTTCAGAAAGACTTTCCAAAGACACTGAACACAGTCCTCCATGCTTTTGGATCATCTCCATTCTCTCCTACTCCCTTTGTCCTCTGCTCTTTCAATTTTATTTCTACTTTTATGTCATACATAAAATTACATATATATATGACATTTATGTACATAAATATATGATTTAATATATGTATATGAAGTTTAGGAAGCACATATAAGAGAACACATACAATATTTGTCTTACCGACTCTGGTTTAATTCACTTAATGTAATTATCTCCAGTTGCATCCACTTTTCTGTAAATGACGCGGCTCCGCTCTTCTTCATGGCTGGGGAATTTTCCATTGTATATAAAAGTAATGTTTTTTTTTCTCCATTCTCTGTTGTTGGACATGAAGGTTGGTTCCACATGTAGCTGTTGTGAATGGTGAATGGTGTTGCATTGAACTTTGATGTGAAAGTGATGTGAAGTGATGTAAAGGCTGCTTGTTGTAGGTTTCTATGGTTTCTCTTGGATTCAGAGCCACACTTGTTTTCTCTCCTTTTTTTTAAGGGCTGGTCTTTGACTGTGGCTTGCTGCTGGGGTTACATGAACATTGCCTATCCCATCTTCCTTGTAATTTTGCAGTCAGCCAGTGTGTGACTACTGCATTCGTGATCCTGTCCCAGATGGACCTTTGAAGGAAATATATCTCCTCTCTAATCTAGAATACCTCATGTACAAAGACTCCAGTTTTGAAAATTGTTATAATATTTTAAAATATTTTAAAATAATTTTTATAACATGATTAGTCTTAGCTCCTATGCAATCTGAAAGTGATCAGAGTTGATACCCTCACTGAGACATTGATCAAGAAGTTCTTTTTGACTGACAGAATACTCTGTGCTTCTCAGTTTTTCACATCGTGCCCTCTTCTGCTCAAGCATCACTTGCCTCTGTCACAAGCTGGCTTCCACCCTTCTCACCTCCATGTTGAGTATTACCTCATCTCATTTTGACACCTGTCACTTATCAATCGAGCTTAGGGTTTTCAAAAGAAGATTTTATACTACAGTCCCTTTGAAGGCATCCTGAATTTAACTAGTTAATAATGTCCTTTGTAGACATATTTATCCTTTGAATACCTCTCAGAATGCATCATGTTCTTTTTCACTTGTGTTCAAGCTGCATCGAGTTCACGCCCATGCTCTCCTCTTCCCTTCTCTACCACCCAAACTCACTCAAGCCAGGACATTTTCTACTTCTTTACATTGTTCATGTTGTTTTCTCATCTTGGAGTTCACTTCTCCCCATTGACCCTAAATGTTCCTCTACATCATTCTTCTTAAGCCTCTTCTGAGACACAAGGCTGAGCCATGTGTCTTCTTCTGCACCACCATTGTCCTCTGTCACAAACCTTATCATTGCACTTGCCAAATTATGTTGAGACCATCCCTTATGTGACCGTCTTTTCTAGTGGGCTTCCCTGTAAGCATCAAGGATAAATGATGTGTCTCACGTGCCTCGGTACTCACTGTGCCTAGCACAATGCCTGTCATAGCAGAAGCCCTTGATAAATGTTTGTTGACCTAAACTTAATATGTTTTTGCTGAATGACTGAGTGACATTCCATGGGCTGCCATTTTTTTCTCCCCTGGACACATATTTATCTCCTTCTTCCCCTGCCAAAACCCCAAAGATTGCTTCACTGTGCTGTATAATCTTTCTGTCAGGTCTCTGACACACAAAGCACATGTAATCATTCCATTATGAGGCCTGGCACTAAGTTTCAGCCAAGTGTTCAGATTTATTAGACCTTGTACCAGGAAACCAGGGAGGCAGGGGCTTAGAAGGATTTCCCAAAAGGGTGGAAATGCTCCTGGACATTCTTAGTTCCACTGGGAGCTTCAGTTATCCTTACAGATTGGATTGTGTTGCCCCGTCTTCCTTTTTGAATGTGGGCAGCCCACTGCTATGATCTGATATGGAGCATGCAGTTTGCTCTTCCTACATTTGTGATTATACCACAAAATAACAAGAATGTGTTGTACCATGAACCTGCCATTTGGGGGTAAAAGCAAGATGAAGAGAGTTTGAACATCTGTTCACTTGAAAGTACAAATTTTGCTTGGAGTAGTTTGCTAATTTGACATGTTTGTGTGCTCCTCTATGTGCAAAGGCAAGGTATAGAGGGCAGATAATGTATACTCACCATGCATTCCAACATCCTTCAAGGATTTGATTCTCCCTGTTGTCTAGGAAATGTGTCCTGTCTAAAATCCTGTCTAAATCCAAATCCTGTCTAAACCTTCAGGCTCAACTAATCCTACCTCCTCTAAAAAGCTTCACCAGACATTTCAATTTCTAAGCCTTTGTCTTGACATTCTGAAAATGAATGATGCCTTTATTACTTGCTTTCCTTGTTGCTGTAACAAAATACCCAACAAAATCACAAAAGCACCTTTAGGGAGGATAGGTTTATTGCAGCTCAGCTATAGGGTACAGCCCATTATGATAGAAATGTTGATGGGTAAGTGTGAGTCTACTGATGGTAACAGAAGTACCAGGCAAATGATCCCACCAGGAAACAAATAGGTTAGTCCATGTTGATACTCAGCTTGCCTTCTTTTCCCTTTGGCTCAGTTTGGGGACTTAGCCCGTGAGATGGCACCAATCACATTTAGTGTGATTCAGTTAAACTTCTCTGGGAACACCCTCAAAAACAACCCCAGAGACGTGTGTCCTAGGGGATTCCATCTTTAGTCAAGTTGACAATGAAGATTAGACTCTACAGTGCCCAATTGCAGCACCTCATTGTCTTGTCTTAAAGGAATAGGCTAGTGTGGAAAACCCTAAGCTGTGATTTGAAAAGTTCACATACTTTACTCAGTTGTGTGTGTGTGTGTGTGTGTGTGTGTGTGTGTGTGTGTGTGTGTGTGAAATTGGCTAAACTATTTTCACTTGGTGGATTTTTCTCCTTTCTCCTGTTTTCCTTCTCCCCTTTCTTCTCCTCTAGTGCATGTCTCTCCCACTACTATATTGTACAAAATAACTGCTCTAATGCTTCATGTCAACTTTTATGGGAAAGATCAAGTGACATATATGGGAAAACACTGTGAGGACTATAAAGCACATCCTCGCAAAGGGTCTTGGTTAGAAGGAAAGCTCATAGACCGTAAAGCCTTATTCCATTGCCTCTGCCTGCCTTCAAGATGTGGTGGTAGCTGAAGCCAGGGAGTAGCTGCTAAAACACTAAGAGATTTGGGAGAATAAACTCCCAAGATAGAAATTAAATTTTAATTAAATGAGTAGTTATTTCAAAGTATTTGTTAAGGGGGCCTGAATACAAAGGACATTCTGTGGAATGCTTAAGTCTAGGTACAATCAGAACATTTGCTCATTCTTATACAATTCACAGTTAATAATTAGTATGAATATCAGATACCATCAGTTAATAATTAGTATGAATGTCAGATACCATCTATTTTAGACCAAATTATGCTGCTCTTAAATTCATATTAAAGCCCAAATCCCAGGCATTTGAAGGGAGGGATTCACTCTCAGTTTATTCTGTGTTGCTGTAATATAATATGTGGTATTGGGTAATAAATAAACAAAAGAGCATATTTGGTTCATAATTCAGGTGGGTAGAAAGTCCAAACATTTGGTGCTGAAGCCTGGTGAGAGTCTCCTGCATGGATCATACATACTGCACAAAGAGAAGACAAAGCTGAATAGTGCTTTAAAAATGACCAGCTTTTGTGGGAAACAAATCACTCTAGTGAGACCAGGATTAGTCCTTTCACAAAGTAGTCAACATGAATATTGGTAGCAACAAACTGCAGTCAAGTGACAGCAGGAGACAACTGGGTTTAGATGAAGGTGTGACCTTATACCTTTAACAACATAAAACAGTTAGTGTTCACTGTCATCATTCTGTCTCTCAACACATGCACATATGCACATAGACACACAGACACAGGCACACACACATATACACACATGTATACAGACACACATACAAATGTACACACATACAGACTTGCACACACAGATACACAGATATACACACATATACAGATACACATACACTCACACACTTGTACACACACAGACACATGCATTGAGACACTCATACAAAGACAAACACACACACACACACCACACACATACGCAAAGGCCATGAGACACCCAGTGGCATACTGGCCATCCACTAGTCAGAAAGAAAGCCCTCACTGGAAGGCACCCATACTCACACTCTGATCTTACATTCTCAGTCCCATAAACAGTGAGAAATATGTGTTGTTCAAATCACCTTGTCTGGGACAGGATGTCATTGCTGCCTGAGTTGCCCAAGACAAGTTGCAAGGCCAGGAGATGCCATAATAAAGGACATTCAGTCTTTGTCCGTCCTGGTATTTCTAGTCCAATGGGGAGGTGATACCAGTAGACAGGCTCAGCCAGGCAAAGCAGCATGAAATACAAAGAGGGCAGCCAGGGTGCTACTGGTGCATTTGGAGTAAGAAGTCTATCCCAGATCAGTTAAGTTCATTGCCTCTTCCCTCTCTGACTTTTCTAGGGCTACATTGTCCTCCAGGAGAGAGTCAAGCTTCCTAGAAAACCCCTATATCCACTTTCCACAAGGCAACACAGCATGGAAAGACAAGAGGATCTATTGGGATATTTCAGCCCTTACCACCGGAAGTATGTAGATAGAGGAAGAGATGGCATCTATGGAACTAGAAGCTTTTCAAAGCTTATAGCTCCAACATGAAATACCTTCTGTTGAGGCTTTTTATAAGATCTCAAAAAGAACTGCAGGACTATTAATACCAAGTATAAGGATGAAATAAAATTGCCAAAGCTATAAATGAAATATGACAACATTTAATCAGTTATATTAGGAAAAAGACAAAGTTACTTTTCTTTGTATAAAAAGTTTTTATATCAAAGAATGTGCAGCTGGGAGTGTAGGGGGGAATCTGTTATGGAGATGTATCAGGTGCTTAATTATTTAAATAGTATTTTCTTCTGTGTTGTAATGTATATGATATTCGCCATCTTCGAATAGTATGTACCTTTTTGTAGTTTTTTTTTTCTCAAACTTAATGAATATTCTCATCCATAGCTCATTTTGTTTGCGATTTTGAGTAATGTTTGTTTTGTCATTTTGTTTTGTAAAGAGGACTTTACAAATCAGGCTTCTAAACCTGGTTTTTATCCTGGGATTAATCTATCCTGCAACCGGCCATTTCTTCATAAATGGCTGCACTCTTGATTAGTGTGTAGATGCTGTGCTGGGGCTTATGACCAGAAGCAGAGTCATTGCCATCCTAGGAGGAATGATGCTTGAGGTCTCGAGGGACCCAGATTGCTCCCTGGTAGACACCTGTCTCCTCTAAAGAGTCTGGTGGTACAGATAGAAGTAACCTGGTATGTTGGCAGCTTCTCTGAGTGAGAATTGGGGCTGCCCACCTCTGTATGCTCCTTCTTCTTCCATTTGTGCTTATGACAAAATAGCACAGAGCAGTACTTTATAAGCAATAGAAACCCATTTCTCACAGTTAATGGAAGTCAGGAATGAAGAAAGGGCCAGCAAAATTGGTGTTTGGGGGAGATCTACTTTCTCTGCAAGGTGATCGAGGGCTGTATCTTTTGGAAGGGCCAAACATTATGTCCTCAAAAGAGTGGAAGTAACAGGAAGCAAAAATGTGCTTTTCTAGTTCCTTCCAGGCCTTTTATAAGAGGAGTTCTCATGACATAATTAGACTTTAAAAGCCCTACGTCTTAATACCATTGCATTAAGTTTCAACCTGAAATTTGGAGGGGACACAAATATTCAAACCACAGTATTGTGCTTCATGAGGTTTTGGGTGACATGCTTCAAGTAAAGTTCAGAATGTAAGGAGAAGCCCAGGGCCAGTGTGTGGACAGTATATGACCTCAGGGGGACAGAAGAAGTGAGGGGGATGCCTGTCAAAACTAGACAGAGGGAACCTTTTGAACAGCTCCAAACCACCTCCAGATGGCTTGGAAGTGGCTATAAGCAGCACTTAGTGGAACCTGAGATCTTGCCTGATGCCAAGCCTGGGCTCACAGTGTGGGGGAATAACTACATCCTCTAACCCTTAAAAGCTAGACCTAGGGCAGTACCACTTAAGAAAAGTTTGTGGGAGTTATTATACAAGGTTTGGAAGGCTCAGTCCATACCAATACTGGATACCTGTGTACAAACACAGATACTCTTATGTCAATGCATTTCATTTTTAAATTTTTAGACAAGTGCAAAAAAATATGCTTTGGGCATTGATTAATGAAAGACAAAGATCTTAGAGTTAGACCATTTTTTTTTTCTGAGAGAAACAGAACACATCTTCTCATAATAAGGGGCTGACTCACACAAATTAAAGAGGCCGGCAACTCCCAAGACCTGCAGTCACCAAGCTGGAGTTCCAGGAAACTAAGGCTGCCATTTAGGTCTAAGTTCAAAAGCTTCAAATAAAGAAAACTTAAGATGCTGTCCTTACCCCCAAGCCACGGCTAAGCACTCTTAGTCTCATTGGCTTCTGCCATAGCCTGTTCCTCTACTTACTATTCACATGGTTTCTTGGTTGCACCTTAAATTCATAAATAGACTTGAAGCTCTCAAAGGCAAAAATCCACTTCTCAGATACATGATTGACCATAAACTGAGTTTATTAACTCCTGAGTAATTTCAGTCAAGTCCTGAAGTTTGTGTTGTGTCCTTAACAGAAAAACAGCTCCTCCTATAGAAGATATTTAAACTGTGTAACCCTAAAACAATTAATTTCTACAGTCAAGAAAAATATAGATAAATACACAAATTCATGCCTGATAGTACTTAACATCATTAATTGGTGTCTGACAGTGTCTTTCACATAGAATTTCATTAAGGAAAGTATTTTTCTGTCCCCAGTAATGTTTTATGTAGACAAATGAATATGCCAGTTTTAAAAATATCATAATGATCCGTTGTTTGATTTTTTTCTTATGTGTTTTGTAATATCCGTTTACAACAAAAAATGAGATAATTTTTTTTATTTCATTTCATATATAAGTAAATTTTTAATTGAAATTAGTTAATAGGTGACTTCACGTTCTATTTAGCAAAAGAAAGGTTATTCAGGATGATCACCTTGAAGTCTGCAGCATGGAAAAAGCTAAAATTCTAGACCTCATGTTCTCTTGAAAAGAAAATCAAAGACTTTGGGTCATGTATGAAGCTGGGGAATCAGAGAAGCCACGTTTCTCTGAAATTGTATCTGAGGACTTAAATTTTTAAAAAGCAAAAGAAAATCAGTGGGGGATTTTTCCAACTGGAATGGAGAGGGTTAATTTCTAAAGAATGATTTCTGTCTGGGGTAGGTAGATTTCATACTTGGAACCTGGAAGGACAAAGTGTCGACAGGTGTTCTAATCTCCTTATTGATAGCTCATTCATCTACTCTGATTCGCCAAGGCCAACCAAAAGGATACACAAGGAACAGTGATTCTGACCCTTTAATTAAAACTTCTAAATTGGGGCTCTTCTCAAATGGCCAAGGCCTGGAACTGATCCTCACTTATAACTTGACCTATTCTTTAGTAATTTATCCCTGACCACCTTACTCTACCTTTCTGTGCCAATCTCATGCAGACTTCAATGAACCCACTGGCAGCAGTTCTTCCCTTGGAGATCCCTAAGGGTTCCTGGTAGTGTGGTGCCCCTTGTAGATAGAAATATAGGAAAGTAAAGTTGTAGATGTTCCCTTTAGCTTTGTTTTCCTGACATAAGGGCACAATGGCCAGAGCTTAACAAAGTCATCATATGTGGGCACCTCCTGACCACATTCTGAGGGGAAAACAGAAGAAATAATGGGAAGAGACACACTAATATGAGGCATGGCTCCCTTACTAGGGGCCCTTAGAGAATATCGTGAAATGAATGCTTCTAGGACAACAGGACTCATTGGGACCCTGGGGAGCTTATCATCCTCTGCTTCCATAGCTTAGGATACTGAAAGCAATGCATAGATGTTTTCCATATGTGGACAGAGTAGAGAGTGTCAGCATATGCTGGAGTTCTGAGGGAGCCCCTGTGCAGGGCTCTTGCTCTCGCCTCACACTTACTGTTGCAAGAGTTCCAATCTTAAGGACATCATCAGGTCAACTTTGAAAACATATTCTTCATAAACAAAGTATGAGCCAGGATATTACTTTATCTAGGGCAGTGATTCTCAACCTTCCTAATGCTGCAACTCTTGAATACAGTTCTTCATGTTGTGGTGACCCTTAATCATAAAATTATTTTCATTGCTACTCCGTAACTGTAATTTTGCTGCTGTTACCAAACATAATGTAAATCTTTGAGTTAGCAAACTTTTAGAGATAGCAGTTTGCCAAAAGGGTCACAACTCACAGGTTGCTATCTGCTGGTCTAGAGGCTTGAGTAGGTTTTCATAGTCTCCCTTTAGTTATTCGCTCGGACGAATGCCTGATCTTCTGGCAGATGGAGAGAGAGGGCATAACTCCCAATCTAGAGATTAAGTACCCAATGTTATCTCTATGAAAAGCCACAGGAGGAGAAACAAAACCTTCTTTAACTCTGTTTGTACTTCTGATGCTTTAAATAGTTAACTCTGTAGAAGGAGAGTTAGAGACAGTACCTAATCCCAGCTTGATGCAATTACTTTAACATGAATTTAAAATGAAGTTAAAGTTAACAGTTTAAACTGATGTTTGAGGGTTTTAAAAAGATTTAGTTTCCTTTGGAACCACTGTGTTATTTGATCCAGTACATCTTTACCCAAGTACCATTACTACTAGATTATGCCCATAGGTTGAGTTACAAATGTCTAAAAATCTTAAAATTATTAAGCTCAGATTAGAGTGTTCAAAGCCTATGGTGTTATTTTAGTCTCCTGCCATATCCTCCATTTACTATAAACTTGTTATATTGGCATTCAAATAAAATGTCATAAAGCAAGTATGTAAGGAGGTGTTTGGGGTTTGTTGCAGGCCTCTGTGAGCCAAGTTTGCATGGCAACCAAGATGTATAACAGAAACACTCAAATGGTCTTCATAAAAAGAAAGGCTGAGCAGATCTAAGCTCTCAAAGGCTATTGGAGCTGTTCAGAGCAATAACTGGTTACTGAATGGGGACAGCATGTTGTTACCAAACATTGTCTCAGGTTCCTTTAAGTCCTCCTTTGCTGTGGCCACCAACTGCTAATGCAAGCGAGGCCAGTCTCCAGAGATGTAGCGTCATGGAATTCACAGCTGTTACTCTTGGAAACAACCCTAGACGTCATCTTAACCAAACCCTTGTATTATATGTGAGGGAATGGGGACCCAGATTTCTTCACAGTCTCAGAGGACTGCTCATAGAACAGTAACACACAAGTGTGCTTTCCCCATATTTTCTGTGTTAGTGAACTCACTTCTGTTTCCCCATCTGAACACAAACTGCAATTGTTTTTATTCAGACCAGAATGAGCAAGTGTGGATTTATAAAGCTTCCATTTGGTCATTGCCTCTGCAAGATGCATAGGACATTTTTTTAGCTCACATATCATGGGCTACCCAGATCAACCAACCTACTAGATTCCTATTAGAAAGTTCAACTCATGAGATTAAGCAACAGTGCTTTATTTTTCACTATGGAGTTGAAATCCACCAAAGCTGAACTAGCCTACCACTACTCACAGTAAGGGAGGGGCTCTCCTTTGAAGTTCTCTGACCTGAAACTCAGAGGTAGGATACAAGGATCAGATACCTGGAATGAGTCTTCCTTGGAACAAAGTGAAGTCAAGCCCACTGATTGGAAACTTTAACACATTTTAATCCATTAGTGACCACTAAAAAGGATATAACCTATGCTGTTAGCAACACAGCTATCTACCTATTTTTAACCATTCCAAAGGTCCCTATACTTTCCTCTCCAAGAAATACTAAGAGAAGAACTCACTAAAAGCTTTGGTTAACATCTTTGCAAACACAAACTGAAATGAAGAGAAGCTGGAAGCATTAGCACATAATATGCTTCATTAAACATGATTATTTCCATGTATGATTAGCAGAAGGACTTCATGGGGTGATATTTGTCCCTTTTCATCCTACTTATGTTTACCATTTAGACTATCCTGACAAAAGTAATCCTCAACATTGAAAGATGGCTATCAATCAATCAGGGATTCATCAGAGAGGCAAAACAACAAATAGTATAGAATTATTGATCTATTCTAGAAACCAGACTTTATGATATCCTGAGGGTTGGTATTCCATGTTCATAAACACTTTTGTCTTGGATATAGTATTAACCCACAAGTCAGTAGGGCCTAGACATGAATATAAATGGAGGAAAGCCATGGCATGTTGGGACCCTGTCTGTTTCTTCCTACCTCCAGATGGTGATGCAAATAAATGATCTTGGTTATGTGGTCAGTTTTCCATAAAGATGCCCATATATCTGACATAAGGTTTAGACAAGTTAGAGAAAGGAATCACTGGAGCTGAAGATGTTAGGGGTCCACCCACTGCCCCAATAACAAAGTAAGCCAGCAGAACAGTCATCATTTGTAAGCCCTGAACAAATGTCTCATGTGTAAACAAGCTACTTAACCTTACTAGTGCCTTCCAGTTTTAACCAACTGTCTCTTATGCCCAATCTTGTTTCAGAACCATTCAGAGGAAGACATATTGAAAAGTGTAGTTTAACTCTTTGTAGCTAGCTAGCTTGGCAAAACATAAAATCACTAAAATCACCCCAAGATTTTTACCATACAACTAGAGTTGCTAAATGGTAACCTGTAATGTATTGTTTGTCTTTTTAGTTATTTTGATTTAGTGTAAACAGTATCTCACTGTAGATTTAGTTTGCACTCTCTAACAATTACTATGACTAAAAATTTTCTTGCACATTAACCAGCCGTTTGGAAGGCTTTCTTTATGACATTCCTATTCAACTTTCAAGACCATTTTTTTTCTAATTGGCTATATTTCTCTTATACTGTATGAGGTATTTATTACACACATACTTTGGATACAAGTCCTCTTTTAGATACATTGCTGAAAATACATTCTCCCCTGATGTGGCTTGCTTTGGGGAGTTATTAATGGCATCTTTCAATAAATAGTTCTTAACTATAATGGACTCTAATATCTTTTATTGTTCCATTTTGTGCTCCATTTAAGAAATCTTTTCTTACTTAAAGGTCATGCAGTTACTCTCTTATGTTGTTTTTGGAAACTTTATTTTGTTACCTGCTGGACTGACTTGTATGACTTTCATATGTTTTGCCTGATCTCCTAGTTTATGACAGAAAACAATTCCCCTAGCAGTTAATTCATCCTCCCTGGATGAAGACAGAATGTCAGTTGCTTTCATTATCCTCCATATAATAGAATAACTTTACCATGTAACAAGTACCTGCCAAGGAAAGTCACAGGGTATTAGGGTTCAGGGAACCCTAGTTTTTTAAGTCCTTGGTACTCTCAAAGACCCAGACTCTAGTTTTTTTTTTCTTTCTGCCTTGTGAGATTGCAAAAGTTCTTTTGGATTCTTACTTTTTAGCAGGTTACCTGAGTTTGGAAGAGATGGTAAAAAATGCTTGTTGTATGTGCAGAGGAGACAGATTCTATTTCCAGCACCGCATGGTGACTCACAGCTATCTGTAGTTCCAGTTCCCGGGAAATCCAGAGCCCTCTTCTCACTTCTATAAGCTGTACACATAAATGTGGGCAAAAAATTCACATGTAAAATAAAATACAGGGATCTAAAGATTAACATCTACATGCACATAAAGCAGTAGATTTATTTGTGGCAGTTAATCTTGCTTACCAACCAGGTTAGATTTGGAATTATTAAAATACATGCCTCAGTCCAATGGTTGGCTGTGAGTATCTGCATCTGTCTCAGTCAGCTGCTGGTAGAGCTTCTCAGAGGACAGCATGCTAGGCTCCTGTCATGCATGTGGAGGTTGGGAACTGGAAGAGTTAGGGAATGATTGAAGCAGCTGAAGGGGATGGCAATTTCATAGAAAGAACAACAGTATCAATGAACCTGGACCCCTGGGAGCTCCCAATAAGTCACCAACCAAAGAGCATCATGAGCTGGTCTGTGGTAGCCTGACACTTATTTGGTAGAGGACTGCCTTTTCTGGCCTCAGTGGAAGAGGATCGCCTAATCCAGTAGACAATTGATGCCCCAGGGAAGGAGAATGTGGGGGGTGGAGTGAGATGATGGTGGGGGAAGATCACCTTCTTAGAGGCAAAGGGAGAGGGGACGGGGTAAAGAACCCTCTAGGGGGGGAACTGGAAAAGGGGTAACATTTGAAATGCAAACAAATAAAATAATTTAATAAAAAAAAAATCGCATGCCTCTGGGACAGTCTGTAAGGACATCTCCGGAAGCATCAATGGAAGGATTAAGTGAGGGGAAAGACTCTTCTTTACTGTGGTCAACACCTTGCAGCAGTGACCCAGGTACAGAGAAGTCAGAGAAAAGAGCACTATTGCTTGCCCATCAGTTGCTTCTTGCTAGTGAATTCTTGGTGCTTAACGAAGCTTAGTGCTTCTTGCTGCTGCTCATCCTCTCAGCCTTTAATGCCATCAATCTGTTTCTTCAGATTTTCAACATGAACTAAAGACCAGTAGTGCTCCAGCAATCCTCTAAACCCCGAGTGCCAGATTGAGACTACTGAGGCTTCCATACTAACAAGCTCTCAGCATCTCTGTTTACAGACAACCTCTATTGGACTACTCAAGCTATCATGGAAACTAATGTAATAAAGTTCCCTTAATAGGATGTATTTGTTGCTTAGACGTTACTCCTCTAGAGACCCCTGACTAATACAGAATATCTGTGAACTTCTTTCCCAGACTGGGGGTATTCAACCCAGGGTGACTTTCACATGATTTCAGACAGGATTTTTCCCATTTAATCTGCCCCACCTTTTTGCCCTGAACACTGTCAACAAAATAGCTACAGTCCTTCTATACTCCTGTGTAATAATTTCAATGAATGTAGTCTATTTAGATGTTTCTAATCTCTTTGCTTGTGTTACTGTAGTGTGTGTGTGCACGCGTGCGGGTGCGTGTGTGCGTGCATGTACGTGTGTGTGTGTATGTATGTATACAGGGTTACGTTTGTTTTGTTGTGTTATAAGCTATATTAGTCAGGCTTCTCCAAAGAAACAGAAACAATATAATAAAGATTGATTGAGTCACTGATTGAGCAATATACATTGACTTGTGCATTTCTGAAGGTTCACAAGTCAAAATATTTAGAAGATGAATTAGCAAGTGGGGACTTTCGAGAAATTGTGGTATAGTTCAAATCTGAATGCCAAAAAACTGAAAACCAAGAAAAAGCCAATAACATGGTTCAAAGACACTCAAAAGTAAAAATTTTCCCTCACTTGGTGGATAATTTGCCTTTCTGTGATAATTTGTCCTTCAGTGAGCTGGGTATGGTCCACCAACACTAGGAAACACAACTTGCTTTAGCTGGTCCTTCCATTCCAATGTCAGTACCACCCAAAATAGCTTCTAGCAGTACTCAGAATAATATCTGGCTGAATGCTGAGTAGGTGTGCACTAGCCAAACTGACATCCAAAATTAACCCTCACAAAAAATCAAATAATGAATTCAATGGTTGATTGGGATCTACTCAGAGAAGAGGCTTATTTGTGGACCACTTTAAGAGAATGAATGGTTTACATTACATTGTAGAGATTTGGGTACAAACCAGTTACTTGATTAGTGATAAGAGCTTCAGGACCTATGGTGCTTGTCTCTATACTAAGGAAAACATTCCTGGAAGATCTATGAGATTAGAGGCAAATATATTTTGGGTTCATCTTACCATGATGGATAAACACTTAGTACTTTGAATTTTTAACCTTATGATTGGTGAAGAAACTTGTCTATGAGATCTACCAACTTGGGCTTGGACCTTATTTTTCTGTTCTTAGAATCCACAAGGCTAAGAATATTGAAATTTAACCTTATTCAGTTACTCAGTTTAGAACTTCTCTGTAGTTCTATGTTTACTAATTTTTGGTATGATGTGTCTCATCATCCAACAAGACATTTGTGTTTGAAATACAAATTAAAGTCCCTAATCTTGTAATTATATACTTTTAAATATTTATTCAGAGGAAAATTTTATGTAGTTAACATGTCATATATATTGTCTAAATACTATACATATTATATAGTATATATCATGTTATAATATTTTATTATAAATACTACTATTATATCATATATAGATTTATACAATATTATACATAACATATACATATTAAATATAATATTTTATATAGAATACATATGTTTTTATTTATCTGGCTGCATACTGGGACTGATCATCTCATATAATACAAATAAAAATCTTCTATAAAATAGTAAAAGTGAATACATATTGACCTTTTAGGCAAGATATATCCAGTGGTGAAATCGTGGCATGGATATTATAGGGGTAACCAACATTATGAGAGAATTTAAGCCTAGTATTGCAAACTTGGCCAAAAAGTTCACAGCTAGGGATGTCATAGACCACAAGGCCACAGGACTTTTTTTTTTGCTAAATGAACGCACTTTCAAGTTGCCTTCTAAATATTTGTTATTTTCCAGGTTAATGATGGTATCGCCCTTGATCTATGAGCAGTGTTTTGTAGTGAGCAATGTTAAAGCAGAGACTTATAACTGATCAAAGTGATGAGAATTCGTGACTGCTGATTTCTCATCATTAAACAGGACAGCTATAGCAGTCCCTTGAAGGCTAAGGGAACAACAGAGAAAGGGAGCAGAAAGACTCTAACAGATAGATTATGAAGAGGAAGCCTTCTTATCTTCTGGATAGGTCACAGCCATAGCATTCATGAATGCTCTTCAATTAGACCTGTACAAGATGAAGCCCATCAACATAGTAGCATGGATAAGGGAGGAAGTCAGGGGTCCCATTCCTCCCAAGGAGCTATTGGCAGCCAATGGCTGCAAAGGGAGAGTTATTTTGCTTCAGGGGTGCGACCACTGCTAAGTTTTTGTGTCCCAGTAAATAACCTCACATTCGTGCTCATGTAAGTAGCCCTAATAAAATCTAGTGGGTCATTAAAAAATGCATGAGTCATGAAAGTAGACAAAGAACTTATTGGAATGAAGAAGGAGCCTAGATGGAGTGCAGAGGGGATACAACAGTTATAGGAAGCAAATATGATCAAACCATATATAAGTATGAAATTACGAAAGGATAAAGAGTTAAACCCACTCAAATGATTCTAAACCCAAATTATTTACAAGACACCTTTAGATTCCCAATCTATTTTAAAGAATCCATAATAATTAGGCCACATGCTAGATTGATTTATGTAGAAGACACAAAATAAGAACATTAATTAATTAAGCTCTATCTAATTAGGTGTCCTTGCTTTATATTGGAAAGTTGATGATCAAATATGCTTTCACATTGTAATTTTTTTCAGGGTTTCTCTGTATAGACTTGGCTGTCCTGGCACTCACTCTGTAGCCCAGGCTGGCCTCAAACTGGAAGATCTACCTGCCTCTGCTTCCTGAGTGCTGGAATTAAAGGCACGTGCCACTACCACCTGGTTTACATTGTAACTCTTTATTTTTTTCCATTAATTTATTCATTTATTCACTTTACATCACAATCATGCCCCCAACCCCATCCCTTCTCTCCTCCACATATTACCTCTTTGCTTTCTCCTCAGAGAAGGGGAAGACCCCTTTGGGTACCACCCCACCCTGGGACATCCAGTCGCAGCAGGAATAAGTTCATCCTATCCTACTGAGGTCCTGACAGTCCAGTTACAGGAATGGGATCCAGTAGCAGGCAACACACTCAGAGACACCCTCCATTTCAATTGTTAGGGGATCCACATAAAGACCAAGCTGCATATCTGCTACAGATGTGTAGGGGACCTAGATCCAGCCCCTGCATGCTCTTTTGTTGGTGGTTCAGTCTCTGAGAGTCCCCATGGGTCTAGGTTAGTTGACTCTATATCCCCCACTCTTTGACAAGATTCTGTGAGATCCATCTGACCACACCCAACTGATCTGATAAATACACTGCCCTCTGAGTTCCATTGTGCAGCCCAAGTCTACTCACCAGAGGCTTGCTGCACTGGAAAAACACAGGAATAACCAGGGATAACCACATGTCTCAAGGCCATCTTAAGAACACAACAAGAGCCAGGGCAATAGGGCACGTTCAGAGCAAAGCTATCCCTACTACAGCAAGCCCTGGATATCCTGACACAACTCAAGCATAAGAAAATGACCTTACATCCAACCTTACAAAGGTGTTAGATGCCTTTAAAGAGGAAATGAGTAAATCCCTTCAAGAAATACAAGAAAATACAATTAAACAGGTAAAGGAAATGAATAAAACTGTTTAAGACCTAGAAATGGAAGTAGAAGCAATAAAGAAAACACAAACTGAGGAAATCCTAGAGATGAGAAACCTAGGGGAAAGAACGACAGACACAAACATAACCAACAGAATACAAAGATGGAAGAGAGAATATCAGATGTAGAAGATACGATAGAAAAGAGTTGATGCACCAGTCAAAGAAAACGAATTCTTTAAAGATAGCCAGAATAATACTTCCCTTCCAATACTCTTATTTTAGGGTGAAGTGACAACAGGGTCATGAATGGGGTTTGCCCTCCTCTCTTGTAGGCTTGAAGATATCTTGGCATCTGTAGGGGAGGGGGTGGGAGATTGTGGAAGGAGGACCAGGAAGGGGTCAACATTTAAAATGTAAATAAATACAATAATTTTTAAAATATAACGGAAAAGCCACAGTTACTATGCAGTCTGCAATAAGAGAACTCAAGAACCTCACTGAATGGCTCACAAGAGTACCCCATGGCTATGCCCAGATACTGTAGGTTAATCCATCGACCCTGTTCCAAGGCTGCTGTGGCTAATGCTTCTGCCATTACTAACAATAATGTTTGTGACTCTCCTGCATCCTGAAATTCTTCCAGATGAGACAAACATACAAAGCCCAGCATACAAAAGGCACAGATTTCATCCACTAACAAGTCACATGACTTGTGTCTTTTTCCACTTTGATTTTTAGGCAGTCATTTTATGCTTCATTTTTGTATGAAGTATCAAAAAACTTAATGGGTAAGTAATTATATTTTCTGTCTTCTATTTCTATACTAAATTATCTGCATGACTTAGTGAAGAAAATGAATTTAATAAAATATGAGATGAGGGATCAACATTTAGCCACAAACCATAGTTGTACAGAGCTATGGCTTAAGTTTTACTCTAACGGAAGGCTCTTCTAGCTGGTCTTTGGGCTGTGGAAAATCTCATCTGAACTGCATTTTTAAAAGAAAGACAAACAATTCCCAATCAAGATGAAGGAAGAGGTAAACAAAATATGCCTGCATCAATACACAGCAAAGGATGGGCAGAGCACTTTACCATCACCATGAAATATGTTTGGGGCAAAACTTTGCAAATAGATTATAGAAGGAAATAATGATAATGGTGGTGGTGGTGATAATGAGACTAACTAAAAGTAACAGAGACCTACAAAAAGATGAAGAAAGACCAAGGAGATGTCATGTGTCAGTGACAGAGAAACTGAAGCCAAGCCTCATACATAAGATGTTTAAATAACAGAACATCTCTTCAGGTTCTATCACCCCACCACTGGGCATTTTGGCTATGGTCACCCCCACTGAGTTCTCAGAGCCTCTCACATGCCAGGTCCCTGAGACTTTCTAGAGATTCTCCCACCCATCTCCCCTACCCCTGGCAGCCATATATTTCCATTCATTCTCCTGGCCCTCTAGGCTTCTCTCCTGTCTCTTCCCCCACACACACACCTCCAATACCTGATTCTGCCACCCACATCCCTTCCTCCCTCTGCCTCCTGTGATTATTTTGTTCCCTCTTCTAAGTGGGATTGAAGCACCCTCACTTGGGCCTTCCTTCTTGCTTAACTTCATAGGGTCTGTGGGGTGTACTATGGGTATTGGTACTTTTTGGCTAATATCCACTTATCAGTGAGTACATACCATGTATATCCTTTTGTGACTGGTTTATCTCACTCATGATGATATTTTCTAGTTCCATCCATTTGCCTGCAAAATTCATAATGGCCTCATTTTTAATAGCTGAATAACATTCCATTGTGTAAATAAACCACATTTTCTGTATCCATTCTTCGGTTGAGGGAGATCTGGGTTGTTTACAGCTTAGTAGTTAGACAGGGTCCCCAGTGGAGGAACGGGATCATCAAGCTACCCTCAAAATTTTTGATCTGGAATTATTCCTGTTTAAAAGAAATAAGGGACAAAAACAGAACAGAGACTGAAGGAAAGACCTTCTAGTCACAGGACAAACTTGGGATCCATCTCATGGGTAGGCACCAAACCCTGACACTATTATTGATGCTATATTGTGCTTGCAGACAGGAGCCTAGCATGGCTATTCTCTGAGAGGCTCTACCAGCAGCTGACTGAGACTGATGTAGATATTTACATCCAACCATTGGACTGAAGTGGGAGAACACTATGGGAGAGTTAGGAGAAGAATTGAAGATGCTGAAGGGGATAGCACCCCCATAGAAAGAACAACAGTATCAACTAATCCATATCCCTCAGAGCTCCCAGAGAAAAAGCTACCAACCAAAGAGCATACATGGGCTGGTCCATGGCCCCCTGCACATATGTAGCTGAGGAGTGCCTTGCCTGACCTCAGTGAAAGAGGATATGCCTCAGTGAGAGACCATCTCTCCCAAAATAGTATGTCCCAATAAAAGACATACATAACCTTTATATTTACAATAAGTCCTGAACAGCATAAGAGGTGGGATACCTACCCTCCAGTCAAGTTATTGGAATTTACTTTTCTATCGATAACCCCAAGTTAGGACTTACTATGTTTTATCTGGGCTGTTCTTAACTCTAATTGGTCAAACCTTAAGGCCATGTTTTCTTTACTCCTGACCCACACTGGCTTCTCCTTCCTCCTCTACCTTTTTCTCCTCATGGTTCTCCTCAGACCCCAAGCCTGAGGAAATCTAAACCCCACCTATGTCTCTTCTACCCAGCTATGGGCTGTTGGCATCTTTATTTACCCATCAAAATCACTTAGGGGTAGGGTCCTAGATCTACATACATACTCCAACTCTTGGGGGTCCTCACTTAACATTACAATAGACAGCAAGACCGAACCTAAACAGTAAGAGCCAAAGGAACAGGGTGTCTGCTGTGAGATTGTGTCCCCTAGACGTGTCAGGGAAGCTACACCAATGAAGTCATAACAACCAGGCTGTCTAAACATGACCTGAACAAGATGCCAGCAACAGACATGCTAACATTGAAGGGGGAAATATCATCAGGCCCCACTCCCAGACAATAAACTATAGCAATCCTAAGAATTTTTTTTTCCTGAATTGGTTATCCAATACCAAAGGATCAGCCCTGAATTCATATACATACACTTAATAAGCAGATTGTACTTATATATTTAGGAATGTATAATATAGAATGACAGAAGAAAAGGAGTCCAGAGGCCATGAATTTGTGAACGAACAAGCTGGAATATGCAAGAGAGAAGTTGGAAGAGGGAAAGAAAAAAGAGGAAATTAATGCATTTTTATTTTTAATTTTAAAATAAAAAATTTGAAAACCCGCTCCATCTTCAAAATTAGTAGAAACACAAAACAACTAAGATGGTTCTACAGCCACCTAAGGTGAAAGACTTTAAAGAGTCATTAAAAGCTATAAAATAAAAATAAAAGATGATGAAATTTAAAGATGCATGCTCATGTTTGTATAGGTATAGTACTAATATACAACTGCCTATGTATTTCCATACACTAACATTATTTGTAATATTGATAAAGCTAAATAAGGCAAACTAATAAATTAAAAGTTTTAAAAAATAGATTAGATCACAAACACTAGACTCAAACACAAGAGAAGCTATAAATGAGAGAAGCATGGGAGTGCAGTGCAAGGACAGAAACACAGCATATGCACACTATACTGACGTTATGGAGACATTCTCCTGGGTCTTCATCTTGCTTTATAGCTTTATTTTGACATTTAGGTCTCCGATTCAGAATTTATTTCTGTAGATACTGTGAGAAATGGATCTGATGGTAACTTTTCCCAGATGGTTTTCAGTTTATCCAGCAGTAGCATTTTAA
Organism: Mastomys natalensis; assembly: GCA_021653895.1. Classification (NCBI taxonomy): domain Eukaryota; kingdom Metazoa; phylum Chordata; class Mammalia; order Rodentia; family Muridae; genus Mastomys; species Mastomys natalensis. Next base: position 1,376,224 of record JAJTUV010000075.1, read on the forward strand.
AATCTCATCTTTGGGACTGAGAGATGAAGGCTTAGTTGGTAAAGTGTCCTTCTTGCAAGAACACCTGAATTTGCCCACCAGAACTCACATAAAAATAAAAGCTGGGCATGATAGTCTAGACTTCTAGTCCCAGTTCTAGGAAGAAAGCAGAGATGGGAAAATCCCTGTAATCATTAGTCAGCAATCTAAATTACTTAATGAGTTCCAAGACAGTGAGAGACCCTGTCTCAAAAGAAAATAGTGAATGGTGCCCAAGAAATGACACCTGAAGCTGTCCTCTGTCTTCCACATACACACAGGCCAACCCATGCACACAGAGGCACGGTACATGCACACACAGACATCTTTGTTCCAGTGGTCTAGGGAGCTATCATCCTATTCTAGAGCATTTTGTGAAGTTCCATTTCTGGATGTTTCAAACACTTCTCTTGGTTCCACAAAATCCCATCCATTATCATATTCTGTATTGCCATATGGTTTCAGAAACTTCTGCACTTCATTTCCTGTTCTTGCTTCATTCACCTGTCCATACACTATTACCCAGATGTTGGAATTATTAATGCCACATAACATGGTTAGGTAACTGAGCACTGGCCTCCCACAATAATGTCCACTGAGGTGATTTCCCTCTTCCATGATTTTCTCTCCATACATTTTCAGTGTGTGCTTTTCCAGCTTTAGGAAAAGCTTATTGGTATTTGCCATTGGTGTCACAATAACTTGGCGAGTTGATTGAGGAAGAACGGTCAAACGAGTGGTGTTCTCATAGTCTGAGAAAATCAAGTGGTATTATCCACTCAAATCTACTCTTGTGCTTTTCAGCAATGTCTTCCCACACTTATTGCTGAGTTCAGCATTTCTTTGCGTTTCTGCTTATTGGGAGTGAGGTATCTCCTCCAGTGTATTTGGAACTGGTTATTATTTGTGTTCATGACATTTATTATTTCCCAAAATGACAAAGCCATTCCCATGACACACGGAGTTTGTGATTACTGTAGATGAGCCCTTGTGGAGAAGGAAGTAGGCATATGTAGACACAGACAGTAATCCAGGCTAGCTCACAGGACTCTGATATTTGTTGACTTAGCAGTGGTTTATTTGTTCTGGCTGGGTTCACACCTACAAGGGAATACAGCAGAGTGCTCAGTCAAGATCTTCTCTGGCTGTTACACTGTCTGAACTATTTCTAAGAGGTTGGCCAGCACTCAGCAGACAATATGTGCTTCAAACCTTCAGTTCTGACATTAGTTCTGAAGGTAGGTTATTTTTAATAATTTTACTCAAAGTCTGTTTGTAGAAAATCTAACATCAATCATTGATAAACCAAAAAGATCTGGGACAAATACACATGCAAAGAAAATATCTGTACTATTACAAACTATATTTTCTGGTTATATAGGACTATCATATTATTTGAGCAAAGTAACAGACATAGTCACTAACTTCATTATTTATTGTAAGTTACTCTGTGAACAAGTAAGTACAGACTGCCTTACTAACATTGCTTTAGCTGACATTTCAAGATAGTTTGATTTTGCTCCTCTAGTAATTCAGGAACTCATTGAATCTTTTATGACACTGTCATATTTGAGTTCATTATCATTCCTGCCCACATCCCAGTAACTACTCTGACTAGCATGCCATCAAAGACATATTTAAATGGTATGAATTCATTAGCATTTGTGTTGCAGTGTGAATATACCCACCAGAAACAACTTAAGGAAATAAGGACTTATTTCACCATTTTAGTGGGAAGGGTCTGTGGCAGGAGTGTGGACAGCATCCACAGTCAGACAACAGGAAGAGGTGAATCAGTGTTTTCTTTTGTTCAGTCTTGGATGATGCTACTGATATTCATGGTGGGGTTTTCCTTCAGTTAAATCTCTACACCCAGAGGCATCTCCAGGTAGTGAAAACTCCAGTAATCCACATGATATGACCTCAGAGTTTGTTACTATTATGCAGCTTGAGCTTTCAAATCTCTCTGCCAACATAACCATTTCTACATCTTCAATAACAATTAAATCCTTACTCGTAGATTTATCCATGCAATCGCATGTACCATGCTTGCTGTTGTAGTTGAAGTCTACTGCAAGCATGTGTGGCTTACAAACTACTATATTTCTGGTAGTTACTTTTGCAAAGGATTGTATCGTTATCTACTGAAGGTCTTCCTTTAGTTTCTTCTAGCCCTAGTCTTTATATGATTACAAACAGAAGCAAAGAGAACAAACTATAAACTTTGCCCTCAAGGCACCTAAGTCTTTTCTTGTTCAATTTTCCTTAATGGCAAAACACTTTAAGAGGATTAGGCACACTTCATCCTTTATTAACTTACAAATATAACAACCTCTTAGTGATTTCATAATAAAAAGTTCCCAAACACTGTTTTATAGTTGATAATGTGGGGAGATAGACGCTCACAGGTTATTCTATATCATCATACTTAATCTTAATTATTTTCAGAATTGTATGTCTGTGTTCATTGGCTTTGTTATTCCTTTATGCTTAAATTCATATTTATTTATCTTATGTGGGTGTGCATGATGAGGTACATGTGCAGGCAGGCATGCTACAATATGCACAGAAGTCAGAGAATAACTTTGTGGAGTGACTTGTCTCCTTCCATCTTCATATGGGCTCCCAGAATTGAACTCAAGATTTTGTGACAAGGTTCTTTACCCACTTCTGCCATGACTCTCTAGCCAGCAAAAATTTAACAATCAAAAAAAGTTAAATTAAGACATCATAATCCTTTAGTTTTCTACTTAACATCAAAAAAAAAAAAAAAGAATGTCAATGCATAGGTGGGAGAGGAGATCCTTTGTTCCATGAAGGCTGGATGCTGAGTGTGGGGGAATTCAAGGGTGGGGAGGTGGGAGTGGGGGGGTAGGTGGGGGCACATCATCATAGAAACAGGAGAAGGGGGATGGGATAGGAGGTTCCTGGGTGATGGGGGAGAAATGAGGTAAGGGGATAACATCTGAAATGTAAATAAAATATCCAATAAAAAAATTTTTAAAAAGAAAAAAATATTATATCTATATCTATATCTATATCTATATCTATATCTATATCTATATCTATCTATCTATCTATCTATCTATCTATCTATCTATCTATCTATAGAATGTCAATGCTAAAGACACTAGAAAGCCAGAGACATAAATGGAGGTCAGGTTCATCTCTGATTCTGAATGCAATCAAATGTTTCCTATGGTGCATAGAAATCATGCAGGAGAAAAAAATAAAAGATTTGCCTAATTTATAAGTGCAACTCATTGAAAATGAGGACTATCAGTGAACCATACAAGTTCAAGTAGAACCTGAAATAAGCTTCATTAAGAGAAAGTTGCTGGCTGTGGGATAAACCCACAGTCAACTGGATGCAATGGGTATGAGAATCTATTATAATCTAGGGACACAAGGGGTCTTCCATGTGAGTGTGCAGTCTGCAATCAGAGGTCAGACATTACTGCATGTGGAGTAGATGGTTCTAAAGTTATGAGCACAGAGAGAAGCTGTTATGGGAGACATGGGAGCAGATAATTTTCTTTGTGAAAAATAAAATCATAGTAAAATCTTTGCAGAGAATAAAATCATAGCCATAGATCCCATGTACTAAGATTCAGCTTCCTTGGAGTCTAAATGAAGTAGATGAAGGACAGTAGAGTGGCCTGGGGTTATTGTAGGAGAGGGTCACTTGCTCATTAGCAATTGCTGTTAAAATCTATACACTCTGGGTTACCACAGATAACAAGAAACAGAGACCTGCTAGAAACTTTCCAGTAGCTCAGGATAGGCTGTGATGGTGGAGATATTTAATGATCTGGGTATATTTACTAAGCAAAGGCACATGGTCAGTATAAAAAGCTTCCATGGCAAGATTCACCAGGAAATGTGCATACATTGTCGCTAAACAATACTTTAAAGAAAGCATAGAAAACGTCAAGTAACATGTTTCTAACTTTAGTGCATAGCACTGTGCCATAAAGAAAAAATACAGTGTGCAAACACTGGGATTATTTTCCACCAAATAGCAATAAACCACCAAATACTCCAGTATGGATGTGTATATATATAAAACTTTGGCATTTGAAGTTCATTTTAGTTTGACAAAACAATTAGCATTCTTTCTGAAGCTCAGATCAGCATGGGACAATGTTGTCTAATTTTATACACTCAGATGACAGACAGAATATGTGGTGCATACCTTACAAAATCCTCAAAGAAAATGAGAATGTATCACAGGCTGGAGCTTTGAGTCTGTCTGGCATAGGCTGCCAGCCTCTATTGTAGCAAGAGGGTAATTTCTTTTGAGATGAATTGAAGGCCAATGTGCTGACACAGCGATCCCCTTCAATGTGTTTAATTGGAGACACTTTGTTCTAGGTCTAGACAGGTAACTGTGTCCTCATTGTCTACTAAAGCCAGTTTAGTGTCAGTCCATCCAAGATGTTGATCAGGTGTCTTTGAAACAAAGAAAGGTGTCTACAGCAAGAATGAAGAAAACGAAACCATTTGCACCAGTCAACAAAAATATTTTGTCCAACTGCCAACCTCTCACTTAGCACTAAGCGTTATTACTATAAAGTGTGCCTCATTTCCTTTCCCTGTGTTCTTCCTCAAGGGTTGCACAGTCTCCATTATGCTGTACTTGCATGCCCAAGCAGGTTCCTGGATGAGCTCTCTCAGAGATTTAGGAAGCAAAGTCAACCAGTCTGACATGCCCATGAGCTGAGTGAGTCCAAGTGAATGGCACGCATTTTCACACATGATGGGTGTCCACAGCATGCAGAGCAGCATCCAGGCTCTCCTCAGAATGTTGGTACCTGTACAACTGCAACATCTTAGCCATCCCATAATGAAATTCACATGGACTCTCCCACTCCAGGCAGATTGTGTCAGCTTTCTTAACATGTTCCAGTCGCATGAGCTACTAATTAAGGGTGTTCATTGTTAAATGAAATAAATAGTCCCCACTTAGCCCATTATAGGTATAGGCTGTAAAACAAACAATTATGTGACACATGATTCATGTTAACATACAGAAATGCTGGAATGACATTTCTGTAACAGTGTAACCTCTTCAGCAATCATATGTTCCCTGTTAGGAGCTAAATGGGGTACTGATCATGAAGATGACATATCCTCCAGCTGGTGACATTTTGGCTAAGGATAGAAGTGCCTGGAGCACCTCAGTAGGATTTATATCCCAAATGGGGCTGAGAAATGGAAGCATTAATGGGTCTTGGCTTCAACTGTTCCATGTGTTTGGAATTCTGCACTCTGGTGCCAAGCAGAAGCATCCACCACCTATGAAATTCTCCTACTTGGGCTGAAGAAGATCCAAGAAAACATCCACAAGCAGTAGAACAAACTTTCAAAAGACATCTTTTGTCCCTGTGCACTGAGTTTACAAAGATTTGACAGAAGGAGAAATGAAGTTTAAGGTATATGATGTTTTCCCAGGAGATATGAATGACAAATAGTCAGTGGACACAGTAGTCTCCGGAGATCAAATGAGCACATCAATTAAGATACACATGGTGTTTAGTCCTATTGACAATGCCCTTTGCCTTACAGAAGCTTTTCATTTTCATGAGGTTCCATTTGTCAATTGGTGATCTTAGAGCCTGAGCCATTGGTGTTCTGTTCAGGGAACTCACCCCTGTGTCAATGTGTTTGAAGCTCTTTCCCACTTTCTGTTCTGTTAGACTCAGTGTATCTGGTTTTATGTTGAGGTGCTTGATCCACTTGGACTTGAGCTTTGTACAAGGAGATAAATATGGATCAATCTGCATTCTTCTACAATCAGACCACCAGTTAGTACAGCACCATTTATTGAAGATGCTTTCTTTTTTCCACTGTATAGTTGTGGCTTCTTTGTCAAAGATCAAGTGTCCATAGGTGTGAGGGTTTATTTCTGGGTCTTCAACTCTATTCCACTGAATGAACTGTCTGTCTCTGTACCAATGCAATGTGATATTTTATCACTATTTATCTGTAGTACAGCTTGAAGTCAGGGGGGTGGTTCCCTCAGAAGTTCTTTTATTGTTGAGAATTGTTTTCACTATTCTGGATTTTTTGTTTTTCCATATGAAGTTGAGAATTGTTCATTCCATGTCTGTGAAGAAGTTTGTTGGAATGTTGATGGCGATTGCATTGAATCTGTAAACTTCTTTTATTAAGATGACCATTTACTATGTTAATCCTACCAACCCATGATCATAGAAGATCTTTCCATCTTCTGAGGTCTTTGTCAGTTTCTTTCTTCAGGGACTTGAAGTTCTTGACATATAAAGCTTTCATTTTCTTGGTTAGGGTTACGCCAAGATATTTTATATTATTTGTGACTATTGTGAAGGGTATTGTTTCCCTAATTTCTTTCTCAGCCTATTTACTCTTTGTATAAAGGAAAGCAACTGATCTGTTCGAATTGATTTTATATCCAGCCACTTTGCTAGAATTCATTTCTTTATAGATGGTGTAGTTAATTGACAACTTTCCATATGACTTTAACCTTGTTATTTATGTAAGGTTTCTATTTCATCAAAGGTTCATTTTGATGACTTAAACTTTCCCCCAAAGAAAGCAAAAATATCTTCAAAATATTTTTCAAAAAATTATTTCTTTTACTTATAAAAGAAAGAAAGTCCTTTATATTAGGCTGGTGTGGTGGCCCCAATAGGTCCATATATTTGGATGTTTAAGGAGTGTCACTATTTGAAAGGATTAAGAAGTGTGACCCTTATTGGAGAACATATGTCACCAGCAGTGGGTTTTGAGGTTTCTTTCTTGTTATTGTTGCTGTTTTCCTTTTTTTTTCTTTTTTATTGGATATTTTATTTACATTTCAGATGTGATCCCCTTTCCCCATTCCCCCCACCAAGGAACCTCCTATCCCACCTGCTTCCTCCTGCTTCTATGAGGATATGCCCCCACCCACCATTCCCACCCCCACCTCCCTACCCATGAATTCCCCCACACTGGGAATCCAGCATTCACTGGAACAAGGACTTCCTCTCCCACCTCCCCTACATATACAGCTGGAGCCATGGGTCCCTCCCTATGTGCTCCCAGGCTGGTGGTTTAGACCTTGGGAGCTCTGGTTGGTTGGTATTGTTGCTCTCCTCATGGGGCTGCAAACTCTTTCAGCTCCTTCAGTCTTCTCTCTCACTCCTCCATTGGGAACCCCTTGATCTGTTCAACGGTTAGCTATGAGCATCTGCCTCTGTAAATGTCAGGCTCTGGAAGACCTCTAAGGAGACAGCTATATCAGGCTTCTGTCAGCATGCACTTCCTGGCATCCATGTCAGTGTCAGTCTTTGGTGACTGCACAAGGGATGGATACCCAGGTGGAGCAGTCTCTGGACAGCCCCTCCTTCAGTTTCTGTCCCACACTTTGTCTCCATATTTGCTCCCATGAGTATTTTGTTACCCCTTCTAAGAGGGACCAAAGCACCCACACTTTGATCTTCCTTGTTCGTGAGCTTCATGTGGTCTGTGAGTTGTATCTTGGATATTGTGAGCTTTTAGGCTAATATCCAATTATCAGTGAGTGCATACCATGTGTGTTCTTTTGTGATTGGGTTACCTTACTCAGGATGATATTTTCTAGTTCCATCCATTTGCCTAAGAATTTCTCGAGTTCATTGTTTTTAATAGCAAGTAATACTCCATTGTGTAAATGTACCACATTTTCTGTATCTATTCCTTTGTTGAAGGACATCTGGATTCGTTCCAGTTTCTGGCTATTATAAATAAGGCTGCTATGAACATAGTGGAGCATATGTCTTTGTAAGCCCAAACCAGGCCCTGTGTCTCTCTCTTCCTGCTGCCTGGGGATCCAGAGTTAGAACTTTCAGCTATCAGAGTCAGCTTTCATGCTGCCATGCTTCCTGCCATGCTGATAAGGGATTGAACCTCTGAAGCTTTAAGCCAGCCCCAGTTAAATGTTTTCCTTTATAAGAGCTGCAGTCTTCATGCTGTCTCTTCAAAGCAATGGGACACTGACTGAGACAGTTGAGGTTGAGGTAAGAACAGCTGATGGCCAAGTCATTTCAGCAGACCTTAGTCTCAGTTTGGAAATTCAGCAAATAAAATTAAAATACAAAAAATATGTTTTTAACCTCCAGCCTGAGAACAGATAGGGGCAAGCTGTCCTCTGAGAGGCTCTAACCAGCAGCTGACTCAGACAGATACAGACATCCAGAGCCAAACAGTGGATGGAGCTTGAGGACTCTTAAAGAAGAATAGGTGGAAGGATTGTGGGCCCTAAGGAGATAGGAACTGCACAGGAAGATCAACAGAGTAAACCAACCTGAACCCTTGGAGCTCTCAGAGTCTGAATCACCAACCGTGGAGCATACCTAGTCTACACAGATCTACCTCCATGGGCTGAACCTAGGCCTCCCTGCACATATGTTGTAAATGTGCAGCTTGATTTTCATGTAGGTCTCAAACATCTGGAGTGGGGGCTATCCCAAAACATGCAGCCTGTATATGGAGTATGGTCTTCTAAAAAAAAAAAAAAAAAAACAGTTGTTCAGTTATTCATGGAATATTATTTTTTAATATCTCTTGTATTCAGTTTGCAACTACTTCATTGAGAATTTTTGTATGTATATTCATGAGGGATACCGGACTATAACTTATACATTTTTGTTGGGTTTACACTTGATTTCACTATTTCAATATTATTTGCTTTGTGAAGGAGCTTATTGTGGTTCTGAATTTTTTTAAACATAACTCAAAAAGTATTGCTTGTTTGAAGGCTCTATAGAATTCTTGTATAAGTATATCTGACCCTTGGTAAAAAAAAAAAATATGTTTTTAATTCTACTGTGAAATATTTTAATGAGGCTGGTTGAGAAGGTTATATACAAAAGTATGAATATAATTTTGCTGAGAGAGCTACAGAAAAGTACCATGTTTAATCCTTCCTCTAAAAGGGCTCATGTGGGGCCAGAGACATGGATAAGTGACTGAGCATTTTCTTATCTCACAGAGGACCTGAGTTCAGTTGCCAGTACTCATGTCAGGTAGCTCACAACCACCTGTACTTCCAGTTCCAAAAGATGTGAGATCTCTGGCCTTCACGGGTACCACCATTCACATGCATACCCATTTCATGCACATATACATAACTAAAAATTAATCTCAAAAAGGGCTTAGGATCTGCTTAAATTTTTCTAGTTGTAGAACGTGAAGAACAATGCAAAGCACTGAAGGGCCATGAGTACAGGAGCATAGAAAGTACAAGGATTCATTTGCTCACTATCTCTCTTTATATATCCTCACTGCATGTCTGATACATTGGAACACTCAGACTTTTTTTTGTGGATTCTGGAACATTCCACTCAGTTTCAGGGACTCCAGTTAAATTTCATCTGTGTATACACTTATGAGCCTTCAACCCTACCTTCCATTCCATATAGCATATTTAGCTACATGGATGCCAGAAATGTATGAGTTTCAGACTCTTTAGTCTAGATCCCAAAGAGAATTCTGTTTCTGCTTTTGAAGAACAACTTGAGATACAAAAAAATATTTAAATAGTTCTGAGATACTTGGGTTTTGGTGTAGACACACTGGATTTGTATGAACATTAGGCACTCAGATGGTGAACATCTAGAGTTCTGAGAGACTCCTGTGCCCAAGACATTAATGCAGGGCTTCTCATTTTTCTACCAACCTCACTCTGTCTTTCTCTTCACATGCCTTGCAAAGAATTCCAGGTCCCTGATGGTGAGTGTTCTTGGTGAGAGAAGGAGAAAGTGAGGAGAGAAGAGAAAGAAAAGGAGAGGAGAGGGGCATTGAAGTGGAGAGAAGAGGAAAAGAGTGGAGGGGAAGGGAGAGAAAGGGGAGGGAAAAGGAAGGGGGAAGAGATGGGAAAAGAGAAGGGTGAGTAGAATTGAGTTACAAACATAGAATTAGTATATATTTTCCCTTTGAATCAAAGAAATGTTCTGCAAATGTGTATAGCTTTTGGGTTTAAGAACAGAACAAAGACAAGGATATTTTCAAAGGCCATGGGCAGAGTTCCAATGAAGAACTGCCAGCAAACAGCAGCTGTGAGAGGAAAGTTCAAGGGCCATCTGCATGTCACCAGTGCCCTCTAGAACCCAGGGAATGGCTGGGGAAGGTGGATGATATCTTGGTGCAATTTATTTCATGATGAGTCTGAAAATGTTGGAGCAAAAAAACGATAGGGACTGTGCTGCATCATGTGGCCTTCCGTGACCCTTCCGGCTGCTGTTTGCTGGAGGTGAAAGGCCAGAGAACAACTGGACAGCTCTGTCCCTTTTCCGGTGTTTTGACCATTGACAAGCACCTTTATTTTTGGAAACAGCCACAGGAGTGAAAGAGGCTTTGACCATGGGACCCTCATTTGCACCTTGAGTACAAACAGAAACCAGAAAGTTGGTCACCAGCCACCAGGGTAGACACAGCCAGGGTCTGATGGGGACAAATGAGAGCCCTGCAAGGTTAGCATGCAAAGGTGAGGCAGTGAGGCAGTACACCAACCTGAAAGAAAACATGATTCCCCCTCCACCCTCACCTCCACCCCTGTTGATATAAAGACAAGAAAAGCAACCTTCCGAACTGAAGAAATTTCCTGGCTAGATTTTAAAACTTAGCCAACCGGCTGTGCTTCCGTAACTGTCCATCAGTGGGGGACAGAGGGTGGAAAGTCGGGACCAGGCTTATGGGCAGTTTGCAAGTGTTTCCCTTCTACAGAGAATCCAGTGACAGCTCCACCACACTAACAAATCCTTGCCCTCATCTGGGAAAGTCAAATGCAGAGGGAAGTAGCATGTTAGCTATCAGTGAGTATACCTGCTATGCAGTGAGAAGGACCCTGGGATTCACTTTGAATTTCATAAAGACTTATGGAACCTTCTACAGAAAGGATTCTTAGACAGACATCACCTGGATTAAAAATAAAAGCCATGATACTGTAAAAGAGATTGATAGCCATATGGACAAGAGGCTGATGTGGATGGGAGAAAGGTAAGAGAAGGTGTGGGGGAAAGAGGAAGCAGAATACATTATACACATGTGAAACACCAAAGAACAAAATGAATCAATAAAAAGAAGACAGAGAAAAATGGTCCAGAGAGGACAGGAAACCCCTGTTCTCCTCCTCTCCCTCCTCTTCTTACTCCTCCTCTAACTCCTCCTCCTCTTCCTTTTCCTTCTCTTCTCCTCTTCCTCCTTCTCCTCCTCCTCCTCCTCTTCTCCTATTCTCATGGCTTTCACCTGGGATCAGCAGTTTCCATAGTGTGATTTCCTACTAGGTTAAACAATGCAAAGGTGATGAGATGGTTCTGACTTAGATTGGAGGACTAAAATAAGTTTGGCATCTTTATTGTTTTTAATTGATACAGTTTACTCATGATAATTGCACATGTTTATGGAGACACTGTGAAAACTTTATATAAATAATCTATGATACCCAATAAAGTACAACATAATACACAGATCAAATCAGTATAATTAAGTTTTCTATTTCTTCAAACACTTTGTGTATGTATATGGTTTTAGAACTTTCAACCACTACTCTTTGCTAGTAATTTATAAAATTATATAACATGTCATAAACTACAGTCACTCACTGTACTGCAAATCACTAGGATACATTCATTCTATGTAACATTTTGTTGCCTCTCTCTGTGTCTCTCTGTCTGTCTCTCTCTGTCTCTGTCTCTCTCTCTCTCTCTTCATCTTTCCTTACTCTCTACTACTCAAGGTTACTCTTTTTCCAACTTCCATGTATAAGCAAGAATATGTTATATTTATCTTTCTGTGCTTGGCTTGTTTTATGGATATATAATATTCTATCAAATATGCATACAATGTTTTCTTTATTAGTTTATTCATGGACACCTTTATTGATTTCATATCTTACTATCATAAATAGTGTCTCAATAAAGATGGGAATGCAAGTATTTCCTTGACACATTACTAACATGATAACTGGAGATCACAATGCTTCTGTTTTTACCCTTTTGAGGGAATATCCCCTTACTAGTTTAGAATTCCCTCACATTTTAGCAACCAACAGTTCTCTAATTTATCAATAGCGTAGACAAACTAATCACATTCTATATGAAGCTGTAGTCATTGCTGCTGGGGTTGCAAGCAGGTAAAAATGCTACTTGGTACTTTTAAGTTTACTAGGCAAAAACAAAACAAAAATAGAACAGAAAAACAACAGACACACACAAAATATGAAAAGAATAACAACAAACAAAGGAACAAACAACCCCAAACCACCCAATCTTGCTCATTTACATTTATCCTCAAATAAATCTGAGCATTAAGTTACTTAGTGGGCAGATAGTTAAAGAAGATCTGTCACTGGAAGGCACAAACTAGTGCTTGAATCCAGATATTTGACCTCAACTGTAAGACAATAAGGAAACACACAAGGCAAGTAGCATATGTTGTGCAGTAGCATTGCGTGTTAATGCAACTTATTCTTTCATTGTTTTGTGGGTTTTGTTATGTGAGATGCTTTTCAGTGGAGAGATAAGTGGATGACTAAATCTGGGAAGAATGGATGAAAGTGTAGGAATTCCTGAATGCAGGTAACAACAGAAATCAAAAGAGCCATCAGGTATCACTAGCATGGGAGCTCCTGTAATTAGGAAAGCTACAAGTGTGAGCTTCTTTGTTAAGAATCCATCATGCAATAAAAATATACCAAGCAATTATGTTTTCAACACATTTTCACCACTTTGGTTACATGACATTTGAATTTCTCCCAGTCTTCAATGAGTTCTGGAATTAACCAACCTGCAGCTCCCTGGCCTATGGAGTCTTTTATTATTTTTTATCTTTCTTTTTGTTATTTTTTAAAGATTTTCATATACAAACAAAAGGTATCATGGCTATATCTGCTTTCATTCTCCCTTTCCAGTTCCTCCCATGCCCCTTAGCATTCACTGATCAAATGTCAAATTCATATCTTCTCTTATTTCACACACACACACACCACACACACACACACACACACCCTGAGTCCAGTTGGTGTTGCCATATGCAAGTTGATGTAGGGCTGACTGGTGGCCATGGGCAACCCATCAAAGCACTGATCTCTGAAGAAAATTGAATCTTCCTCTTTATCATCTGTCTGTGAGCCCACCTATCATCCAAGCCGAAATGTTGACTAGTGTGACCTTATATACTCTTTTGCAAGCAAATATAGCTGTTGAAAGTTCATATGTACGATATTTCTGTCATATTCAAAAGACTATTCCAAGCAGTCCTCTGGTCCTTTGGCTCTTACAAGCTTTCTGCCCAGCTTTCCATGGTGTTGCCTACACCCTGAGTATGTCCCATTTGGGTATGAAAATTCCACCTATAAAACAGTGTCACCTCTCCGAGCTTCAGGGATCATTGCAAAAGGGGGATTGAAAGACTGCAAGAGCCAGAGGCAATGTTTTCCAGACACAACGGGAAGTTGATAAATAAACTTATCCCAGTTGTAACAGTGTGTACAAGACTAATAAAATTCAGACAAAATATCAGCACACACATGGGATGTGGTCACAGATTCCCACTCTTAGCTGAGGAGCTATTGATAATTGATAGCTATGGGGAATGGAAGAGTTAGTTTTCCTTAACGATGCGGCCACTGGTAAGTCAACAACACTCCAGTGTACATATAGCAAAAGGTAGACCTGAATACATGTATTTCCTAGGTACATTTGTTGGAAACCACTTGAATTTGTTATATTCTCTGACAACAGTCTCTATTCCTATGTCCTCTTGTTTCTATTTCTTTGAATAATATTGGCTAATCTAAGGAAATGGACCCTTAGAATAAAATTCTGAAATTGGATTGTTCATTTGTATTATGTTTTCTTGAGACAGTGTTCACTAAGTAGCTCAGGCTATCCTGGTACTCATTATATAGTCCAGGTTGTTCTCAATTTCATAGCAATTCCTTTGCTTCGGTCTCCTTATTGTTGGTATTTCATGTGTTAGCCATTGTGACTGGCTATGGGTAATGTTCTTTTTGAGAAGAAATGTAGTATAAGATACTGGCTGCATGACCTGACCGAGACAGACACAGATACTGACACCCAACCAATGGACTGAAGCTGGGGACCCTGTGGTTGAATTAGAGGAAGGCTGGAAAATGTTCAGGAGGAGGGTGACTCCATAGAAAGGTCAGCAGTCTCAACTAAACTGGACTCCAGAGATCTCTCAGATACTGAGCCACCAATCAGGCAACATACGCTTTCTGATCTGAGGCCCCTAACACATATACAGCAGAGGACTGCCTGCTCTGGCCTCAGTGAGAAAAGAACCACCTAGCCATTGAGAGACTTGAGGAGTCATGGGGAGTGCGGAATAGGGGTGGGGACATCCTTTTGGAGATGAGGGAAGAGGAATGGGATGAGGAACTATTGGGGGCAGACTGGCAGGGGGATAACAACTGAACTGTAAAAAAAGTATTAAAGATAATTTAAAAACTAAAACCAAAACCAAAACCAAAAACCTCAAAAATCAAAGGAACTGAAATATCTTCTCTTATGAGAACTACCAAGACTTATTTTGAGCAGATACATACTAGAGGACACTATATTAAGTACATACATCATCTCTCTGTGATGTGTCACAAAAAGATTGGCTGCATTAAATAACATTATTACTACCTATTTCATCACCAGAGAATGAAATGCAGGTAGAAGGCCAGGAAATGAAGGTGTCTGAGTGACTGGAACACTTAGCCTCTATGATAATAAGGCGTCTTCTAAGAAAGCTTATAGAGTCACCTTGGCATGTTATTATAGCTTTGAAAGCACACATAAGGAAAATGCACATTAAGAGCATGGATATAAAATGAAGAACCTGATCAAGGGACTCTGCATCACAAGTTTGAAATAGGAGTCCCCTAGGTCTCATGGCCATGCACTATGACATTGTTGCATTGTATTAATGAGGTTGACTAGACCTGTAATTGCATGATCCCTAGAAATGTAATAGCTATAGAC
Organism: Mastomys natalensis; assembly: GCA_021653895.1. Lineage (NCBI taxonomy): Eukaryota > Metazoa > Chordata > Mammalia > Rodentia > Muridae > Mastomys > Mastomys natalensis. The sequence continues at coordinate 1,391,235 of JAJTUV010000075.1, forward strand.
CCTAAAAGATGTCCCTTGAGATATAGAAATCCTATTAGTTATTGTATCATTTAAATATGGGAATAAATTGATTATTCTACCTCCTAAAAATAAATAAAGCAAGGACACAACATTAAGCTGGTTTGGAATGAAGTTGTGGATCTGGGAGGAGTGAATGATCGAAATATAATGTATAAAATTCTCAGAGAATTAAGTAAATATACATATACACATACATATGCATACACACACATATATTCTTTGATAAGTGGTGAGAGCTACCCTAATCTATGTGCACAGAATGAACATTTAGAGGGCAGGTGAACAATTATCAAACTCAGAAAGGAAAAAAAAATACATGGTGTCTCTTATCTGCAGATTCAGGCCTATAATGTATACATTACATGCATGGATGAAAGACTGTAAGACTAGGTAAAGTACAACCCTTAAAAGGAGACCAAGAGCAGGTAACAGTAGGTAGAAGGCACCCAAGGACTGAAGAGGGACATAAAGCTAAGTGTTTTCTAGTTTCCATGTTGTCATTGTCTTTTGTGTATGGTGGATAAGTGAGTAAACATGAAGTGGGCAGTGATTGAGTCAAACCCTAAGCAAAGCTTCATGGCTTCACAATGGCCATTCTAACTGTGAAGAGGCCACTGAGATGCTTATGGTCTGAGATTGAACAAGTGTTAGAGCGGCTACGTGAATGCAGCTGGGTGATGTTTTATTTATGAGTTAATTACAACAAAGTGAAAATATGTGTGAAAAGAAACCTCGAAGAGGATTTTCACTCCTTCACCCCAGGATAGCACGATCTATAAATCAGAAGGCCAACCACCCCTTTGATTTCCCGTGTCTCTAACTATAAGAAATAAACTCCCAATTATTAAAATGGCTCTAGGTTGCAGCAACCCAAGTGGACCAAAGCAATAGAAATCTGCCATTCTTCCCATTTGTGCTTTCTTCCTCCACAGTGTTCTGCTCACCAGACTCTGGGAGTGTCAGCCTTTGCATACCACTCTCTCAATTCAACAAAATCACCGTGCTTTGCTGAAGCCCACCTCCCTGAACGTAGGAATAGAAAACCTCCCCAGGGGAAAGCCAATGTGCTCATTAGTTTTGCTTCATTTCTCTCCTTTCCCTTGGGGAATCTAGTATTGTACAGCCAATTGCCCAAGGTCCAAAAAACAGTTATTTCACATATTTTACCACGATTTTTCATTGTTTATGGTGTGAGCGAAAGTTCACTAACAGTTAAGCTTCCAACATGGCTGGAGGCTTAAGTGTTCCCCTGTAGTTAGGAAGCGATAGGAATCTGTCATGAATGTGAAGATGACAGTGTTTGACATCTTAAAACGAATCATCTAGGGTAAGTTTAACTGTCTTTTAAAAAGTAAAATAAAACTCCAACCCAGAGGAGCATGAGTATAAGTGGATTTTTTTTTTAAAGGAACATTCCGATGGTAGATGGAAAGGGAGAAAGAAATGGAGCAACTGTGCCAAGAAAGCAGGTCAAATGAAGCAACAGATGGGACTGTTTACTCCTGACAATATAGAGATGATTGGAGTATTTGGGAAAGACTTTAAAATAAACACTGGATGTTTAAAATTCTCAAATAGCCAAGGAAGAACCAACATCGTGGAAGAATTAGAAGTTATGAAAGATTAAACATAGACATTAAAAACCATTAGAAAATCGGGGCTGAGGTGGAAGAACCAGAAAAAGAATAGATTGGATATACTGAAGAAAGAGTCACACCGGAACACAGAAGGGTACAATCCACCGTGGTGTGTAACACAGGGGAATAAAGAAATAACATGAACTCTCTCCAGACTGACTGAACTCTTTCCAACTATCTACAAAGCATAAACCCAGTGTGTGTCAATTATAAAGAAAACCTTACATTAAAAGCTAGCAGAGAGAATAATTTTTAACACACCCCGAAAATGCCATAAAATCAGCATACAGAATTCTTGAATAATAGGATGCTTCAAAGGCTTAACCTAACACATTCAGAGTTATGAGTAGGGTAACAGTGGTGGCCATAAACCAGGTGCCGATGCATATGAACTGTTTCTGGACTCCAGCCCTGCCCACTGGTACACTCATGAACATATTTGACACTGCTGCTGTTTCTGAATTATAATAAACTTGTAATAATGCGTCTTGTAACCTGCTAGCCCAAAACCTCCAGTTTTTAAGCTGTCTTTAGTGAAATCTAAATAACATCATAGATCAGTCATTCATTCCTAATGTGTCAATATGCACTGATTTATTGTGACACTGATGTAGGATATTGATGAGAAGTAGTGCTGTGTATGGGATACACAGGCAGGTTTTTTGATTGGATAATTTATTTATTTATATTTCATACGTTATTCCCTTTCCCCATTTCCTCTCCCTAGAACCCCCTATCTCATCCTCTCTCATCCTTTTTACTTTTATACCATTTTAATTACATGCAAGTATTAAGGTCAGTTCTAGGTTGAGGAACTAGCAATACAATAGATGCAAATAGTCAAGTTTTGTGTACTATCTTTACAACTTCTTTTCTGGAAACCAAAAACTGCTCTAAAGTAAGACACCCATTGAAAGAATCCGATACTGACTTCATTTCCTCACATCTACAAATACATTTTAGAATCAACTTATCAATTTCTATTTTGTTTGAAATTTTTATGCAGTTAAGTTTTTGAGTTAATTTAAAGAGCTTCGTTACTTTAAACAACAAAGACCCTGATAAATCATACTGCTATACATCTCTCATTCATTCAAATTTTTTAATTCTTAAAACTTTTTATTTATTTATGGTTTTAAAGCCCCTTTTGACATTTCTTTATTGTTTAAGAAACCAGAGCTTAGAGATAGAGCAATGTGTTAACATCATCAGGGACATAGGAGGTCACAGGTTGAGGGGGACACAGAAGGTCACAGGATTGAAGGAGACTATAGGTGGTTCTTGGAACTTGTAGGAGGGCCTGTAAGGAAAGGAGGTGAGTCATTGCTAAGTGCCAATTGAAGGGCACAGATGAGACAAGAAAGTGGCCTCAGGGAGCCACATCCCAGCATGGGGCTTTCTGTCCTTTACCTGAACATAACTATAAAGCTGCCCACACTTCTACAGAGCAGTCTGTGATGCTCCTTTGCATAGATGTCACTGCCTGAGACTGCTTGGGTTTGTCCTTTGAGATAGCCCTGGGCAAGAGGAAAGAGAGCTAGCAAACTACCCAAAGAAATGTCCAGGGCTAGTTTCCTAGATATGTGTCCCACATAGCCACACAGGCCCCAGCCTGCTGAAGGGCTTGGTTGAGTTCGTGGTCACCATCTTTAAATTGACGTCCATAGTCATCATTTTTTTAATTATCTTCTCTAATCTTTTGAGCTTTTAAATTCTTTGACAGTTTCATAGGTGCCAATAATGAATTATAGTCCTTCTCATACCCTGTTACCTGTCTTACACCCTCTCCTAGCACTGAAAGTCTTTCTTCACTCTAACTAATCCTCTTCCCACTTCATGACTTTATGTATGTGTGAGACTCACTATGGTTGAATAAGTTTGCCTGATGAGCATGGATGGAGGTTATTGACTGGAACATAACTTATTATCGGTTACACCACTGAACAAAGCAACACTCTATCTCCCATTAAGTGTCAACAGTCTCTCAAGGAGAGATGGGGCCTCACAGGCCTTTCTCCCTTCTACAATAAAATGTTAGCAGGCACAATGCTATGCAGGTCTTAGGTAGTTAGCCCTAGCTATAGTAAATTCCTAAGAGCATCTGCTATGTCATGTCCAGAAGACATTCATGAAAATCAGTCCTCCCCAACTCTGGGCTCTTACAATCTTTTCACCCTATTTTATGCAATGATACCTCATCTTGAGGTCAGAGCACTAGAGGTGCCCTCGTTTGGGGATGAGAGCTCCCCACAGTTATGTATTATCTGTATTGAATGGGTTATAAGCTTCCATGTTAAACTATGTCCATTGCAAAAGAAGTGTCCCTCATCAGAATGAGAGCTTCACTTATGTATAGCACTGAAGATGAGTGCAAGGCACTTCGAACAATGTCCATTTAGTGAAATATCATCAGAGTTACCCCCAGGCTGATGACCACACCAGCTACTGATATTTTACTTAGCACTCTAGCTAATTAGGTGTACATAATAATGATGTTTTATTTAGAAATGTATTCAATTAAACCTTTGAGATTAAGTTAAAGATATTGGCAACTATATGTATGCAATGTTCTCTCTCTCTCTCTTCTCTCTCTCTCTCTCTCTCTCTCCCTTCCTCCTTCCTTCTTCCTCTCCCTCCCCCCTCTCTCTCCCTCCCTCTCTAATGATTCAGACTTTAAAAATTACTATTATTTTTAAATTTAAATGTGCATGTCTTGTGCAGCAGAAAGCATAGGATCTCCTGGAACTAGGGTTATAGGTGACTGTGAGTTGCCTGATGTAGGTGTTGAGAACTGAACATTGTGTCTTACATAAGAGCAGCAAGCACTGCATAGCTATCTCTCTAGCTCTAGTTTATAAAAAGTAAAAATGCAATATCTAATGATGTAGTTCAGGATAGATGAGAAGTCACCTTTGTAGTCCAGGATGACCTAAACTTAGCACCCTCAAATTCCAGAGTACTATGATTGTAGACATTTATTATGAAGCCCAGTTTAATCTTTAAATTTTCTTTCATCATATTTGGGGTTTTTGGTGCAGAATTCCTGAACATTATTTCATCAACTTCAAATTTTTGGAAATTATTGTTAATGATACGTATTTTTATTTTGATTTAACTGTGAATTATGTGTATAAACACAACAGTGGTTGTGTGTTGGCTTTCTTTTCTGTTACTTGTTCTATTAATTTATTAAATATTTTGTGTTATCATCAGATAAAATATTCAGTAGACAATCCAGTCAGTCTGAATAAATGGCATCCTCACTTCAAAGTTCTACGACTTTGAATCATGTTCTTGGCTTTATTGGACTTTGATGGACCCCCACCCCAAGAAGAGTACATTGGAAAAGTAATAGAGTGTGCCTCTTTATTGTACCCAAACTCAGAGGCAAGCTATAAATATTTCAACACGTTATTTAATATTTTCTGCAGATTTAAAAAACATAGATACTTATAATCAGGAGTTCCTTATTTATGCAGAGTTTAAAACATGAATAGATATCCAATTTATAAAAAAATTAAACTCCCATGTCTATTGAAATGATACAATTTTTGCAATTTTCTATTAATAAGTTGATCAGCTTTGTGCTTTCTTGAATTAGTCCAACTTGGGAATCAAGATATAAAATTTTGTTTAGGTTTTTCACTTTTATGGCCACAGAAGATAGAACTCTAGTTTTTCTTGCTTATAATACTACTGGCTACATTTGTTTGTCAAGGAAATGTGAAAATAATTGTCAAGCATAAATTCATTTTATGTTGGGCAGAAGAGTCATATAAAATTTATACTCTTTTGTACATATTGGAAACATCTAGTCCTTGTGTTGAAAGTTTTTTTTGGAAACACTCAATTTTTTATAGATACTGGCTATTCAAGTTTTCTATTTCTTCATCTTTCAGCAATAGTGAGCTTTAATTTTGAGGAGTTTGTCCTTTTGTCAGTTGTTATTTTCATAAAATGGTGTGTGTGTGTGTGTAGGATTTTAGTATACCTTCTCTTTAATTCTAAATAACAATTTATTTAAATTCATTTCTCTTTCTTCCCTCCTCCTTGTCATCACCTTCTTCCTCTTCTTTTCCTCTTCTTCTCCTTTCTCCTCCCCTCCACTTCTTACTCCTCCTTTTCTTCTTTTCTTCTTGTTTTCTTCTTCTTCTTATTCTTTCTTCTTCTTCTTCTTCTTTTTCTTCTTCTCTCCTCCTCCTCCTCCTCTCCTCCTCTCCTCCTCTCCTCCTCCTCCTCTTCTTCTTCTTCTTTCTTGGAGAAAGGTCTCTCTTGTAGCCTTGACTGTCCTATAACTTACTAAGTAGACCAAGCTGGCCTTGAACTCATAAAGATGTTTCTAAGTCACTTCTTTATTTATGTCCAAACAATTAATTTAGAATTACTGACTTCATCACACTAAAACAATTGTTCTGTTTGTCTTTGTTCATTTCTTTTCTCAGGTACTTTCAGTATATATTAAAGCAATGGTTTCCTTAAAAATATTAATAAAACACAATTTATTTATAATGAACTCACAAATAGAAGGGTTTGCACAGCTGGTTATAGAAGCCATTAAAACACTGCTTATCTCAAATATATATAGTTCAATGAACTCAGCACATTCAAGTGGCCATCAAGGTAGTGTGTAGTTTCATTTAGGGTTTTACATTGTCACTATCAACTGTATTTTTATTCACTTCTCTTCCACAAAAAGAAAGAAAACTCTATGCCAAGATGAAACTCGAAAAAGAATTAGCTTTTTATCCTACTTGCATATCCTATGTGTTCTTTTGCCTGCATTCAGTTCTTTCTTATTACCTAATATTACCTCTCTCTTGGTCTCTTCTAAATTTTGTACTATGCCCACACTTACACTGCTTGCATGTAATCCTTTATACACTAGGATACATATATGAAGAAAAACATGCATTTTTTTCTAAGTTTAGGGCACTTTCTAAGTGTGCCAGTTTTTACTGCAAATTTCATTTTTCATTAAAGACTTATATTCCATTCTATGTGTGTACCACGTTTTCATTGTCTTTTCCTCTGTCAATGTACAATTAAGTTGGTCCGGTTTTCTTGTTCTAATAAATAGAACAGCAATAAAAGTAATGTGCAAGTTTCTCTATGGTAGGGTATGGAATTCACTGGGTTTATGACAAGGTTTAGAAAGCAGAGTTATATGGTAGTTTTGTTTTATGTTTTGAGGCATGTCTACACTGATATCCTCAATGGCTGTATTAATTTGCACTCCCACCAGCAATTAAGAGTCCCTCTCTCTCCATAACCTCCCCAGCATTTGGTGGCAGGTTTCTTTATGGTAGCTATTCTGACTAAGGTGAGGTAGCATCTCTAAACAGATTTAGTTTACATTTTTCTGATGACTAGGAGTATTGTACACTTGTGTTTCTTATTTTCAGATTGTTTTCTTATTTCATTATCTTCTTTGTTGATGGGGAGTTTTATGTCCTTGCTATTCACTTTCCACAGTTTTTTGTAAGTTCTGGAGATTGGTTCCCTGTCTGAAATATAGCTGGAAAAAATTTTCTTCCATCTATGGAATGTCTGTTTGTTCTGCTATGGTTTCTTTACAGTTCAAACCTTTAAATTATTATATTTATTTTTTATTTTATGTCTAAGTGCTTTCATTGTTTGTATGTCTGTGTACCACATGCATGCCTGGTGCCCGTATCAGTCACAAGAAAACCTCAAATTCCCTTGAAGTAGAGAGTTTGTGAACCATCATGTGGGTGCTGGGAATTAATTTTTTATCTTGCAACTTTACTGTGCTTACTAGACATAAGCATTTTTAGGAGGATCCTTTAAGTATAGAATCATGTCATCTGTAAATAAGGATAATTTGACGACTTTCTTCTTATCTTTATTCTTTTTATAACTTTATCTTATCTAATTTCTATAGCTAAGACTCCAAGAACTATCCTGAATAAGAGTGATATAGGTCATTCATGACTCTAGAGGAAATATTTTTTATTCCCTTTAGTAAAACATTAGAGCTATATTGGGGTATGCACTGTCTTTTCCTGAAGTGGACAGGATTATTATCATGAGGGAAAACTGAACTTTGTCACATATATTTTTTAAGCATCAATTGAGATGATTTCATGATTTCTCTCTTCATGTTTGTTTATAGGGTGTATTAGATCAATTTCCCTAATTAAATATGATTTACATATGTTGAGCCAGCCTTGCAGCTCCAGAATGGAGCCCACTTAGTCATGACAAATGACCTTGTTGATGTGTGCCTGAATTTGGGTTGCAAATGTTTTGTTGAGTTGTTGGTTTATGGTTTTGTTTGTGTTTTGCATCATCTGTATTCATCAGCGAAATTGGTTTGTAATTTCTTTCAGTTGTGTCTGGCACCTGGTTTCGGTAGTAGACTGATACTGGTACAGGAGGAAGAAATTTTGAAGTGCTTCTTCCTTTTCAGTTTTGTAGTTCAGGATGGCCTTAAACTCATGCTCGCCCTCCCCCCTCGGTGTCCCTGATGCTGGCATTAATCCTCCCACTCTCTTCTCCTCCTACTCCCACCCACCTGCCCACCCCCGCCACCTCTATGTGTGTATGACTCTCTCCCTGCCATGTGTATGTGTATATGTATATAGTGTAAGTCCTTTAATATTACTGATTTTCATAGTAGATCATTTGCCCTGTCTCAACTAGCATCCAACACTCAATTAGATCAAACTGAATGGGATTTTTGGTTTGAAAATTTTGTGTCAACACATAGTTAGCTTCTCACTATCTTGGTCCAGGTTTTAAGAATCCATAAATTTATTTAGAGTGAGATGGACTTTTGTCCTCTATTTAGAAAACCTCGGAATTCCTGAATGTTCTTCTGAGATCTGCAGTTCCATTCGTTAGCTTACTTCCCCACCCTTTGCTTCCAATTTTACAAGCATATCGAAAGGTCACAACTCCTGGGTTATTGACTCTCATCTCTTGGATGAACACTCCAGCCTCAGGTGACCACAGAGTTTGTTAATTTCTTGGCTTCAGTAGCAGTCTTCTGCCATGGACCAAACCCAGATTTCTAACCATGCTCTTTGCCTTGAATTAAAGCACAGTACCCTGTGGGAAAGCTAGTGAGTTTACTGCCTCTATAGACATTTATTCTTTATCTAGGTTGTTTGTCATCCAACTCTGTCTGCTAACTCCTTGATTATAAAAACCAGAAACTACAAGTATCTTCTCTACAACATTTATAATCTTTAAAACTGTAACTAATTCCAGTTTGCCCTCAAATTCATCAAGTGTGTAAGGGGTGGGATGCATCTATATTTTAGCTACATTTTGCAAACATGAATTTCATTCATTTTAACCTTATGAAACCCCTAAAAGTTTTGCCTACATTTATTTGCCGTTGGGTTGTTAGCCTTCTAGCTGTTAGCAACACCATCTAGAATACTTTGAAAAACATGCTAAGTTTAAAAAAAAATGATTACAGACTAGAAACTAACCAATTTAGCAGGGTGTGGAGAAAACAGTTGATATTTTCCAATTCCCACCTGTAACCAGCCTTAGGCTGTGAGCTACTGGTAAGCTGGAAAGTGGCAGACATTACTCACAGCCAACTGCATATTTTCCTCTCTCCCTTCGCCTTATTTACGGAATCCCAATTATACCCATATCAAGGAGTAATGCACAGAGAGAAAATGGTTTGCTCTCAAGCTTGTGTGTAGCTTGAAGTAGACAAGGTTCTGTGATTGTGGTCAAACTTATAAGGAGATCTATCACACAGGCAAAGTTTGCTTTTTCTGATTTAGAAGATTTAGCTGGATTGTGCCTTGTATCCTTTTTCCTCCCCACTTGGAACATGGTGCTGACATCCCAAGGTAAAAGCTACTTAGAAAATAATAAAAATAAAAACCCTAAATATAAAGCAATGTCCTTGATCTGCACTGTGCTCATCTCCACATTTCTTGTCCTATGGGGGAAAATGATCAGATACAGGGCTGTAAGATGGCTCAGCACTTAGGAACACTGTCTGCTCTTCCAGAGGACCAGGCTTAAATTCTCAGCACCCGTATGGCAGCAAACAACTATCTGTAACTCCAGATCCAGGGAATGGGATGCCCTCTTCTGGCTTCAGCAGGCAATAGGCACATTTATTGTGCATTGACATACATGCAGGCAAAACACCCAAACACATAAAAAACACAAGGTAAAATAAAAATAAAAGTATCATACAGCACACGCACAGACCCCAAACACCTCTTTGTCACACATCTGGAATGAGGGAGACTCTCTTCCCCACTCCTCTCTCAATTCACCCTGTCACCTGCCCTGTTGTACAGAAATGCCAAACTCAGCCTCCTTGGAGCCCTGAAGGCCACCTCCCAGGGAACGACTTCTGCCATCATGAAGAGTGCCCCTGCTTCTCCATACACACCCCACATTTATTTTTGGTTCCTGATGCCCTTTTTACTGTCATCTGTCTCTCATCAGTCTCCCATGAAGAATTCCAGCTACCAGTACTAACGACATTATACACAGTACCACCATTGATGCCAACATGAATGGAAATACATATTTTTTTTGTTAGGGTGTATAAACTTCCTGCTTTAATGAAGCAGAGCTACACTGAAAGTTTATCTAACTCAGCTTATAATAAGAAAATGCCTTGGCGCATGTGTTTGTGTTATAAAGTATAGCTAAAATTAACACTTTTAAGACCACCTCCAACACACGAGTAAACCTTGTTATAAGCAAAAATGAAAATCAAGGCACGAGTTGATTAAAACACCAAACCAAATTAAATTTGATCTAATGGTGTTTACTTGTTTTAACATCTGGAAAAGTTTGGGCATACACTGCAAATATTTTTAACCTAATTTTAAAATAAATTATGCTTAGTTTCCACAGATGTATTTAAGTTGGGTCTTTTTAAAGAAGTCATTTTTTTTTTTTTTGCATTGAACAGGCAAGAATTTTGAGCACAAGGTGCCAGGGTTGGGTGGGTGGGAATCTACATATCTCCCTTACTAGCCCTCACCATGTTGGTATAATACTTGAAAAAAAAAGTACATTAGTAGATATGAAACAAATGGATATGAGAGATTCCTTAACAAGGAAAGTATGTGAGTGTAAGTATTTCTATTTACAGGGAGAAGAAGCTCAATCCGGGCTTTCCTGCTGGCTCTGAACTAGAGGGCATCCACTGGTCATAAGAAAGCATGCAATGTCTATGCAGTTGGGTCATAGATGTATGTGTAAGTGATGGTGTAGACGGTGTGCCAGATTCACATACCTGCTTCCCATGCCTGCTCAGATGGGGTCAACACAAGTGTGGAGACTTTCTCCCATTCCCTTGCTGCCTGGTGCTAAAGTGTACAGTTCTCTGGAGCCCTGCCTTTGTACCTGGCAATAATCTACTGGTGCTACTGTGTAAAGGAAAGTCAGCTGAGGTTTATGAGGAGTAATCTTGGGAAGACAGTGCTGGGTGGGGAATTCAAACATTTAGATGAGCCCTGTCCCGTTTTTGTAAAGCTTAATACCCTAATGTGTTACTGTAGTTCTATGAATCTGTGTGGTTGGTATCAGTTGTTTACTCTGTGTAGGAATCTGATCTCCCCAACTAACCTATTTCTTATTCTTCTCTCTTCAGTAATGCTGCATTAACATTTGGTTTGTCACCTTTGTCTTCACTGCATTCACAAAAGGGTGTAACTTCTCCATGGGTAGGAACACCTTAGCTTTATGGTCCACCTTCTCAGTCATAGCGTAACACAGGTGGCTATGAGTTCTGTGCACTGCCCATTAATCTCTTATACTTGGGCTTTTTCAATGCCAGTTTAGGATCCTGCAAGAAAGGTATACTGGATATTGCATATAGATAAAAGAGTTAGGGAGATGGTCCAGTGAATAAGAGGGTATCTGTATCAAGAATCCAGTACATAAGGAAAAGCCAGGAGTAGCCACCTAAACCTGTAACCCTAATGCTGTGAAAAGCAGAGAGAAGTGAATGCTTAGAACTTGCTCTTGACTTCCAACTAGCCAAAAAATAACAAGCTTCAGGTTCATGAGAGATCCTGAATCAAGGATATAAGGCAGAGAATGACAGAATAGAATACCTGATATCCTGTCTTCTACATGTGAGTACATACATATGCACACATCACACATACCATACACATATCATAACACATACATATCACACACAAACACCATACACACATCACATGCATGTACATTGTGAACATACTCCACACATAATCACAAATATATTACATCACACACACAAACATACACATCCACACCCACACCCACATTATAACCACATACACGCATACATTATGACCACACACACACAAACATATACATCCACACCCATATTATAACCACACACACACATATCACATCCCATAAATATACAAATCACACTTACATCACTCCCAAGTCATACTTATATAATATACATCACATACATATCACAATATTACAATGTGTGAAGAACAGTAGCTAATACAATAAGCTGTAAGCCATAGTAACTATTCCCTTTTGCTATTGCATTGCTAATCTGTGTTTGCTCTGTTCTTTTATCTGCCATTCCTCTCCCAGATCTGACCAACAGCCCGCCTTCTGATGAGTATCAACAAGGCACAAGGCTATGTACTGTGACTGTTTGGTAAGGGTCATGATCAACAAAAGTGGTTTTCTTATCAGAAACAGTGCTGTTTCCAAGCATTTCTGTGGTAGTCCTCCACACAGGTTCTGTACCTGCCTGGAAAAATCTCATCCATGTAACCACATCTACAAGCTTGCTCAGAGCAGACCATGGAGCAGACCCTGTTTACATTTAGTCCTTACTCTTTGTTGCTAAGGGTGGCATAGGTTAGCAACAGAATATTCTCAAAACATTAAGTGTAATTTCTGTCCATGTGTCCAGTCAGTCTTTAAAGTCCTTACAACTGAATCCTTACCACTTTAAACCTTAATCCTTCTACATGTGTTTCAACTCTCTGTTTGCACCCAGAAAAGTGGTTTGTATGTATGTGTATGTCTGTGAACACACTTGTTCATGTGCATGTAAGTGCATACATGTGTGCTTTTGTATATGTGGGTATGTGCATGCTTGTGAATATGGAGGCTTTAAGCTGGTTGGCTAGCAGGCCCTAGGAATTTGCCCTTCACTGGGATTCTAAGTATGAACCGCTATATTCTGCTTTCTCACATGGGTTCTGCAGGTAGAATGTAGGTCCTCATGCTTACCCAGCAAGTACTTCTAATGACTGAGATCTCTGCACTCTACCACAGAACACTTGTTTTTGTTTTCGTATTAACATATGGTCCTTGGACCAGTGAGTGACCTTGTCCTTGTCAGCATCATCTTGAAATGTAAAAAGAAAATTCTTCTTTTTCCTTCCAAATGTACTAAGATCTAGTGATCTGTAGGCTTTAGATCTAGTGATGCTTTATGTTAAGCCCTCTGAGTAACTAACGCATCCTGATGTCTGATAAACTACTAAATGATGTTGATAGCCCTGTTTCATGAGGAATAATGGACTGGCTCCTTGAGGCTCAGGTCCCACCCTGGGCACTGCACCTGTAAATGCAAGGCAAGGAATCAGGCACAATTCCCCTGGAACACTTCCAGGCAGCTTTGCTATACAAAGGGTAATATCTGTACAGTGTGCATGCGAGTCCTGTAGACTCCAATAAGGAAAACATCCAGAACACGCCAAGCTTGACCTCGAGAAGGGATTGGATGCCATCTTTGGTCAATTGCATGCATATACACAGAAGCATCTGCTACTTTCAAAGCAGCCTCCTCCACAGGTACATTCCAGAGTGCAACAAACCATTTCCACATGTGGAGGCTGATCTCTAACGATATATCCTACCTGCCTTCTGTGTCATCACAGATTTCTTTAGAAGTTAAAGTTCACTTCAAAGCCACGGTGAAGTAAGAATTTTTCCAAGTGCACGGATTCATCTTCAGAGAGGCTGATGATCAAGGCCAGTGGATGAGAAGCAAGTAGCTTTTCAGCTCGGTACTGCCCCACTCCTGCTCACCCTGCCCATCACAGAATCTCTGAAGGGCTCCCAACATATCAGCACTCCAGCTCCACTCCTGGGGATGCTGACTTACTCTCAGATCAGATTTATACGCTGGTATCCTTAGAAAACATTTTAATTTATTCTTTGAGCATTCCGTGCCTGTACACAATATATTTTGATCATATCTACTCCTGGCTCCCCTCCTCTACTTCATCCAGGACCGTTCCACATCTCCCTGCCAACTTCATGTTCTCTTCTTTTTGTTTTTATAACCAATTCAGTGCAGTTAGTGTCACCTCTATATACATAAGTTTAGGGCCATTCCCTGAGGACACAGGATACTCAGATGCTATACCCCTGAAGAAAACTGACTCCCTCTACCTTAGCACTTACATTGATATTTTTAAAAAATTAACTCCATATTATTTCACTATATAGCCCAATTCTAGAACCACCAAATTAAATAAATATTTCTTAAGCACTTACTATACGTGTGAGCCAGAGGCAAGATAATGTGGCTTGACTCAAGAAGCATGGGGCAGCGGGGTTTGACACAAAATACCCACAGCGAAGTAGAGACTGTGGAACACAGTGATACATGCTGGAGTTCAGCTACATTCAACTTGTTACCTATGCCAAAGAGGGGCCAGAGTTAATCTTGCCTGGGAACCACTGGATATAGCGTCACAGAGGAAATTCAATTTGAATCTGGTTTGGGAGGTTTTAGCAGTCAGGGGAGAAAGAAATTTGGGGCTAAGAAAACAAAAATGAACAAGAACATGGAGTAAAGAAAAGTTTAAGAATTCTGAAGAAGCGGGTATATGTTATACAGTGATATTTTATAAAGAACTAGGTAAGAGAAGTCTTTTCATCTGTCCAGTTTTCAAAAGCATCTTTAAGGTTTAAATTTCGACAATTTCATATATGTATATAGCATATTGTGAACATATTGAATCCCCCATTACCTTCTCATTTTCCCTCCCAATTCTGAAGCCCCCATTTTTCCAACTCTTATAACAGACATGTGTGTGTGTGTGTGTGTGTGTGTGTGTGTGTGTGTGTGTGTGTCCTCCAGATACATCCACCATCACGTCACTTCTACATGGCATCATGACGCAGTCCCCTTAACTCCATGTTGAAGCAGGAGCCCATTCACCTCTGTTATACCTTCATACTCGGAGGCTCTAGGGAGAGAACAAAACCAAAACTCAAATGCCTGGTTCTGCTCTTTTCCATTCTCAATGTGTTAAGTCATTGCAGCTGCTATGATAAATCATAAAAAAAAAAAACCATAGTTACTGAAATGATGCACTTTTTTTATTGCATTATGATGGTCAGATGTTCAAATCTAGGCTCACTGGTAAAGGTGGGTGCACATACATTCTGTTCTTTCAGGGGCCCTTGGGATGTTTTGCTATCTGGAGTTTCTAGATTTTCAAGCTTGGGGCTCCTTCCTTCATCTCAGGGCTGAGTTCATACACAGACGATACATGCACTGGAATCTGTCAAGATTAAGTTCAGACAAAATTTATTACTGAGAAGGAACTCTGGCTCCATACTAGGTTCCATAGTTTTTTCCCTCTCAAGTCTGAGGGTCATAGTGTTCCCATACTGAGACTGTTGAGGAATAGAAGTCCCAAGGCCACCCAGGAGCCATAACTATTGCCACAAAGAGTAATATTCTCAGATACACAAATGATGTAAAATACATGCAAGAAAAGGGAGGAGGGAATGCTAAAACAAGAGTAAATGCTATTAATAAAAGAACAGCAAACAGGAAAATGTTAAAATAAAAATCCTTTGGCATTTAAAATATTATTTTAAAGTGCAATAGCAGCATCAGAGAAATGGCTCAGCCATCAAGAGTACTTGTTGTACACACATAAAGACCTGAGTTCAAAACTGCAGGACTACCTAAAAATCTGGTCATGATCACACATCGCAGTAACTCCAGCACTATGAAAAGACAGAGAGACACAAGGATCACTTGGGTTTCCTGTTACTCACCAGCCTAGCTCCTGATTCAGTGCCGGGGCCTCAAAGGGATAGATAAAGTAGTGCATTCAATGCCCTCCTGTGTCCTCTCTACACACCTGCACACACATGTGCACATATATCACGCATGCAGAGTTCACTATGATACATAGATAGTTAAATTGCATGAAACAAGCAAGATGCCCTCACAGAGAAAACAGGAACTTAAATTAAATGATAAATTTATGAAGTCTCATACACAACTGATGAGGTTACTGGAAGGAATGATCAGAGATCATCTCAAATAATTAAAAAATATCTGAAATGGAATTCCAAATCCAAACGGAAATGGAATATTGCACGCCCAGCCTTTTGAATTTAAAAAAGGCACGTCGAGGCTTATCGTTAGGGAATCTGAGCTAAATAGAAATTCCAAAAAAATATTCCAGAAGAAAAATCAGTCACCCACAAAGAATCAGAAATAGGGGATGACCTCATACTTTTCCAAAAGGAACAAGATGGAACCCAGGAACTAAACACAAATGGAAGGAGAATGTCTTGAACTTTAAATAGAAAATTGTACCCTGACTAGAAAGCTATAGCTCAAACCTATAAAGTATAAGAACAAAATAAAGATATTTTCAAACATCTCAGTCTTAAAACTTGTTCTTCCTTCTGTTTTCTTAGGAAATTAATGGAAGATCTTTCCACTAAGAAAGAGGAAATCATTGACCCAGCACACTAAGTATCTTGTGCAGGAGACAGACGAAGGAAACTCCAGAGGCTAAAGATGAAGGCAAATCCTAGCTGTGCCTTTATCCTAGAGCATAAAAAGCCTTGACTGGAGTGAGGGAGGACAGGACAGTGGCTCCAGAAGAGTAACTCTAAGGAAAACCAACTCTAGAGATTATCTGAAGTATGTCTTCATACTGCTGTAAGCTTTATCCAAAAAGCCATGGGGTAATTAGAGCTATATTCACATACATAGATCCAGATGACATACATTTTCACAGATCCACACAACCTGATGATGGCTTCCATCTACAGGCACCATAAGGTTGTAGAGAAAGATACAATAATATCATACATGTTTCATTGTTTATTGAAATGATTATTGTGGAAGTGGAACTGATGTGTGAGCAGTTGCTCTTCTAAAGGACCCAGATTTGATTTCTAGTACATACATGGCAGTTCACAAACATCTATAACTACAGTATTAAGGAATCTAATGTCTTCTTCAGGTTTTGGGGCACCAGGAATGCCTGTGATGCAAAATTTATTAGTGTATGTGTGTGTGTGTGTGTGTGTGTGTGTGTGTGTGTGTGTGTGTCTGTGTGTGTGTGTGTGTGTGTGTGTGTGTGTGTATGTGTGTGTGTATCCAGGCATATATATACATATATATACATATATATGGGGGGTGCGCACATGCATGTGCGTGTGTGGGTGTGATGCATAGGAGGGCATGTACTTGGAGATCAAATGATAGCTCTGGAACAAGACAGCCTAGTATGGATTTCAGTGTTGACACCTGTGGCCTCTGTAAACTAGTCAAGGTAATGAACTTCTCTGTGCTTCATTTTCTCCTTTCAAACTGGAATAATGTCTGCCATTCTTTGTTGTTGGTGTTAACACTAGTTACTAATGCAGTTAAAGGGCGTTTTAAATAACAAATTGTTATTGTTGTGAAACTAAATATTAACATTTTAAAAACAGAAAGTTAAGGAATAATCTTGTTCAATTTGAACACTCCTCTCTAAAATTCATTCAGTCATTTTTGTATACATCACAGCATTTTATATCTTCATTTCCAGTGTTTGCTAACTGAATACATATATATTTTTTTTCCTTCTATATAGAAAACATCAGTACCCCTGGGAATTACTGAAAGAACTTACAGCTCCTGTCCTCTTTATCCACATTGCTGAATGGACCCCTAATTAATTTGTTCATATAGTCCTGTGAGCTGGAGGCCACAGGATGGGTCAGAACACACCAATCCTGATCTGCGGTGTAAGCTCTGCAATGTCGCACATTGTAAAATGCCTAGATTACCTTGGTCTTCTGAGAGTGACTTGCTGAGTTACTGACATCCCAGGGCAAAATGTTACATCATAACAAGAGAGTGTCAGGGTCACATAGTCATGGTGTGGGACAATCCCACCAGTTCTTCAAGGACAAGGAGACACTCTCCGGGTGTGCTCCTCCTCATGTACTCTTCCTACCTTCGTGCTAAACTGTTGTCACACAGTGTGAAAATTGAGGCTGCTGTCTCCAACACAGCTCAGTCTTATTTCCCTGCAGTTCAGTCTGACCAATTCATATTACCACAAATGCTAAGGGGGAAGTCCTGACAACCTGTGCCTCTGCAGTGACCAGTCCCATTGCCCCATGACAAACCACACATACGGGACCCAGGTTCCTTTACTCCCAAACAGGGAGGGTGATTCCATACCTTTGGAAGTGCTAAAGCTGCAGGGACTTTCAGTCCTTCAGGCCTCAGATGCTACATTGTAAAATCTAAAAGTCACACTGAGTCAAAGGATCAATACATTCATATTCCCAAGATGCACAAAAGTGACGGAGTGAAGGCTTTTGCACGAGATAACAGACTGAGTTAGAACTGAGACTCAGTACCCAGTGTACCTATCTCTGGGTATGGTTTCCTACACAGTACTGACTCTGTCAGACATCCATACTGTCACCTCCTGATTATAGACTCTTCCACTCGAAAATGCCACAGAAAATTGCTATCATTCTTTCACAGAAACCTCTTCCTAAGACCTTACCACTGCATTCTGATCTTGCCAAGATTTCCCAGCTAAGTCACAAGTGAAAGATTTCAGCTCTGAACCCAAACGACCCTTCATGTGCATATACACAGGCAAATGGCACATCTGACGACAAGTTCACATGTAAAGCCAAAGACTCACCCTCTTGTAGAAGACACCAGAGCTTTGCGAAAGGGAGCTGTTTCTGATGAGGTAATTAAGATGGAGCACAGACTGCTCCCTTCCCTCCCCTCCCCTCCCCTGCCTACACCCCCTCCCCTCCTCAAAGGCCAGTCCCTACCAAGCTGATTGGCAACTCTGTTCAAGACAGCTTAAGGTCCAGGAGTGGATTGGGAACAGCTAACGCTCTGGCAATCTCTCTTCTTTCCCTTGAGCCCAGACTTCAGTGGGCGTGCAATGTGGCATTTTGTTTCTGACTTAGCTCACTTCTCCAGCAAGTCAGCTCAAGAAAAACAAGAGCCTGGGCCAGCATAGGAGCAGCCAGCCTCCCGGTCCCTGTTTGCCTGACACCCCAAGATTCTCAGTAACATAGCCACCTGGACCAAGGCTCAGCCACAGACTGCTTACAGGACAATGTTAGAAGACCTAACCTGTGTTGCTTTCTTCTCGTGAAGCCAAGGGAAGCAGATGGGCCTCCCATCCTGTGGAAATAAGCCTGGGAAATCATGGATGGACCAACCATCATACTTTTAAGACACACATGCAATTGTTGGCTATTAATATTGTTTTCTGTGGTGTCTATTCAAATGCTAGAGATGGGGGTGTTGAGAATACAAAAAAAGTATGGGTCTATTCCACCAATCTTGTTTTCTGGTGTTACCTACCTTATTCATCCTCCACCTAACTAATGAATGTTCTTAAACACACATATGACCTCATTATTCATGTTCTTACAGAGGATCATCCAGGCCGTACATATACTCATGCAAATACACATACATATGCAAATGCATATGCATGCCCACATGCACGCATATATATGTGTATATATATGTACACAAACACGCATGTATGTGTGTATATATACATACATGTGTGTGTTTATATACATATACATATTCATCATATACATATATTACATATACATATACATATATATAACTTTTAAAACAAAATCTTACATAGCCCAAGAAACACATGCTATGGAAACCTAGGATGACCTTGAGCTCCAGTTCGCTGCCTTCATCTCTTTAGTACTGGAATTATAAGAGTACACTATACGTAGCTATCTAGGGTTCTTTAAATTTGCAACAGAGGGTCCCAGGAGGCGGCTACAGATAAGGCTATGCTGCCAGTTGCTTCTCATATACTTCCTCACTTCCCTGAT
Organism: Mastomys natalensis; assembly: GCA_021653895.1. Taxonomy (NCBI): domain Eukaryota; kingdom Metazoa; phylum Chordata; class Mammalia; order Rodentia; family Muridae; genus Mastomys; species Mastomys natalensis. The sequence goes on from JAJTUV010000075.1 coordinate 1,410,983, forward strand.
GCTTTCACTAAAGCTCAAACTAAAGCTTTGATATCTGAATTGGGTTCTCAAATGCCCTGTATCAAAATAAACGCTTTAAAAACATATGTCTTAGGCTACATTTTGATCACTTGGTTACAGCTGCAAACTTCCATTTCTGAGTCTCCACCCACCAAGACCTTATGAATAGAAGGTGGCAGATCCATACATGTTGATTCAGTATTGCTTAAGAGAGGGTAAATATGCTGTATTTTTAATTTTTGAGCTCATAGTCCCTAGTACATTCCTAGTATATGAGGAAAGAAAAAGGAGAAGAAGATGAAGAGGAGGAGGAAGAGGAAAAGGAGGAGGAGTCAAAGCTTTCATTTCACAGGTTTATTAGTAATTAGTAAACTAACTAATTAATTTATTCACTTCACTTCCCAACCACAGCCCCCCTCTCTTCCAAGTCTCCCTGTTACATGGTCCCTCCCCAGTCTTCTTTACCTTCAGAAGGTGGAGGGACGTCCCTTCTGGGGGAACCAACCCATCCTGGCACCTCAAGTCACTGGTCATATCCTCTGCCACTGAGGCCAGACAAGACAGCCCAGTTAGGGGAGCACTATTCACAGGCAGGTAACAGAGTGGAAAGTAACCCAAGGAAAGAAGGGATGCTTTTAGCTCATGCTTTGAAGGTGTAATTTGTCATGGCAGGGGAAGAATGGTTGCAATAATGCAAGATGGTTGATCGCACTGATGTTATAGTCAGGTGGTAGAGAAAAGTAAATTTTGCTGTTACTGATTTGTGTGTGTGTGTGTGTGTGTGTGTGTGTGTGTGTGTGTATATATATATATGCAATTTTGTTTTATGTGCATAAGTGTGAGAGTGATAGATTCCTTGTAACTGGAGTTACAGACAGTTATGAGCTGTCATGTGGTTGCTGGAAATTGAGCCTGAATCCTTTGGAAGATAAGACAGTGCTCTTAACCACTGAGCCGTCTCTCCAGCCCCTACTTTTTTTGTTTTAATTTGTTGTTTTTATTTAGTTTGTAGCCTCCATGGAACACTGCTTCCCATAATCAATGTAAATCTTTTAGATTTCTCAGAGGATGTCTTTATAGGCACACCCAGAGGTGTATCTGCTAGGTGATTCTAAATGCTGCCAGGTTGACAACTGAGATTAACTGTCATATCAGGAAAGGGTGCTTTGTCATCAGACATATGTAAATCTGAAAGACAACAATGTTTGCACAGGATTTACCTTGGATTGAAAATCTACCATGCCTTGAGTCCCCCTCATAAGACCCTGTTGCTATGCTATGCTATGTTGGAAAAGATCTTTGTTTACTCCTGTCAAAGATCTCAGCATAGCAGTTAAACACTGCACTGATGGCACTCTCTACTCAAGTGACAATGAAGCTCTCAAACAGGTCCCACCTGACTTGGCTGAGTTTAGATTTTCAAGTCTTAGAGACTGGATGTTCAGGTTTTACAGCTCCAACCCAAAGATAAGACTGGTTGACCTTCTTGGAGATCTTGTGACCTGTGGGAAACACAGGACCCCAGAAAGATTCTGCATTTCTCAAGGTCTTTGCCAAAAATTCAAAAATACTGTCTATAAAGTGGTCTGAGAAGTGGAAGGTATAAAAAACAGGTATGATAGTGGGGTCCACGTCTTCCTTTTCCCACTCAAGCCCCAGCTCCTGAAGTATAGAGGCAAGATGGCCCCAGAAGTGCATACTAACATCTTGACCAAAAATTCCCAAATTATCAAGAATCATCCTCTGTGGAGGTAGACACAAGAAAATATCTTTGAGTTTGAAGCCAGCATGGTCTACATAGTCAGTTCTAGGAGAGCCAGGGCTATGTAGAGAGAGCTGTCTCAAAAATGCATAAATAAAATAAAAAATTAAAAAACAAAATACCAGCCTCTGGCATGCAGCATGCTTTAGCTGGATGTAACATGGCTTCAACATTTCAGTATCCTTGTCAATTGCTTTTGTAAAAGGGCTGCCAGGATACCCACTAGACACACCCTAGGAAAAGTGTGCATTGCTATAACATAAAAAAAAAAAAAAAAAAAAAAAAGCCAGGCCTGGTTTGAATTACCTGACTGCAATTCCTCAGTGGCATCCTGGTCACACTTACTACACAAACCATGTGATGCCTCACTCCAGGGCTGGGTTGTTCAGTTGCTGTCCCAGGTGGAATGAGAATTCATAACTCACAGTCATCTGTGCCTCTTTGTTATGAACATCACCATCCCTCATTCCAGCTCTGGCTCCCTCAACACCCATAAGCCACATTGATTTGGGATCACTTGCCAAAGAGAATAGTTTTCTCTGGGGATAATCACTACGTATTAATGTTTGAAATTGGGGACTAAGTCCGTTTGGGGAACTTTTGTTTATTTGTTTATTTGTTCTTAACCTCTCTGTCTCAAACTTACCTATTTTCCCTTTATAACTTTCTTGATAACTAATACTTCATGCATTCCCTATCCATTCCTTATCATCTCTGGAAAGTTACCACTAAATACACAAAATTGAAAAGCTCTTCTTAAGTTCAGGCCCTTGATGCCCAAAAGCAATGAGTAAGCAAATTACTGAACCTCTTTGTCTCTGTTCACTAGGGATAAAACAGGATGCAGCTTAGCCTTGAAAGACATAGTGTTAGCTGGGCAGTGGTGGCTCATGCCTTTAATCCCAGCACCTGGGAGGCAGAGGCAGGTGGATTTCTGAATTTGAAGCCAGCCTGGTCTACAGAGTGAGTTCCAGGACAGCCAGGGCTATACAGAGAAACCCCGTCTCGAAAAACCAAAAAAAAGAAAGAAAAAGAAAGAAAGAAAGAAAGAAAGAAAGAAAGAAAGAAAGAAAGAAAGAAAGAAAGAAAGAAAGAAAAAAAAAGACAGAAAGACAGACAGACATAGTGGACTGTGACAAGGGTCACAGTAAAGGAAGAAAGATCTCTCTATGTGTATAAAAGCTTGGGGGGGGAATTCCTCACATAACTGAAGAATTACCAGGACACCACTGTGGCTGAGAGATATCTAAGGTCCAGTTAAAGATGATATGGGGTCCAGTTAAAGATGATATGGAACATGTATGGTCAAGTCAGATGATCCAAATCTTTGATTCCTTGTGAAGAACTTTGTATATATTCTTCAAAGTAACAGGGAATCATTGAAGTCTTACGAAAGGAAATAACACTGAAAGCACTGGAGTTGCACTGAAGACATGCAACTAGAAAGAGGAGACCCCAGCTGGAGACTGTAGCACTAGGACATGTCAGAAGGAAGGCAACCTGAGTCTGGAGAAGAGACCAAGGTAGCAGATGGGTGAAGAGTCCTTAGGGCAGTACAGGAAAAGTGGGCACAAAGAGGAAGGGCTTAAGCACACTACAATGCTTACCCAAATAATGGGCATGCAGAAAACAATGCCATTCAGCAGTGCAGAGAATGGGGACAGTTTTCAGGGAGTGGGGCATGTGGAAGTAAGTTAGTTGGGGTATTTTTATTGAATATCCATGATCTGATGAAGAAGATGGATTCTAGAAGGCAAGAGAACCTCCATACAGAGAATCTGAGATGCTGATTTCAGAGTCATTGATGCGTGCAGATATGAAAATTGAAGACACAAGGATGGAAGTGCTCCAGGAAACCTGGGCACACATACATGTGTAGGAGAGGAGAGTGAGACATCATGAGGCAGAGGAGGACAGCACTTCGTGAGGGAATGCCAACAAGAGAATTTAATCCTCCAGCAGAATGCAGAGAGGGGAGGGCCGGGAGTAGGTGGGAAGAGGTGACAAGCATGGACTGTGTTTATAAGATGAGGGAGGTCAGCAGAAACTATGGTTGGTCTATCTCCCTAAGTCCATTTCCTTAGTGTTTATTCTGGAGTTATGGATTTAGGGAAAGGATATTCAAACATATCTTTGTCATCACACCATAGGGACTTTAATCATGACAGGAAAACAGCGACAACATTAACTTCAGCTTATGGTAATATGTTTCTTCCTGACAAAGTTTGCACTTCCTCCTTACCCTTCTCAATCCCTTCAAAGTGACTAAGACTAGTCAACCCTAGTGTTAGTGTTAGTTCCAACACTCTGTGTTAGGAATTATATTCACCTCTTTCTCTCTCTCTCTCTCTCTCTCTCTCTCTCTCTCTCTCTCTCCCCTCTTGTATTTTCAAGATGATAAAAATCTACCCAACTGAATCTTCAGTGTCTATGACCATGTCCTTTTAAGTTAAAATGACAACATTTGAAGCTGTTAGCATATAGCAGAACCCTCAGACACTCAGACTTTCATCGTGTACACCCGTTATGTCATATTTGGTATTCAGTGCTTTAGGCAAAACAGTTCAGTGAACAGTCTGGAATGCACCCTGCTTCTTCTATCTTGGCTCAACCCATTCAGTTGTCACATGTTACCATGTTTATCATTAAGCATTCGTTACGTTCATTAGGTGGTAGCTTTGTCCACTCAACTGCTTCTAAGTTCTTTGTTTCTCTTCCCTGTAGAACGTCGTCCTCACCTCTGAATTCTGTATATACAGATCAGCAAAAGAAGCAAGACTCCTGTAATATAGACTCTCTTCTCCATCTCACATCCTATGTTAAACACAATGGGGCCATGGTGCAACACATGGGCTTCAGCCATCTTTTTGCACCTGTGCTTCAACCCTGGAGCCCCCTGCTGTGGTTTGAAAGCTGAGAGTTTATGAAGACCAAATGGTTCATATAGAATTCCATCCTCAGCACTTTTCATAGGAAATCCTCAGAAACAAGAACCCTCTCTTTTCCCTATGACCATGCTTGTAAGATGGATGGAAGATCTAATCTTACTCTGGAATAAGCACAAGAAAGGTTCCAGGATCACCACTGCCACTAATTCACTCTGGAAACAAGGGCTGGGCATTACAACCTCCATACTTCAAGTTCAGCATTAGAAAATGCTTGGGTTTGGTATGTCCTAACTAATTTAATTTAACCCTACCAGCTGCTCTATCAAGCAGATGCCATTTGCTTCCTTCTGGGGTTTCTCCCTTCCTATCCTGATGTGGTGTAATCGGCCTTGAGCATCTTGGAACGGAAGCCATATCTCAGGAAAGTCACAAGGAAAAGGAATTAAGGCTATGCATGGCAAATTCCTACTTGATGAGTTATGTGAGATGAATGTGGAGAAGCCCAGTGGGAAGACGGGGCACTTGGCCTCTTGAGAAATAGTCCATGCATCCCAGAGGGCCAGAGGCTTGGCAGTCTTGGGTTGCTTCTGGCCCTAATAGCTCAAATGGGGTTAGTTGCTGTTGAGTTCACATGACAGATGGCTTATTAGGGCCTCCAGAGGACTCCCCAGTCATCATTACATTGTCAAGCTCAAAAAAAAAAAAAAAAAAAAGAAAAAAGAAAGCTATTCATTGTCTTCACCTTCTCTCCTAAATTCTTCCTAGAACCATAACCTGTAAGTATAAGATATGCCATAACTACCTGTGGGTCTCTCATTCCCTGCCTATGCCAATCTAATTTCTGCTCAAACTTAGTGCACACATTCTAATAAGGAAGAATTTTGCTTTTCTAACAGTACACATAGTACGCAATATGAAGGGTCTGTGCTAAAAGATTATTATTTTCACATCACTGATGGTTTCTAAACTCTATTCCAGGAGTAATCAAACAGAATGAATTGTCTCAGAAGGTTTTGGTGGAGACAGTATGTGGGCATCCTTCTTCTCTCCCCTCTCTTTTTATTATCATGGAGTCACTATGATAAAGAACTGATGTGCTGCAAAGATAAAAGGAGAGATGAGGTAAATACTTAGACTGGAGCACTTGTAGGTAGAGACAGTATTGTGGGTTTAAAGGATTGTGGGATGTATCTGTGTTGTATGTACTGGTGCCTAAAATCCAGCCATCAGAAATGTATAACCCTGACATCAGATTTTGTCCAAAATTCAAATCCTAAGAGAGCCCAGACTCTAAGCTATTTTTGTTTACTGACACTCTTAGGGATGTTGGTATCCTGTGAGTGATTCTCAGAAGGCAAAAAGGCATCCTGTGTCTGAGATAACAGAACTGGCACAGACTCTTGCTTGCTGCTGTAACTTCCTTAAAAGATGATCAAATGCTCCAAAACTATGTCTTAGTATGTGAGATCCTCTAATTACCAAGATTTCTGGAGGAAAGCAAGAGACCCTAAAATACAGGAACTGTGTTACATGCTTCACTACCCACTGCAGTGGGAAAATTTAGCAGCTCCCCCTCCATCAACCCAGAGTTCCTGAACTTGGAATGCCAGGACCCATGACTAAACCTGGAATTTCAAGTTGTAAACGCTAAAGCTGGACTATATACTTTCTGATGCCCTGTCCAACATAGATGGTCTTTTGTGACTTGAGTAAGCAGGTACTTATCCAGAATAATTAAAAGATCAGAAGAGACAGAATAGCAGGCAAGTCTGAGGGATGAGACAAAAGAAAGAGAACTGAAAACATCTTTTCATGTGGCAATGGTTCAACCATCTATTCACAATCCATGAAGCTTCTCAAATGGTTGCAAGATGAACTTCCCTTATAGGATGGGATTATAGCATCAATAGGGGCTCTCAGTTTGTCTCTGTCTTGAAATCCCATAACTTTTATTTCAACTGAACCACAATTGTAGAAAATAGTTTAAAATCCAATCCTGAGTGGAAATGTATGTGTAGGTGGTGATGGGAGGGGGCAAAAGAGAGAGAAGAAAGGAACAAAGGAAAAGGATACAAAGATGAAGGAAGAGCAGGAGGATAAAGAGAGAAGCAAATGAAACAGAGCCTATGAACTTGACCAGCATTCCTATCACCTTCCTAAGGAAGTCTTGACACTTCATGACTTTCGGAAGGTCTCACATACAAACCATCATAATGTCAGCTGATACAAGGCTCTAGTCTTCATCCTTGCTTAATAACTAGCTCTTTGGAGCATTAGAATTTCTTAAATGTGAAACACATGGTGAATATTCATTTCACCTCTTTCTCAACTAGTCAAACTTCTTCTCAAAACAGTTCGTCAAAATCAAGCTTCACACTGACTTAGCTGCTCACATCATCCATGAGACAGTGCTTTCAAACCACCCTTTGCAGCCTTAGAGGACCCAGTGGTCTCCTGCCCAGAATCAGTTTGAGAAGCTCCACCCCTCTCCACTCTCCTTATTTGTGCTCCTGCAAGTGTTAAAAAGTAATTGACCATCACCATTTGGCAGGATCTAGTCTGTGGTGTTACTTCCAGCTTCAACCCAAGGTCCATTTTCTTTCTGTGACATGCTAAAAAATTTCAACTTCAAGACCTCCCAACAGAAAAACAGAAGCAGCCACTGACCCTTAAAACATAGTATTTCTCAAACAGGATGCCTCTGGGACCCTTAAATCTATCATTTATCATTTCACATTTTGAGTCTTCTGATGAGAAGAGTACATGTACAGTAGCTAAAATTTTACATAGACCAAACTGCCCTATTTTTTATTCTTTTCGATGCCCAATGGCAGTCTACCTACATGAGTAGCTGAAGGCCTACAAACCAAAATCATTAAGAAAAAAATTGTCTGCACACTACACAAGTGCTAAAGAGCACCTGAAACTACTTTGCTTCTATTTGGTTTGCCCCCCGAATGTGCACACTAGTATACTGGTGTTTCTTTTGAATCCCCCTGGGTTTGGATATTATACACCCAACTCCTAGTTGAACTTGAGTTTTCACAGCTGGAACATAACCCAATGGAAATGTTGACCCAGCACCAACCAGATCATTCCAAACAGGTGGTGCTTTAATTAGTCCTATCGTAAAACAAAAATTAAAATTAAAGGAAAACATTTGAATGTACCTAAGACTTTCTTAAGGGTTTAAAGGGAGCAAGCATACTGTTTAAGCCTTATCTATTTTTTCTCAGAGGTTCCCTTTAAAAAGTTAATAACACCTTTGAAGTCACAACACCCTTGTGTTTTAAGACAAGGAAAAAATGGCTGCCTTTCCTACTACATTTGCCAGTGAGGGAGAAAACTTTTAGGTGAACGGAACACGACTTCCAAAATATATATTGCAAGGTCTTACACATCCTCACCTCAGGCAGGGGAAAAAAAATAAAAGCACCTTTTTGGCCTTCATTCTCAAACTGAAAAGGGATAGTCCCTATTTTCTGTGCAGAGACAAAGGAGTGTTGTGTAAACTCAATTCGATGTAGAAAATATATGTACTGTGGGCTGACAAGAGAAGCGGAGGAGGGGTTGCTAAATTCCTGCCCCTAAGGAGTATTCACATTCATCCTCTCACACACGGGACCACTTAGCCATCAAGTTAAAACTGTGTATGAATTAGCTCAGGTGTGTCAACATTTCAGCAGGACTCCCACATGCTTCCTGGGAAAGTTGAACCTGACTTCCTCAGGAAAGTAGAGGGTGCTGAAGAGATTGGATGGATAGAGAGAAGGCAGTGGAGTGACTCAGGCTGGGAAACTGGCATCAGCAACAGGGTGAAGGAGGAGGAAGAAGGGAGAGTGGTACTCTCCAGCTTCAGGAAGCTTGGCTAGGACAAATAGCTGGCCCTGGTGACTCCAGTTCAGTGGGTTTGGGATACAGTCTCTGAATTTGCATTCTCCAAGGTGACACAGATGCTAATGTTAGCAGTCAGAGGGGGCCAGTCTTGTTAATTTTGCAGACATGCATTTAGATGGCAGAAATTTTAAGTTAGTACACTTTCCTAGTGGATTGTTTCATCATGAATAAATGTGTTTGCTCATATAATGCCTCTTACCTTAAGGAAGACTAGGATTGGTGTAATCAGTCTTTCCTTTGATCTGGATTTGCACAGCAACATGACAACTAAATTAGCTGCCCACAAAGGCAAAATCCAAGTCTCTAATTCATGGCATCTTCAGATTTTCAGGGTAGACCCATCTCAAGCAAGTATTTAACAACTGGCAAAATTTCCAAATGTCTGACAACCAGCTGTTGTAAGAACTTAGGAGTATGTTCCCAGCACACTATTGATTTGTCTGCTATATCTTTTACATACACTAAATCTCACCCACTTTATCTTATAGTTAGAATTTCTTATTTGAGTAAGTATAAGATTAGACTTTTAAAATCTAATTTTATTAAATATAATAAGATCTCATGGATCTCTTTACACACACACACACACACACACACATTACATGCATTGCAATCAAGAATGTATTTGGATTTCTACTTGCCATGTTAATATTTTTTTCTATCTGATCCCAGGTGTTTTTGTTTTTACTTTCTGTCCCCCACCCTTCCCTTTCTTTGACTTGGTCAAATATTCAATATTACTCCACCTCCTTCCTCATTAACTCATTAAATAAACATTAATTTATTCTAGGTTTACAGATATACTAAAGGCTCCCCCTGGGAATCATTGGTTTACTGGAAATTAATACAAATTTGTGCTTCTTTTACTTCCCTAAGGTCTAAGAGAATCTGGAAACCTTGAACTTTTGACCCATCCTTGAGAACCATTTTGATTGAAGTATTGCCCCTGTCTCCCGTGTCTCTCAGATATTTTATTGGAGGTATTTTGGTACCTCTCAACCTGAAATGACTTTGTTGCCCAGGGCATAATCTAGAGCAATTTGAGCAATATTTGACTCAAAATATCAGCAGCGAAGACATTTAGAAACTCTGCCCCAGAATTTTTTTTTTATCCTCTCTGATGTATGTGCCTCTTACATTCTTTCCCATGATTCCTATTTTTGCTTTTGTCTGTATATTTCATGCTGGGTATTTCCCACTCTCCTGCCTTCCAACTAATTGAATTCTTCTTCAGCTCTATTCAATCTGCTGCACAATTAATAAATTTCTTCTTAGGGAATATTTAGTCCTACAACTTTTACTTATTTTATATAATTTCTAGTTGCATGGTAAAATTTTGCTATCAATATTTCTATTTCTACTAGTCTATTTAACATATTTAAGCACAGATATTTCAAACCATACCTAGTAGTCTAAATACTACATTATCTATTTTTTTATCTTATTCATTTATCAGTCTTACTGTTTCAACATTCCTGATCATTTTTGGTTGAATGCCATTTATTACACAGAAAAACAATATTATTAATGGCTCACTTCTCTGTACCTTTCTTCTCTCCAGGGTTTTGGCCATTGAGCTTACCTGCCTTGGAATCACAAAATTTTGATGTTTTGTTACCCGAACCTTTACACTATCTGGAGTAATACCTCTTCTCTGACCAATAGAAATTGTCCACTTCCTGGTTCTCAACCTTTTATCCCATAGCAAAAATTAGCAAGTGTCCCAAATAATGCCACAATAGGCTTGCCTCACCTTGCTGCCTGTCCTCTCATTGGCTCCTTGAGTCTCTGTGTCAATAACTTCTGCACGCCTCTAGGCATTGTTAAAAATCAAGCTTCTAGTTGTTCTTGGCAGGAGATTGAGTCTGTCGCAAGCTACTGCAGCATAGCCAGAAGCCTACATCTATATTTAGAAATTGCATTAGACATAAGGAAAATACTTCTGTATTTTTCTGACTATGTCAAATGCTAGACTGTATCACCAGAGTGGTCTTCAGCCCACCCTTTAAAAGCCAGAAGAAACTCACAGGAATCTAAAATCCAACATAATAAAAAAAAAATGTACACATAGTAGAGAGGAGATGCAAGAGAAAAAGAAATACTACGGAAAACCTTTTCCATGGCTCACTGCAGTGTGTGGGTCTCAAAGTCCTGTTGATAGCAAACACTCAGAGCTTGAACAGGGTCATGTGTTGACTTTGCACAGTTCTCATTAGATTTGCACATAACTCAGAGAACAATATAAGAGATGCACGTTTGCATGGTATTTCCACTTTGATTATAGCCGTGAAATAGAGTGTAATTTTGTTTACTCTTGTGAGTGAAATTGTTGCCACTAAGGCCTTTAAAAGCAATTCCATAGAAGTAGGAAAGTGTGGAAGAAATTCCTATTGAACAGTTTCCAACTTGGGTTTTGGTGATAGTGCAAATCAGGCTGTTATCAGTCCATGACAAATAAAAAAAATAAAATAAAATCCTATGGCTGATCACTTGTATTCACTGAAAGAGATTTAAGCATACTTCCTGTCTAAGCCCAAGTGTGCATGTCTGTAGAGGCAAATGGCACATGTGTGAAATCTCAATGACTCAGTTTAAGGGTCAGGGAGACAGGGAGATATTAAAGTCCTCCTGCAGATTCTGTCCAGAATAGACAGTGATGGCCATTTCCTTCACGTGGCTTCATCTAGTAGCGGAAGCTCTCCCTGCAGGAGGCCCACACCCTGCACCAGCAGGGCCCCTGCTCCCTGCCTGCAACGGTTTACCATCTGACACTGTTAAGACTAGAAGATGAGGAGACATGAGCCCTTCTGTGGAAGTATTCAGTATGTGGCAGGATGGTTTCTTGTCTCTGTCCCAGCTTCCCTAGTGCTGCATATGCCGCTATGTGAGGGCTTGTTGCAAGGAGCTTGACAGCAGTGTTAACCTTTGTTAGTTCAGATTGTGCTAGGATTTAGGGTTATTCCTTCTTCTTTGCCTGATATTTTTCTATATTAAATGAGGGATGTGTATGAATTGCATTAACAAATCCAAGAGTCTGGTACAGCCCAGAAGTCCAAGTTCAAGGTTGCAGGAACAGCACTGGTACCTGGTTCCTTGTGCTGAGGGTCTTTGCTGTGATGAGGAACTTCCCAAACAACATCATTTTTTGGCTTTGCTCTCTGCCTCTACCACCCAACATTTGCCATGGAGATACAAATAGGTTCCTATATACTCTGTGTGTGTGTTCTCATCAAATTACACCATGATCTCTTCCTAACTAGAAACACTTCTTATTGGTGAGTCAATATCAAACTAAAGATTGAAATCTTAGGTTTGTTAGTGTAAAAATTATCTATATGTGACTCATAAAAAGCTGAACACCTTAATGTTTCACCTTGACCAACTGTAAAATGCAGATGGGATCTCTCAAGAGAAGTAACAAATTTTTTCCTTCTTCTTTATTGCCTCTAAAATGACACAGGGACAAAGAAATGCACAGCATGTAAGAAAATGTCATTCAAACTTTGTTTTCAACTACTGTCACAACACAGCATAAGAGCCCAAATGGCAACCCTTTTCAACTCTCAAGCATTCTAATCCTTTCTAGCTTCCCCCACCCCAATTCTAGATGCTTCCATAAATCTATTCAATTTTTCATAGGCTCATTTCTCTTTTGATCAGTTACATAATCTGATACCGTAGATCCCAGGATCCAGAAGGCATTACACAGATTTCTGTAAGAAGTATATGCTTCTTGGCTGGTACTGGGGAAAGGTGTAAAACCTTCTCTCTAATGCCAGCTTAAAGGAAGAAGGGCAAATAAACCAAGATTGATAAAACACCAAGATATTATATTTTAATATTGTGTTGGATAATTCTATGCCAGTTTAACACAAGCTAGAGTCATCAGCGAGGAGTGAGTCTCAGTTGACAAAATGCCTGCATAAGAACATGCTCTAGGCAAGCCTGTAGATCATTCTCCCAATTAGTGCTTCGTGGGGAAGAGCCAGACCTATTGTGGGTGGTGCCATCCTTGGAATAGTGGTTCAGGGTTCTAGTTCTATAAGAGAGCAGGCTAAGCAAGCCATGATGAGCAAACCAGTAAACAGCATTCCTCCATGGCCTCTTCATCAACTCCTGTTTCTAGGTTCCTAAACTATTTGAGTTCCTGACCTGATTTTCTCAAATGATGGACTATGATATGGAAGTGTAAACCAAGTTGCTTTGGTAACGGTGGTTTATTACAGCAACAGAAACCCTAATATATATATAATATATATACATATATATATATATATGTATATATATACACATTTCTCCAAAATTATATACAGTATATATAAGTGTTTTTATATATATGCATATTTATGCATGCATATAGAAATAAAATTATGCCATTTGGGCTGACAATGCTCCCTAGAAAGGCTACCGAATTCCTTGACTATAGACTCTTATTTGCTCATGCTATACACAAAATTAAGATCACTCTCAAGTGATCACCAGCCACAGTCTCTATAACTACTGAAATGTTGTAAAGGAAACCCCTTCCTTGCTTTCAAAAGTGTCGTTGAATGACTTTTTTGTTTTTACGAAATACACATTGCACTAATTTGTTTTTGATTCTTTACTCCTAGAAAGAAATCTAAATGTGTGGTTTTTTTAAAGTTAGGTAACCAAAAAGAGTTTTCCCAAAGTATGAAGAGCCTGGGTCATAATTCATTTTTTTCAAACATGACTAAGTCATGTACACAGGTACTTTTAGTATTGTGAGAATTTGCACACTGAGGACCTATTTCTAACAATAATAACCAATATTAAATGAGCAATTTATAACATTAATAACATTTTTATACCAGTTACCCAAACCTTATCTTTATGGTTTTAAAAAAAGACTATGTGGATAACTATATAAAAACTGGGTGTCAGAGAAAATCAGATATCTTTCCCTGTTGCTACAGTGGTAATGGGTGGTCATCTGGTGCCAAGTATTTTGATTTCTAAAATCAGAAATTAACCACCTATATCTTATAGCTTTATTATTGTTTGTTTTTGCACATGTTCAGGAACTTGCCTATATGCATACATGCACACACACACATACACACACATGTTAATTGAAACACAGCCAACTATCACCTATGTGCAAAATGCTCTATGTGCACACAGGCAGCCAAACATTCAATGAACAATGAGCATATGGTCCATTTCTGTTTCCAGGAGGTGGCTGCTCCTGTCTAAGGATAAACAGTGCTGCTGGCTTCGAGTACAGAGCTAGCTTCAGGCTTCCCCCTGCCCTGATGTTTATTAAAGCACTTTCCGTTTACATTACTATTATTTGCGTTGTCTTGATCATCCAAACCTCAAAGGATGGAGGCTAATGAGATCCCCCGACCCCTTCCCCATCCTTCACCACCACACTCACGCTGAGAATGGAAGCAGCTCAGATTGATTGCATTGACTCTGAGAACCTCCAGGAACATTAATGGAGTTGCTACTACAAGCAGCTGGAGTTGCCATTCGCATCTTACTGTCTTACTTTTTTTTCCCCTTAAATTTTTTTTAAAGCACCCACAACACCCTGGGGAACTTTCCAGGACAAGCTGCAGGTGCTGTGGATATTTTTATTTAATAATCATTCTTGCAATTCAGCACATTTGTAATCCATGTGGTAAACTCTGACTTACATTTCTCCCAGTGGACGCTGGCCAGATGCAGAAACCAAAGAGCTTGGGGCCGATACTGCCTCTTCCTTCTTTTATGGTTTGTGCATTTGGATGTGTTTAGCATGATCTCTGAGTGCAGAATAAGGAATGTGCTGTGTTTAAAAGACCCCTTTGTTGACATTATGCAATCATAAATATACCCAGAAATTATACTCCTTGCATCGAGTGTGGAGTGCTTTAATTGGATGGCCTTCTCATGTGTTATCATAAAGAACATATGCATATTTTTGGCATTCCCATTGGATCGTGAAGTGGAGAGGCACACGCAGAGAAGCACATTCCTCACATCCATGGATTGTCTCATATATGTCACCACATCTTCCCACCAGGATTGCTTTCCCCACACACTCAAAGATGGTAACTTCCCAATCTGTCCAAATTCTATTTGGAATCCTCCTGGACTGTGTAAATGTCAGGGCCAGTTTCCTTTCCATGTGAACAGCTTTGAAAGGAGAGCTGCATGCCCTTCTCCCTCACAAATACGAGCCAGAGCATCTTCTTTTTATTTTTACTTTTTAGGTGAAGTGGAAAGTGAAAGAAGATGGTTGGCCAAAACTTAAAACAAGAAATCCTGTTTCAAAAAAAAAAAAAAAAGTCCTCATTTTCACCATCTAAACAAAATGCTTTTAGTCAGGATAGAACTCTGTTTCAAATAGTGAATCCTGCTGGTTAGGACATTTTACCATTATAGCCATACAGTCTATTAAGGCAGTAAAGTACACCAAAAGGCAGATGCCATCGCCTGCAGTTCCGGGAGAGAGTACCAACTGGGAGCCCTGGCAGAACACAGGTGACACCCTTAAATGAAAAATTCAAGTGATGTCAACAGAGGAACTGCCTTGAAATGTGTGGGCAAAATTGAAGCAACCGACAAAGAATGGGTGGGCATTCCCCCAGGACACATTGTGATGGGAAACCATATGGCTGCTAGACCAGAGGGTATCCAGCCAGAGTGGTAGCCATTGGAGATGAACTCTGCCAAGAGCTGGGTAGAAAGTGCAATTTCATAGTGAAGCTACAGCCCAGCCTGAATAGAGAGAAATGTTCTAGAAGAATTACTCCAACTGCTACTTTCTCCTGTTCCCATCCCTGTTTAGCTGAAACCAATTGGTAGCCAAAGGTCAAAGGAGATTGGGTGATGTAGTCTGGGGATGTCAGTCTTCTCTAAGGAGAAGAAAACAAGGTCAGGGCAGAGTGGAAAAGTAGGGATGGGGGCTTTATGTTGAGAGGCAAAAGCAAGCTAGTGAGTGTGATGTCCAATGGAGTACTGGGAATTCTTGCACCTTTACAAAAACCAATCCTATCTATTCTTCATGTCACCACAGGAAGCAGCCTGAGAGGATGTTGAAGCAGAAAAAAATGAGGCTCAAATTTGTATTGTAGGTGGTAGAGCTTTCTGACGAAAAAGGTGGCAAGCATTAGCCAAATCAATGAGCTCCAAGTTCAGTGATAGACCCTGCCTCAAAGAAGAAGGTGGAGTCAGGCAGTGGTGGTACATAACATGAATTTAGTCCCAGCAGTCAGAAAGTGGATCTCTGTGAATTCTAGGCCGGCCTTGTCTACAGAGGGAGTTCTAGGACACTCAGGACTGTTACACAGAGAACCTCTGCTCGAAAAGAAGGAGGAGAAGGAGGAAGATGGGGAAGGAGGAGGAGGGGAGGAAGAGGAAGGAAGGAGGAGAGCAATCAATTGAAAAACAAATCTGACATAAAGCTCTGGCCTTCATGTGCAAACTCACACACATGCAAGCACACAATCAGTCGGGAACCTGAACATGTATATATAAGAGACATGGAGAAAGAATGGATGGATGAATAAACGTAGTTTTAAAAATAGTAATTAGGAAAACCAGGAGTCTCTGGAAACAACATCCTATACAGTAATCACAAGCTTAGGAATTCATTAAAATCTTTGGGAGGATGACCACTAAGAACTCATGCCTTCATTATTTTAGCCTTGGAAAACGTATGCAGCATCAGTGGTGAGGTCTGCGATAATTCTAACTATGAAGTACAGTCTGGCCTGGAACTTTGACCTCCTTCCTTAGCCTCTGACTGGTAAGATTACAGGCATGTGCCAATACACCTGGCTTCTGATGTATACAGTTAGACGAGAGCGCAGGGAGACATACTTGCTTCTTGATCAGTATACATATTCCAAGTTTAAAATTAGTGATAGAAAACTCGTATAAGAAGCAATCATTTGCTCATCACCCTTCAGTATGTCA
Source organism: Mastomys natalensis (assembly GCA_021653895.1). Lineage (NCBI taxonomy): Eukaryota > Metazoa > Chordata > Mammalia > Rodentia > Muridae > Mastomys > Mastomys natalensis. The sequence goes on from JAJTUV010000075.1 coordinate 1,427,459, forward strand.
TTTTCATGATTATAGATCTCATATCATTGATACTCAAATACACACTGGGTTTGTTTATTTATTTATTTATTTATTTATTTATTTATTTATTTTTTTAATTGCTCTATCATTGAACTTTTCTTAGAGCTGAAGTTGTATCATGGGTTTTTTGCCTGATTTTTTTTTGTTGTTGTTTTTGTTGCTGCTATTGTTGTTGGATGCAAAATAGCACAGTTGCTATTTCTCAGGAGGGTCCCAGATTTGCCATAATATGGCATTGCTAGTATGAGTTAATCACCTATATTTCTTCTCCTCTTTGTGTTGGGGTCTTGGTGACTCCAGGCCATAGAGTAGCACCTTCTTGGTCAGGGTTCCTCCTGTGTTCTCTCTCCTTCCATGCTGGCCTGAAGCAGCAGCTCCGCCCTGAAACTAGTGATCTGGATTGGGCTGCAGAGCTCTAGAGTTGTCCACAGCATGGATGAGAAACAAGAAGAAACCAAAAAACAGTACCTTTCAGGAGTTAGCAAGCAAGCAGAATCAATGGGGCAATCTGGAACTCCAGAACAAGGTGGGAGACTTGATGGGACAGAGGGACACAGGACATACACAGAGGAGTGACACTTCTGGTCAAGTTCAGAAATTTAGCAAATTAGAGGCCTCAAAATCAAACGTGAATGGCCACTTGTGGGACCTGGAGAGAGAATCTATGGATATCTGTTGCATCTCAGCCTTGGTTCTACTATTAACACAGAGAGAGGTTGAAGTTGCCTCCTTTTTGTCTTTTCAGTGTTCATTGTGTCGCCATTAACTGAAAGAACAGACACAGCTGCTCACTTTTCCTTGTACTAATGGAGATGGGGCTCTGACAGGGATGAAGATGGAAAGTCACTAAACTCCTGCAAGTGATGGGTGTCTCCTGGGCACTGTGCTCTTCCGGAGGCTTCATATATCCTTTTGGCATGAAGAGCCTACACTTCTGAGGGCAGAGATGTCTTTAATCAGTCTTTATTTTCCATGCCATTTAGAAGTTCTATTTGCTACCTCTAAAGGACTAGTGACATAATTAAGCAGTTACAGGTGTTTGCCACCAAGCCTGATCTGAGTATAATACCTAGAACCCACACAGTAGATAGAACTGTCTCTTTTGAGTTATTCTTTGACCTCCATATGTTCACAGTGGCATATATAAGTCAAACACATTCACACTCAAACACATACCTACATACACACACACACCTACACACACGCACACACACTCATAAACACTCACACGCTCATACACACACGGACATACTCTCTCACACACATTAAAATAAAATGTAAAAGATAGAAAGTAGATGCAAATATCTGTCATTTAATCTATATGTTACAGACACAGAATCAGTGAGGTTTACTGGTGACTTAGTGGTCTTTAGTCTCTTTTGATGGGAGAACGGCCAAGTGTTTTCAGTACTACACATATTAGAATTTAGTTTTTAATAAAACTCAATCTGAAACAATATTCTTTCAAATGAAAAATGTCATACCAGATGAGTGAGCCACAGAACTTCAGAATTTCTTTTACACTTTTTACAGGCTACCCAAGCATGGTGCTGTCTTTCTGTTATTCATTTTGGGGGAAAGATATGGATTTCCCTTATGCACATCTGATAACAATAATCTATCCAGAGTTTATAGAGTATGTTGTTATGGTGAATATAGAAGGTCGGAAACAAGCAATCGCATGGAATTAACATATTTAGATAGCCATTTCATGTTTGGAGGGGGCTTTTCATTTCTGAATATCCAAAAATTACTAATCAACACAGCTTAAAATCTATTTTGTTACACAACAATAACAGAGAAAATAACAGACCTGGCTAAAGAGAGCTCCCCAAGAGAAGGAAGCCTTAGAATTCTCACACCTGTGGCTTCCATTGCTCCTATGGAAAGCTTAGCTTGGGAACTGGAACTGCTCCCTTGAGAGGTCTTGCTGGAATAGTAGAATTATTAAATAGCTAAAACGTCATGGGCAATGCATCTAGGTTACAAAGACAATACAAGGAAAGGCTTCCAAAACAATGTCCCCACCTGTAGCTGAAGGCCAAGGTGATGACTATAGTCCCAAATAGCAGACAGTATGAAAAACAAGGAAAGAAAAACAAAAAAAAAATATATAGTGACTGAGCTCTGGAATGTATTACAAGCAGCCCTGAAATTCCTATTCAAATTTTCTCTTTGCTTTACCAAATTCTGATACTTGCTGTTTTTATAATGAGTTCATGTCTCATCCTCTATTTTAATCAGAGAAACAGAAAATACTTTACCATGCCAGAAAAACTTTTGAGAGAATTATGAATCCTACAGAACTCTGTCCCTGTTTCCACTCCACTGTAATATAATCTCCCTTCCTCATATAGATACAAAACGCAATTGTCGATGGTTGGAAAGCACTGGATGGTAAATCATTCTTCCAAGAATCTTGCAACTCTTAGGGAAAATGGCCTCTAAAATATTATCATTAAGCCGAACTGTTTAGATGTTGAATTAACATTTGTTCTAGGTACAAATGATGTCATAACTAACTATCCCAGGCACCCATTCCAGGTGGTCTAAGATAAACTTTTATTGCATTCATACACTCCATGGGTCAACACCTTGGGCAGAAGCTGTAACAACTCCACCTTAAAATATTGGGTCCTGGGAACTTCAGACATTTGGAGGAAAGTATGGCAGCCAGCCTCAGCTTAGTCCCTAGAACACTCCAGTCTGGTTTCAGATCCCATTGTTTGGTCCTGTGATTTTTAAGAGTCCCAGTTTCTGTAACATGCGGTTTTTGTGTATTCTCTTTCTGAGTTCTGGGACTCTTTCTCCCAAGCCTTTGTTCAATGTCTTAGTCAGGGTTTCTATTGTGAAGAGACCATGAGCATACCCTCATAAAGAAGAACATTTTATTGGCACAGGCTTACAGTTTCAGAGGTTTAGTCTATTACCATCATGGAGGGAAGCATGGCAGCATGTAAGCAGACATCATCCTAAAGAAGGAGCTGGGAGTTCTACATCTCAATCCAAAGGAAACAGGAAAGAGACTGCGTAACACACTGGACACAGCTTGAGCATATGAGACCTCAAAGCCCTCCCCAACAGTGACATACTTCCTCCAACAAAGCCACACCTCCTAATAGTGCCACTCCCTATGGGTCATGCATCCTAACACATGAGTGTATGGGGGCTATCTCTATTCAAACCACTACAGTCATGTTCTGACAGGGAATGAAAAGAGATGTGAGTGTTTGGCTGCCACCTGATGCAATGTTGCTCTTAGAGTCCTTCATCCATTTCTGGATCTTTGCTTATTGTCTGTTGTTCTTTCCTTCTTCACTTTCTGTGTGTTTGTCATGCATCCTTTGGCTGAAGACAGCCTATTATTGTTTTACTACCTTCTACCTGTATAGCTTTAGAAGCTTTATTTTCTCTGACATTATTTTTGTGACTGAAGATACTGCTTTTAACAGGATCGAGATTAACTTTTACCACCAGGTAAGAGAGACAGTCACATCAGTGACTTTGGGGACATGTGATTCTGTTGCATCCTCCCAAAACAAAATTCTCTTTAGAGCAGCTCTAAGGCTAGACTTTTATTTAAGTTGTTGATTTCCATCAAAATATACATTTCCAGACAGAGAGTGGTTTCTTAAAGTGTCTCCAAACATTTCTTCCTTAGAGCAAGTTAGCTATCTTACTGACATTAGCTTTAAACAGGAGGAAGAGAGGAGGTGAGAGAATGCTAGAATGTCTGACTTGGCCTCAGGAAGTCAAAGCTGAGGCTTAAATGAGTTGTTGGTGAGCATGTAGGGAAGACTGTGATTCCACAAGGAAGACTGGAAGCACCAAAGACACATGTGGCTGACGATGATTTAAAATCCTCCTGCGCTCTAGCCTCACTTACTATCACTGAGCTAAGCCTTCCCAAGGTTGGTTTATGAATTCCCATCTCTTTGTTTTCATTCGTGTTCATCCTTATATCCAAGGTGCCATGTCAAAGCCAAGCATCTCTAACAATACAAGGTAAAATTTGTCCCGATAGCTGGGCTCATGTTTCTAAATTGTCCGAAGATTTGTTGCCTTTGCTCTGTTCTGTTGTTTTGTGTCTCTTCCTCATGGGTGGAAGTGAAAGCCATCCCCATTGCTGGCTGAGCATTTTCTCTTACTACTCTCTCTTCCCTTCTCCAGGTAATCCCTTCCCTCTCTTTCATCCTCTTGAATGGGTGGATAGATAGAACCAGATTTTTTTATTCTTAACTTGCATCCTATATTACCCATGCTGCACAGCTCTTCCTCTTGACCATTAATCCCGGATGTGGAATCTTGTCAAGTCTTACTTAAAAATCAAAGTGTTCTTTGTACAGCCACTAAATCTCCTTCATCTTTCATGACAGGGATATCTTCAAGGCACTCCGTCCGATTTGTTGAACATGACCTCCCTGCCTGGGTCCTTGCAGCCTTCCTTCAAGAAAGTGGGCTCTTCCAGGTGTTCTCCCACCACATCAAGAATGCTTCCAAGAATTCCCTCCACTTCACCCTTTCCTACCCTCGAGCACACCAGATGTTATAAATGCTGCTGTCCTATCTTTCTGCTTGTCTTAAGATGAATCTTAAAAGAAATATGAAGGATATATCTGGCTATCATCAAATCCTTTGGAATTACTTCCAAACAGAGGGATTTCAGTAACTGCCTCTTTACCTTGGCTGCTCATCTCATGAGTTCAAGTTTGGTTTTTTTTGGTTGTTTTTTTTTTTTTTTTTTTTAATGGTAAAATGAACAGCCACATTTTGCTTTGTTTTGTTTACCATTTTCATTATATACTATGTTGCTTAAAAAGAAAAATAAAAGGCTTGCTTCCAGGTCAATTATCACCAAATGTAAATTAAATTTGCAACAGGGCCAAGACCTAATGGCCCTCAGTTTAGAATCAACTGGGAGATGGCTATCCGTCCTGTCCATATTGAACTCAGAAGATTCATTTTCTCATGTGCTATTGTGGTGTTAGATACTTCTCCAGCCTATCTCTCGAGGAGCTGAATAATAATCCATTTTCTTAAGGTACAGCTAGCTACCCCTGTAGTGCAAAAATCACAGTGAGGTAGATCCAAAGACAGAGGAGTCAGGGCCTAACCCATCTACTTTTCTAAGTTTTACTACTAGTAAAAGTAATTTCTCCTTAAAAGATGCAAAATGAACCAATGAGATGGCTTAGCAGGTAAAAAGCACTTGCCACACAAATGTAACAGAGTTTGACCTCCGGACCGCCTGGTAGAAGCAAAGTGACCACTCCTAAAAATTGCCCTCTGACCTCTACATGTGCACCATGGCACATGCACACACTTACACATTTACACACACAGTCAATATAATAATAATAATAATAATAATAATAATAATAATGGCCTATTATTATTAAAATAATAATTTTACAAATAAAATGTAGGCTGTGGGTCTGGGGTCAAAGGAGTTCTCCTTAGTCAAATTCTCACAGAAGAAAGTGCAAATTGTGGAGCACAGGATCTCATTAATATTAGGCTGTAGAAGAGTTAGTGTCTGATTGTTTTGAAATGCTTATTTAAGATCCCATTTGATTTGATATGTACAGAAGGCCATGGGGACTCAATCAACTATATAAAAGAACCCAAGTGATTCTGCTGCAAGAAGCCAGTAAACCCTACTAGGAGAGACATTATAATAACGCTCACAAGTTATTCTCCAGAAAAGAATTTATAGAGCCAGTATTATTAAGTCAAATTACATCCTCAGAGTTATTTAATCCAATATCTAAAATATTGGATTAAATAGTTAAGCACACTTCATTCTTGATTTGTGATGTTTCAAGTGTTTAAAAGAGGGTACGGAACATTTCCAAAGCCCCACCCCTCCACCCCAGAACTCCTATTAATGACATAAGTACAGTGTACTGATAGCAATTTAAAAAGTATTGACTTGAGTGCCTGGGACAAGAGCCATACATGTCATCTGTGCTAGTCAAAGAAAAACATAAAAATTGCTGAAGCTCTTGCCATACTTTAAGAAAGTTGGTGAACCTCTGGCACCTCTGAAAGAAACCAGATTGGATCTTCAGGGACTTGCTATTCATGGCACCTGAACAATGGCCTTGCTGGCCCTGAGATCACATCCAGCCTCTCTCTTGTCATGTCTTTGTACTGCTCCAGGCTCTGCTTTAGTTCTTCTCACGTCTGCCCACCAATGCCACCCTGAACATGTACTCCACTCTCCCTAGTTAGTTTCTTTATAGTTGATAATTCCATCTTAAATTATGTGACTCATGTGTTTTCTAGTTACCATCTCTTCTTTGAGCACAATCATGAAAAAAAATGTTCTTGCTTTGCTTGCTTACATCTCTAGTACCAGAAATGCAGAATCCCTAAATCCTAACAAAGGAAGAATGAAGACTGAGGCCCCAAGGTGTCCCCCATTTGGTCCTGTTGTTCCTTTCCTCTTTGCAGAAAGACAGGAGACATTATGGCCTTCCTTATGCCTTCCACTCATCATGCATTGTTTGTTTGTGTTTACTGGGAATTCTGAGACAGCTGGGAAATTCAGACAATAAGCAAGTACCTCCTTTGCAAGATGGATACCAAGAAGTGCTCTAGGTTGTGAAAAGAGAAGTGGCTGTTTGTTTTCCTTTGCTGGATGAAAAGAGGCCAAAAGTCTTTTTGCAGTTCCACCAAAGAGCCAATAAAACAGAAACAAAACACACGTGTGCCAAGAGTTCAACAACAAGGCGGAAGTGGCTTAGGTTTGTGGTCTGTTACCACATGACAACATTGAGTTGGAGCCAAGGTATTTTCTGTTCTCTGCATGTTGGAAGGCTCTGCTTTGAAACAGAAAGGGAATAAGAACATTACAGAAGAGGAGAACCATGCACAGGACAGCAGTGTGAAAGCATCAGGGGAGACTTCTCAGCATCAGAGAGGTTAGGGGATTTTAAATTGCCCCTACACAAGGGTAAACAAATTGTGGCCCAGGAACAAAAACTGGTCCCCCCCCCTCTCCTCTCTCTCTCCTCTCTCTCTCTCTCTCTCTCTCTCTCTCTCTCTCTCTCACACCACACACACACACACACACACAGAGGGTAGGAAAACTGAAAGATATTTTTAAGCTTTCCCAAAGGACATTTTAAAAAATAAAAAATTGCAATATTTACTTAGAGACTTACTGGTTCCGATGGAATAAAATTGGAATGGCAGAGGATTTGGGGGAATTCAAGGACCTGATTCTTTCCCATTACTATTCAACTAGCTACTGCAACTACCTAGTGCTATGCAATGCATAAAGTCTCATTGGTATCCATCAGATTTTTATGCATATCATTCATCGATGATTTATTTATAGCAGTGGAGTGCATAGTTGTTTTGGCCATGTAGCCCACATGATTAAATATTCACTATCATCTGGCTCTTTACAGAAAACAGTTACCAACCTTATCCCTAGAGGGTGAATATAAAAAGAAATTGTTAATCTAATCTAAAAAATCAGTTTCACATTATTCAACTTAGTTATTCACTCTTCAGAACCTGCCCTTTAATATTGACCTATAAAGTACTTCATCTGCAAGGGTTTCCCCTGCAACAGATGGAAATGCTCTGGTCTCAAGCTCTGTAGTACTTTGCTTTTGTGTTTGGTACTCACGCATATAAAGTATCTTCTATATTATTAGAAAATTCTATCATAGGTTAAAATTGTGTTCTCCTAAAACTTGTAAGTTAAATCCCTGATCGCCAATACCATAGACTGTGCCTGGTTTGTGGAGATAGGACCTTAAAAGTGTTACAAGTATCCCACCAGAGATGACCATCCAGGAACAGTGTGTAGCCAACTGAAAGTCTTTATTTCAGCTTACTAGGACTATACTCAGGTATTCGGAACCCAAGTGTTACCCAGAACATTTACAGAGAGGGCTTCTACTAACAAAAGCCACTTCCTGCTATCATGCTCTGCAGCTGGAGGAGGAGGCTTTGCACAAGCAAGCAGTTTAACAGAAGCTAAGATGATTTAGTTGGGACATCTTGACCTCAGGTTCCTAGAACAGAGTTGGATAATGTTCCTTGGGATTCCCCATCAAGGAAATAAAAATCTAGTTAAACTTGAAATGACCTCAACATGAATACATGATGGAGGAAACTTCACACTGTCTTGCTCTGTCACAAAAAAAATGGTAAATTAAATTAAAATTCAGTAACCATGGCAACCCTGATCCACCTGGGTGAAGTATATATAGGAAGAGGATAGAACATATTGAACTTCAGGCCAAACTGAGCAACAAACTGAGACCTTTCAAGCAACAAAACAAAACATAAACAAAAGAATATGTTAGGGTACAGAAACACCAGGGAAGTGTGCATATCCTGATATTAGACCACGCAAAGACACAGGAAGGAGATGACCTGTAAGCCAAGAAAGAAACAGAAGAAATCAACTTCCCACACCACAAAAAAAAGTCTTAAACTTAGGACTTTAATTATAACAAAATTCATTTCAGTTGTCTAAACCACCCATTCTTTGGCATTTTTCTATGGCAATTCATGCAAAGTAGTTCAGTCACTCAAGCATAGAAATCATTCCTCATTTTGTATTGCATTACTAATGACATCTGAAGCCATGTGTGCAGAATTCACTGACTAACCTTTACAGAATGGAACAAAATATTATATAGAACCTGCTGTGTCCAGGGTATGGAAGTAGAGTTCTAGAACGGTAACTGGGATCTACCAAATTGTTCCAGAAGGTTTTAGAGGGGCTCAGCCAGTCCACAACTTATCAATGTCCAACACAAACATCAATTTACCATCTCTGATGGCCTAGGATCTTCATTGTAAACCGAAGATGTACAGCATCCCCTCCCCCTTTTCATTTGGTCTACTGAGAAAGAAGAATCAGAAAGCTGGATGTGAACTCCATTGATTAAAATAGCATCCCTTTCACAGCCAAGTCTAAATAAAAAACATCTTCAGGGGAGCCCAATAATGAACATGAAACAGAAATATTAAATGTGCAGCTCCAACTTACATTCCAGATGTCAGAATATGCAAAAATACTGGCAGTGCAAGCAAGATCAAACAATTGGAGGAGCCAAGCTTTCCCTGGTTTATGCAAAATCTGTTGAGTAGAAAGTGCAACTGCTTCACATGGGATGACAGCCAAACCCAACCTGAAAGAACTAGCCTTGAAAACATCCCTGAAATGCAGAGGCTTTTCTGATTATTCCTTTCTAAATGAACAAATAAAAGGTTTCAGTATGAACAATGTCCAGATGCCCCAGAAGCCTACTCTGCTTGCCAATTCTCCTGCCCGAACACACATTCTATCCTTTCAGATTTCAGCAATAGCTCATGGTAAAAAAGCATTATTTTATCTACCAATAGCTTCATAAGCATAGAACATGGTTAGGAGATACACAAGGAAAGAACACTGGGCAAGTCTAAGGGATTGGAAAATCAGAAGTTACTGGGCATTGTCAAATCTGATCTTTTCCAGATCTATACACATTACCCAGGGAATTTCCATACAATTATTGGAAAACCTGAACTCAATTACCCCTAACCAAATCCTCCTCTTAGTGACATGAACAACCCTCCCCTCTGAAATAATGCAAAGACCACTGAAGCCTGATTTCTTAATAGAGGGCTGTTTGCTTTGCCAATGATAAATTCTTAAATGTCTCTAGAAAATAATGCCTGGTCACCAATTTGCCATTGGCTAGTAGATCAAGAAGAAAAGTATTCCTAAATTGTTACAAAAATCCTTGTCTCTGTGTGTGGTGGAATTATTCTTAAGGAGGCAAAGTCCTATTGTTAGTCCCTGATGTTCAATAGAAACCCAATGTGGTAACTCTAGACAGACAAACCATATATCACTTCATTAATCCTACATCCACTGCCTGATATATCAATGTCATGATAGTAGTAATACACAGCTATATACATACATACATCTGCACACTCAGGGATTAACACAGTGAGATTTGTTCAATTGAGCTATTGGATCTCAGGAAACTTTTTTAGTTTAGACCATTATACAAATTATCAGCTGTTATTTACAATCTTCTTCAGGGTATGGGTGGTCCTTTGAAGATGGAAGCCCACGTGGATTTACTTAGTACTGAGTGCAACAATGTATATTCTCATTCAGGCGATAATTCCCGCACTTGGGAGGCAGAGGCACCAGGATGGAGCTCAGCAATATCTTTGACGAAAGAGCCAATTTGAAACCAGCCAGGGCTACACAAGATCCCATTTTGAAATGAATATCCATACTGTATAAAAACAATGTTCATCACATCACACACCCTTGTATCCCTAATATCCAACAACCATTTCACATAAAACTTTCATGGCCCTGTGTGCCCACCCTCATTCAAACTAACTTCCTTAGAGTGTCATAGCTATACAATGTTGTCTGGTTCAATTCCCCAAATTGTCTCCAAAACAGACTTGCTATTCAAACTATCAAGTTCCCCCTGTGTCTCCAACTGAAAATACTGTTGAGCATTTTCCTTGTATTTCTTTTCTTTCCATTGACGATTTTCTCACGAACTTCACATACAAATCATCTGTGTCACATGATTTAATCACAAGTTGTATTTTAAGAAGCTCAGCTGCTCCTGCTTTATCGGTCTTTACCTAAATGTGTTGTTCCTGCTTTATAGCATTTCACCCATTTTTACTTAAATGCTCCTTGGTTTTCCCCATTTAGTTCATTGTTGTCATCTCAGCATCTGAAGCAGGGTCTGGCAACAAGCTAGCTTTATAAGTAGTTGTTGAATGAGAGAGTCAACGAAGCAAACTTCTCCATAGTAGGAGTGTCTCAAGGGCAAGAGCCATGTTGACATGCTTTTGCATTTTTAATCCTCACAGGCAACTGAGTGGACCTCCTTCTTATATGGACTCGCACTCCTGCCGGTGTCAACCACTGGCAACTTAGCCAGATGTTATTGGATTTGGAAACAAATACCGTGGAATGAGTATACTCATTTAGGAATTTAGGTCACTGCCTAAATTCTCCCTGAAAGAAGAGGAAAGAAAAAAAAAACAGAAAAATGGAGTATATTAAGTGTGAGTGGGTAATAACTAGCTTGCTAAAAATTGATAATGAAGCTACTTATCATTTAAAAAGCATGGATTGTCCTTAATCTCTGCGTTTCATGCAACACCTTTTACAGTGTTAGATACATTATTTCTGTCTCGTAGAAAATAAAACTTAATTTAAAAAATATCTCTTCCAACTTATGTGTAGATTCATAGCTCCAAAGAAGAAAGGTATTTTACACCTGTTCCATACCTAAATAAATTGACAAGTTTGTCTTATCAAATCTTAGTTATAGGGCTGAAGTGACATCTGATTGATTAAACGTAGTGATTGCTCTTCAAGAGGACACAGGTTCAATCTATGGAACCCATACAGTGACTCACAACTGTCTGTAACTCCAGTCCTACGGGACCCAGTGCCTTCTTCTGGGTTCCATGTCACATGCATGGGTCACATATACATTCATGCAGGCAAATTACTTATACACAGAAAATAATAAAATAAGATTTAAAAGCTTCTAAACCTTGTGTTTATACTGAATGGTAAACTTTAGGCTAACATGGTTGTGTTTTGTAGCATGCCTCTGATAGGTTTATGATGCCTTTTGCAACTGTGGAGAGTCATAAAGATGAAGAGCATTTCAACATCCATTCACTTCTGATCATTTTAGAAAGTTTTCCCTTTGTCTCCTTGTTACATGTAACAGTCTCTACTTCCTTCCCCTGATACTCGTGTTACTGTTAAAATGGATCAAGCAGACAGTAAGCATTCTAGGGCAACAGGGTAATTTTCTAAGATAGTGATTGATCCAGTATTATTAATTTCATGTTTCCTTGTGGCATCCTTACCTGAAAGTGGGGGATACTGGAGGGTCTGCATTTATTGCTTTGAGAAATAAAATGCAGAAAATAATCAAATTTTGAATTTGTATTTTTAACACATGCTGATGAAACTCCAAACAGAGCATCATCTTGAAGTGTTACTATGAAAACCAAACTTATGAATTATCAATAAAAGATAACTTGAGGAGGCTGAGCACACAGCTCAGTTGTGATAGCACTTGCAACTCTAACTGAGGACCTGAGTTTGATCTTGCAGACCACATTTAAAAACAGTTATGGTGGCAATATAATATCAATCCTGGAGAACAAAAGACTCAGGGGTCCTTGGGGCTTCGTAGTCAACCAGCCTAACCTAATTGGTGAGTAACAGGCCAATGTGCTAATGAACTGTCATTTTAAATAAAAAGTTTAAACAGTGTTTGAGGAATGGCTCACAAGGCTGACCTCTGGCCTGCATATGAGACATTACACACACACACACACACACACACACCACACACACACGAACGTATTTTCGAATATTCAACAAACCACATAGGATAAAGACACTAATCTTACATCATAAATAGTTATGTCAGGAAGAAGATAGACATGCTGCCTAGTTTTATGTCAACTAGATAGAACATAGAGTCCTCTGGGAAGAGGGAGCAACAACTGAGAAAATGTCCCCACTAGATCGGCCTGTGAGCAAGCCTATGGTACATTTTCTTAGTTAGTGTTTAATGTAGGAAGGCCCAGTTCACTGGGGAGTGGAGCCACCTAAGGACTAATGGTCATAGATGTTATAAAGAAGCAGGCTGAACAAACCATGAAAAGCAAGTCAATAAGCAGCACCCTTCCATGGCTTCTGCATCACTACCTGCCTCCAAGTTCCTGCCCTGCTTGAGTTCCTGCACTAACTTGTCTACACACTGAACTACAGTTGTAAGATAAAATGAAACCTTTCCTTCCCAAGTTGTTTTTTATTATGGTGTTTTATCAGAGCACTAGACACCCTAACTAAGACAGTAGATTTCCCCTCCAAAAGTTATATGAACTCAGTCTTTTGGACAGAAAAGAAAATTGAAGTGAGAAAAGGGTCAAGGGTTAGCATTCCACTCTTGAGTCTAGACATCATGCTCTACACCTACCTCGTTTCTACATAGCCTTGTTCTTCAAGGAAAGTGGTTTGAATTAGCACGTAGGCTATGTGGGAATCTTGGGAGACAGTGCTCTGATTTCTACTATCTATGCAGCAGGTAAAGGCTGTAGAGTCACTCAAATGTGCCTTTCCCCAAGTGCATTGAACTAGGTGAGGATATCGTAACATTTAAGAAGAAAAGGAAGATGGGAGAACTCCCAAACATATCCTAGGGCCTTGGGAAAGATTTTGGACCACAAACCACAGAAGCCACTAGCAGCAATGAAGGCACAGGAGAGAAGATCCAGAAAATCTGATGGGCTATGTATACCACCAGGAGAGACAGAGACCAGCAACTCTATGGAGGTAATAAAGATATCCCTGACCACAAAGGAAAGGGTACACACAGCTATACCAGCCTCTTCCCCTAACGTGTGTACCAAAGCCCTGAAGTCATTTACATAATTCTCTGAGCTGATAGCTGATGAAGGGTGAGAGAAGAACCCTGTTTGATTGCTTGGGTTTTAATTTAAGCCTTCCCAGAAGTGACTATGTTAAAGCTCCCAAGGTTTCATAGGACTCAAGAGAGAATTGTTTACTTCCAGGAAAATAGAGATTGTTACAGTCTTTGCACACTTGATTTTCTACCAAGTGACATTTGTAGACAATACACATGCAGAAGGTCAGGAGCTGGCAAGTGTGCAGACTACTGTGGGACACAGAGCCAGCAACGCAACTCCAGATCCACTGCAGAAGCTGGGTCTGTCTTCAAAGGGTTTTGACTCGCTGACCCCTGGCTGGCCTGTGTCCTCCTCTCAGAACAACCAGACAGACGAATAAACACAGATCACAAATGGACCACATGTTCCCTTCCCTTTCCAAGAGCTCTGCGGCTGGGGGCCTGCCTGTTCCAGACTTCCCATCTAGGTCCTACTGAATCAGCCCCACAGACACTTCCTCACTTCCCCCTTTACCCAGAAACACATGGGAAATCATGACCAAACATGGAGACTCGCCACACCTGGAGAAGAAACTCATTCACTTCAGCTTTTCTTCCATTCAGGGTCTGTGGTACTGGAGACCTGATTTATATTTTGCTTTAACATGCCTACACTCATTTGTCTCTTCCATTAAATAACGGCTTTAAAAATAAAAGCTCCAGTAAGCTCCTAACATATCCTGGTGAACGACGGTGATGTACTTGTTGTGTGTTTGGTTTTGCCATTATGAGCTTGAGAACAGAGGACAATGACAAGAGGGACGGCAGAGACTCCAAAACAGAGAAGGAAATGTTGGTGGAGGAGCAGCTCGCTTCATCTCATTTCCTTAAGGGTTAGGTCCAAGTAGACACTAAAGGACCTTTGGACGCTACTGACAGAAGTGGAAGGGAGGTCAGAGGAAAGAATGCCTGACAGAAGACTGGTGACAAGGAGTGATGAACACCGTGCCTTCTGATACAGTTGTATCCTGCAGTTCCACCATGGCCAAACCACACTCCCAGTGCTGTGGAATAGTGTCCAGAAATCTCCTCAGCCACTGAGGATCTTTCTTCTCCTACGTCACTAAATTGAGATATTACTGATCTCTAAAAAGCTCTAAGTATTTAAACTATATATCACCGTGACTTTGGGGTTAAGCATATACCCATAAAGCCATCATCATTATAAAGACAATAAACCTGTCCATCACCTTCCAAAGCTTCCTTCTACAGGATTTTTAAACTGTTATCTCATCTTGTTGTAAGAATAGACTGGCATAAAATCTATCTTCATAGCAAAATTTGAGAATACAATATAATATGGTTATCTACAGGCAGTGTATGCTTCAACAGATTGTCAGAATTTATTTACCTTGCATAACTAAAGCAACTGTGCTCCTGAATCAACTCCTCCCCAGTTCCTCACCACCCCCCAGGGGCAAAGACTTTGGCAACTGCACTTCTGCTCTTTGCCTCTGACTTTGACTATTTCAGATTCCATATATAAATTATGTCATGCGATGTCTTGCTGTGTCCTGCTTAGTTGACTTCATAAAATAATATGTATAGACTCAATTCCATCCACATCACCATAAATAGGGTGGGAGAATCTTTATATTCTCTCTCTCTCTCTCTCTCTCTCTCTCTCTCTCTCTCTCTCTCTCTCTCTCTCTGCGTGTGTGTGTGTGTGTGTGTTTATAATGGATTTAATTATAATGTATGTGTCTTGGGGGCAGGATATGTATGTACATAGCAGTAAAGTTATCCACAGAGACCAGAAAAGATCACTGAATACTCTGAGACTGTACTTAAAAGTAATTGTGAACCACTCAACTTAGATGCTAGGAACCAAACTTAGTTCCTCTGGGGAAACGCCAAGTATTTTAACTGCTGATAGATCTCTGTAGTCCTTGGATCCTTTTAAAAGGCAGAATCACATACATATATGCATATAAACACGTTCCAATTTTTAAAGCAGACACTTAAGCAATTTTATAATATTGCTATTAGGAAATAGCCATAAATTAGGAAATTAACCACAAAGTGAATGCAGAAAAATGTAGAGTGTAGAAAAATGTTCAAGATCCTGGTTCAATTCTTGGGCTAGATACCTAGATGCAAGATTGATGAATCATGAGAGTTTTACGTTTAATTTCCCAAAAGCCATCTATACTCTTTCCACAAATGACTGTGTCAATGGCATTAGCACAATGCCAGGAATTCCCTTTGACTGACATCCTCACTAGCGCTTACCCTTCTTTTATGACAATAGCCATTCACACAGATCTAAGGCCATATCTCACTATGGTTTAAAGATACATTTTCCTGATGGTAAGTGGCATTTCTATGTAACTATGGTCCATTTATATCTCTTCTCTAGACAAATATCTGTTCAGCTTCTTATTCTAATTTCTGAACTGAATCATGGACAGTTTGCAATTTCACTATGTAAGTTCTTTGAATATCCACCTTGCTAGATGTATCATTTTCCAAAGTTTGGGAATAAGAACAATATCAAGTCCTCTACCCCATGAACCTGGAAGACCTTTCAGTGTATTTTTGCCAAGTTCTTTCATTGGGAATTTCTAAGTTTCATTTTACAGATCTTTTATAGCCTTCGTTAAGATAATACTTAAATATTTATTCCCTGTAATACTTCTAGAAACGATAGTGGTTTATAAATTTTCTTTTCAGATGTTTCATCATTAGTATACAGAAATGCACTGTGAATTTGTTTATTTAGTATTCCAGGGTTTTCATGAGTTTCTTCACATTTCCCTAGTAAGATGGGACATAAACGCTACTGAAAAGAAAAAAAATAAACACCCTACACCAAATCCTAACAGAACACTTTCATAAATACTTATAATATACTTTCTGGATCAGAGTGCAGCGAAGATGGTGAGACAAAGCAAACTGAGACTCTAAACATTCACTTTTGAGTTTACTTATAACAGAGAAAATGGTGGAAAGAGTGAAGGAGATTCCTGAAGAGACTTCATCTGAAGAAATGATGAAAATAGGCAATATCTTACTTGACTGCCCTAGAGGATGGGAGTAGCTGCTGGAGAAAACCCAGCATCCTTCATGAAAGTATCCTTGGAGACCATTTTGGTTCTCCTTTCACACCTGGCACACATTTATTTGGTACCAGAGGAAGGATTTTTATTTTAAATTATGCATGTGGCTTTGCACCTTTATTCTATCAGAATCAAACTAAATGTTATTCCACAACACTCCGTAAAGTTAATGACACAATGTGACTAGAACCCTTTCCTGAAACATGACATTCTCCAGGGACTCTGAGGGTATTAAAGGGACTGTATGCCAAGGCCAAGCCATACCCCAGGAGCCACATAGAAGTTCTACAGGTACTTTAATTCCAATGACATATATATTCCCAGGTTTCTGTGAATTCAATCAGAAGGTTTATATGCAAAGCCCATGAAAAGGCTGTTGGACCATGGCACAGGATCAGGGATCTGCCCAGATCTTAGCAATGCAGCTCAAATCCACACGCACATGCGGGGAACTAAGGCCTGCTCAAGGCAGAGAGTAAAAGCAGAGACTTCTAATTAAAAAGAAATCAGAAGATATGTTCAATTTCCCTTACTTTGATTCCACAAAGAGAAAAAAAAAATCTTACTGAGATCTATACTTACGTCAATGAAATTCGACGAATATTTTAAGTTGTTTTAATCATTACCTGTTAAAAATACCAAGCATTTTCTTATCTCATTAAGAAATTTTGGCTTGAGATAAAATTCAAAGATAGAGTACTTGGCTAACATGTACAAGACCCAGCCCTGCAAAAGAGAATAAAACAAAAGAATAAAAAAATCTAATTCAGAATATATCTAATTATGTCTTTTATTTCCATTTTCCAGATTTAATCCATGTTTGCTCTGATTATGACTACATTAAATTCATTTGTGACATACAATTCTATATAAGAAATGTAAATATATGGTGTTTGTATGTGACTATGTATATGAGTGTGTCTAAGTGTGTATGTGTGTGTGTGTGTGTGTGTGTGTGTGTGTGTGTGGGCATGTATATGTGCTGACTTAGTACAGCCCCCAGTATCAGATTCTCACCCACAAAGAAGCACTCTGAGAAGACTGCAATTACTTTACTACTTAACTACAAAGAATGAAAGTGGAAGAATTTGGGGTGCAAACATATGTTGTTATGAAGAAGCCTTCTTCTAAGGATATATTTTCACCTTCATATAGGACTGTATCCTGATTCCAGACATCACTCTCCCCAATGACCATATATTCAGAGATCAGAAAAGTCATGACTATTATGGAAACTATTTCGACCATGGTGAAGAAGATAATTGTTTTAGAGAAGAAGTAAACTGTGCAGTAGCCACAGAATGCTCAGGTTAGCACGTGTCTCCCTGTCTCTCGGCAGCCCTGTAATCCTAGCATTGAACTTGATCGTGACTACTTCTTCCTCTCAGCATCCCACAATACATCCATTCCAGCACAGACAAGACTCCTCAATGTCAGCATCATTTTTGCTTTCCCTTCAGATCAAGACACGTTTAGTCCTCTGCTATCACACATTTAGAGCAGATGTTCCTTAAAAAAAAAAAAAAAAAAAAAAAAAAAAAAAAAGGATAAACCAGGTGCTTAACATATTTTATTCCAAGGGGTAATTTTAGAAATTATTGCAATCAATGAGCTAATAATAATGGTGGTAATGATGAGGCCAAGTTATTATTACCTATTACCTTTAATCATCGACAGCAACTCAATTGAACATAATTAGAGGCATCATCATAAATAACGTGGAGCAGATGGAAGGACGCTGGGTTTTTCATTTCCAGGACTGAGTGGGAAGGTTAATGATAGAGCAATGGACATGAAGAATGGGCCATTTATGTTCCCAATCCACATGGCACTTGAATCTTCCCTGGCTGATACCTATAAAACAGAGCTGAATTTAACTGAATATTTAGCAGTAAACCCCACACTTTCAAAGCCTGACAATTAAATTTCCAACAACCTTCTCCCCTTCACTCTTTACAGGATCTAATTCATTTGGGCTAAATGATGACGGTGTTTGTTTCTTTCAATTGCATTGGCACAAGAAAAACAGTGATAGCATATCCTATTCGAGGTCTTCCCTCTAACCTCCCCAATTCCTGGAAGGCACACTTCCAGCCTTTACATCTTTAGAAAACATGCAAATACTTTAGTGAGTCAGTTAGCATTAAGTTAATATTTATCATGGAAGACAGAAAGAATGATCACTTCCTTTCCATTAACTCAACAACAACAAAATACTTCCTATGTCTTGATAACTGTCATGAAAGGACAGAGTGCACACAGATCCACAAGACGCTCATATTCATTCCCTACCTAAGTCATTACATTTGGCTAGATTCATGACGTCTATGAGCTTCGAATCCATTGATAATACATGGCTAGCATGATAACATCCCCTGTCTGTGAACCAATAGCAATCTGTGTTTTCTCTACAAAATCACTTTACCAAAAACATTCAAGTTGTAGATATCTTCCTGTTTCATAAGGACTTACTATATTAGATGTTTCTCTCTCTCTCTCTCTCTCTCCTCTCTCTCTCTCTCTCTCTCCTCTCCTCTCTCTCTCTCTCTTTCTCTCTCTCTTCCTCCTTCCCTCCCTCCCTTCCTTCCTTCCTTCTCTCTTCTTCCTTTCCTTGATCTGACACTCATTCAGTACTGTGCCAAGATAAGTTTCTATATCTTTAAAGGAACTTGCAATCTAAGAGACTAGATAAGACTATTAACTATAAAACAGAGCTGATATTAGTGTCAGTTCCTGGATGCAACACAGAATCAGGAGACACAGATTTGCCTGAATGGCTAAGCAAGCTAGCTACTGGGAAGAAGTGAAATTCAACTGTACTTAGAAGGTACTTACACAATGTGCCTCACCTTTCGTGCATTGGCCATTGCAATGATAGCCAATGCTTAAAGACTGTAGATAAAGAACAATTCTTTAACAAGATCTTTTAAAAAATAAATATACTCCTTGTTACTCAAAGACAATTATCATATAAACATCCTAAATGGTAATCACGTTGAGGAATGATGCAAGCCTTCATGTTGTGTTTCACATTCATGGCCTTTTTACTCAAATGTCTCTCAGTGAATAAATACATATGGTCTATAAACATGTCCAAGGGCAATTTTCTCCACTTGTACCACACATACCTCACAATAGAACCTAAAACCAAACCCACTTAAAAATTTTATGAAGTTATATTCTTCTTTAAAAAAATCATAATTCCCATTAAAACCAATAAAAATTGATATAAAAATTAATAGCAGGATATAAGCTTATAGAATCTTATCAATAATATCTTTACAATCCGCTGGTCTCTTTGAGATGTGCCAAACACAACCACAATTTATTGATGGATACGACATTTTGGGGTATAAAATTTTAAATGTGTTTTCCTTTACTCAATTAGTAAATCTTATTTAAGTTAATATTGTCATGAGATTTTACTTAGCAGTGGCCAGATATCCTAGCCAAAGTAGATAGTTTCATTTATATTGTTTGCCGAAATAGTCTAATTCTCCATTTTACTTTGTGAAAATAGAGAAACTGAGATAAAGTGGAAACATTTGACTTGATAAAAAGCTTTACTGCATGATAGTTGTGTACAATATCCCATATATGGAATGTGAGAGTGGAGGAAAGACTGTGAACAACGGAAACCAAATCTCTGGTAATATCACATACAAGTTCAAGTAAGAGACCCTACCTCCAAAAATAAAGTGGTGGGTGATGGAAGAAGACACCCAGCATCAAGCTCAGGCCACCACGTGTTCACAAAGTCCAGCTTGTGCTAGGCCTCCTGTCTCCTCCTGAGTGCTGAGGCTCAAGGTAGAATGCTGCACCTGCTGAGTGTCTACATGGGTGCTAGGAATGCTGAGTCCAGTCCTAGTACAGTGAGTACAATCATCCCCACAGCCCTGAGGTATCCAAAGCCTCATGGTATCACACATCACACAAAGCATATTGGGTTTAATTTGGTAAACCATGGACCAGCACAGACAGTCTTATAGTCTATGTCTCCATGTTTAGCAGGTCAGTGGCCAATCGTTAATGTGTTTTTTTCATTAGTCACTATATCACAACTAGTGGCTCCCCACCCCGACTCAAGTCTATCTGACACTCTTACTGAGGCATGTTCTTCCTAGTATCTGATGCTAGGGTCTCCCTTTGGAGACCAGCAGGCTCCTTGTCCTCCTGCCTTTCCACAAGTCATTAGACAGTGGAAACCTGTTTTATTATCCCCTAATTTAAAACTCTATCTATTCCTTGTTCTCTCCTATAGAGTAAGGAATGTTACCTATATATCTACCCACTAACTCCCTCAAGCTTACATCCTCTGGAGCCTCGATAATTTGACCAAGAACTCCTCACTGTTTCATTAAATGCCCCCAGTTTCTCACACTGCATACTTTAACGTCCATCTTTGGCAAATTCAACTCAGATTACACTCTTCCTTCACAAACCCTTTGCTTATAAGTTGCAGCCTTGTTTCTCTATTTTTCCATAACAACAGAGCCTTGTATCCCCACATATACACACACACACATTTATCTCATTTCTCTATGTCTGTTTGTACTACTGCCTCCCTCAGATAGCAGACAACACCATTTCTTACTGGACTCTGTAGCCCTAATGCAACCTTTCAGTAGAAATGGGATGGTTGGGGAAGCTAGTTTGGATATTTTCATAATACCAAGCTTTGGAAGATGCCTAAAAATAATCAGGAGTAAGGAAATTTAGAGAGAGAAAATGTACATGCCAATGGATTAAATGAGTGACTATAGGCTGGGAAGGAGGGGCAAAAGATGATGTATTCTGCTTTGAACACAGAAAATATGACCTTGGCATCCACTGCAATCAGGACATGATTTTCAAGCTGCAGTACTTGTGATTAGAACGAAAAAGAAAACGAAATTGTCCTTCCTTTGCATATCCCAGGCCTAACACACCCACCCATCTCTTGAAACCTTCCTCCGAGATGACTCTGACTTTCTTTAGACCTGTCTCGTATCCAGATAATTCCTAGGACAATAATTCACATTGGGCATGTCTTCAGCTCCTTTATCTCTCTGCATGTGTGTGAGCTGGGGAGAAGGAAACAGAAAGTGATTTGCAACCTGGCGCGGGAAGGACGGGACTGTCAAGGAGACCAGATATTGTTTTTGTTATTACTGCCTTGCTTTTAAGCGGGATCTGTTAATTGTTATTGTCCTGCCCTCTTCGCTGATGCTCCATCCATTTCCTCATTGCAAGTGAGAAAGGAAACCTGGCAAAAGTCACCCTCCCTAGAGCTCCGAATCAGTCATGGAATCATCTCGAGATTCAGCAAGACATCTGTTAGGCATTTGGAGCTCCTGTCGGCCCTGCCTTGAGGGATGTCAAAGCAGGCAGTCTCCCTTCTCCTGGAAGGCTGTAAAACACACAGAGATAAGAAACTGGAGCAAAGTGCTAGCTTAAAAGAGCAAGTGCTAGACCCTGGAGGATGCGGTTCTCAGAAGGGGAGACTGGCAGACAGGCAGCTTACACAGACGGAACTTACACTTGAACTCGCACTTACAGAGAACTCAGACAAAAGATAGCCAGAAAGTAAATAACATGTCAGCCGTGGAAACTACGTGATGCAACTGACTACTCCTCTCCACAGGAAATATGTAGATGCTTCTGTGAAGAGTTTTGGATTACATATTCGAGTTTTAAAAAAGCCATGTTACACAGAAGAACCTTGTTGGACTCACTGATTATTTTTAGTTATAGGTGTCTGGTAGGGAGTCCAGTGGATTGGCAGAATTGTTTTGTTTTCTCCTCACAATTCAAAAGCTTACCGATGAGAAAAATCAACACCAGAGAGGAAGGGAAAACAAAGAGAAAAAAGAAAGTGGTTGAAGCTACTAAATAAAGATTATGGTGTGAAGTATCTATAGACCCAAGTTTCAAAGAAATCTGGGGGGAAAAAAAAGAGAAAAAAATTAAAAAATAATATTTAACTGACTCCATGATAAAAAGAAATCCTTGAAACAAAGCCACAACAGTTGCAACAAAACAGTTTCCTGTCTTAAAGAAAATATTCTCACTGGGAAATTCAAAAGCATTTTCAAAGTAAATCAGCAAACCTTGACTGGGAACAAGATTTGAACCATCAGAGCAAAATACAGAACTGTGGGGGACTGAGAAAAGACAGGCATAAGTAGAAGACAGGAGAGAGAAAGAAAGAGAGAGAGAGAGTGAAAGAGAGAGAGAAAGAGAGAGAGGAGAGAGAGAGAGAGAGAGAGAGAACAGGACAGGGAGCAAAGGAAAGCCAGACCGAAAGTTGGATGCCTGCTTTATAAAGTATTAATAACTTGCAAAGGGTTATTTGTCATTGCAGACTTTAAAAAATTTATTACTCTATATTAACAAGAGACCAGAATGTCCAAAGTCATTGGTTTGGAGTGTTTTTAAAATGTGTCTTCATGTAGGGGACAGTGACCCAAGTTGACAGGCAGTCTCCTTGTGAAATGGGAGAGCAGGGACTCTAAATCTGCCTGTTCCCACACTGGCTGCTCTGATAATGACCAGAGAGCACCTCTGGGACTCAGGGAGACTTTGAAGTCCAGGAAAGTTTTGGATAGCAAAGGAGGAGTGACCGTGGATGAGAGGATGAGAATTTATTGTGAGGACCTTTGGGGGGTTTTGTATAGAAGCCTTAAATTAACTTTTAATGCATAGGAAATTCTGAGCTGTCACCCACTGTCTTAACTTGATTGCTTTCGTGTTTGCTGAGTGCTTTTCATATCACCACAGACCAACTTCTGATTTGCAATTTTATTAAAACAACACAGGGGGGAATTGAGTGCCTCCAACTTTAGTACAAGGGGTCAGGAGGTAGGAACGTGGGTACCATCAGATCACCACTCTATATACAGCTAAGGGAAAGATGCATGGGGAGTCTTGGGAATGTTGTAGACCTCCTGGAATGTGTGCCCTTGAGGAGGGCATGTTTTCAGAGTTGCCACCTTCCCAGCTGCCTTCCTCTCTTCCACCCCGAGGCTACTATAAACTTCTGGTCCTGTGAGTTCTACCTGTATTTACACTAAGTCACCAGCTACACCCCATGTGCCTCATCCACTGGCCTTCCCTTCCACTAAACCGCCCCCTTTCCATCATTCTAGTTTTCCCTGAATCTTTCCTGAGCTCCTCCCCAGATGCTATCAGGTGCTTCCTTCCTGGATCCCCATCATCCTCTCCAAGACTTAATCCCTTCTCTTAGTTCAGCTATCTTCTCACATCATTTGCTCTCTCTTCCAGCAGAATAGCAATTTCTTGAAAGCAGTTGGCTTTCCAGCGTCACAGCACCTGGGCTCACAATCCTTGTTGGATTAATAAATCCATTCATACTTGACACACCAATTCCTTCATTGTAAGAATGACAAGAAAGAAGGTCCTAGCTGTCTGGAAGTGTCACAGTTTGATAGTACAGTCCATCCTGGTGGAGAAGTCTTGGCAGCAGGAGCTTGAGGTGGATGATCACATTGAATCTAGTTAGGAGGCAGAGTTAGATGAATGGTTAGGCTCAACTTGCTTTCTCCTTTTTTATTCAGTGTAGTTGAATTCCCAGCCCAGGGAATGGTGACACCCACAGTAGGCAGTTTTCCCAATTCAGTTAATCTAATCAAGATAATACCCCACAGGTGACTCCAATTCTCTTTAAAGTTGATAATCAGTATTAACCATTATTTCACACAGGCAAGATGACCTAAGTTGAGTTCCTAGAGTTAGAAAGAGAGTTTTTGGGAGTAGAAGAAAGATCTTAACGGTGTGAAGGAGAGACTCCATCCTCAACTGAGGCATCATTGGCAGTTAATGGCTATTAGGAGAGGGTTTGTACATTTTCTTCAGGAGTGTGCCCCTGGTAGGTTGTGCATGCCTGAGAAGATGGCCATGTGTCCATGTGCTTATGGGCAACACTAATTGGATTCAGCGTTTTATTTTTTTTAAAAGCCAAAAGAGTTGGGGAGAAGGATATGGGGGATTTCAGGAGGAATTGAAGATGGAGGGAGTTGGGGATGAATATAGTCAAAATATATTGTATATACATTCTGAAAAGAAATTAAATATAGTATATTAAAAATGAATGTCTACTTAGAAAAGCTGGCTCTTGGACAGGAAGTAGGTCTCATATCATGCTGTCCTATCAGTTAAATAAATGTTACCCCAAATCATGTGGGTTTGATTTTTCTTTAAATTTAGAAAAGACCGGAATAGAGAAAAAAAACTGAGGTTTTTTTTCCCCCAAATCTCAAATCTCTTCTCTCCACAAAAGCTTCAAAAATTTAGAAACAATTGGCAGAATCAGTTCTGTTCCCCTGACACCACTGTGCTTGTTCATGTCACAGGGTTGGGGGATCTTTCATCTTTGCTACGCTTGGGATCTGTACTGTAAGCCATGGATTCCATTTGTTTGTCAGTGAAGTCGAAGTTACAAAATAAATCTCTCCATTTTAATCTCTGATAAGCAGTGCATTTTCTCCTTTCATTTTATATTACTACAAATTCCCTCAACCATGCCTAATGTATAAGGTCTACTTGTGTCTGAGGCGCACCCAGTGGGGCTGCAGTGGAGGCAGTGGAAGGCGCTGAGCTAGCACAGTGAGACGTGTTTAATGTGATAAAGAGCAAAGAAGTCAAGTTGCAAGCACTGCCTGTCTACATTCCTTTCTACCTGCTGGACAGCTTCAGTCCACATCCTTTATATCCCGTTTGGGTTTACATAATGACTATGACTATGGCAGTAAAGATCACTCCCTCGTGGTTGAGGAGGTAGTCCAGTAGTAAAACACTTGACTCGTGTGCACAAAGCCCTGAATTCAATGTCCAGCAATGCCAATAATCCAGAACACAAAATTATGCATTTTGAAATATTGAAATTTGTGGAGACTGTGATCTTACTGGAAACTTCTAAACTATCATTTCCTCTACCCTTCCCTTGGCATCCTCTCAACTACAGTGCAAGTATCGTTGCCCTTCAGCCAGAAATCCTCTCTGAAGTTTGCATTCTCCTGTGAAGTACATTGCTTAGACATACCTAATCAAAAGCTACCATCTGCTAGCTGGATGCAAGATCTGCAAGACTCCAGAATCTGGGCCTGTGTCTTGAGAATTGACTTAGATATTTTTCTTTTATTTCTTGGTTCCAGTTCACCAACGGCTTTTTGAACACATATTCTTCCGTACGCAGGCCCCAGGGGCTAAAAATTAAGAGATAATAAAAACTCAGCTTCTACCCTGAAGGAATTCTCAACCAATTATAGCAGGCAAGAGAAAACCAATCATGCCATGGTACAGCCGATCAGACCCATAAGGAGTGTCATCAGGACGGTGAGCAATTTACAAGGATGAGTTGGTCTCATCCAGGGCCTAGGAAGAAAACCCTGAGCCAACTTCTCTTCCTTTGCATTCAGCAGGGTCTCTAGACCTAAACCCCTCTTGCTTCCAGAGGAAGTTTATTATCACCACCCACGGAGCACCAGCCATGTCCTCCAGGCATTTCCCACAAATCCTGGTGACCAAATAATTATGCACCTTTGACCACACACCCAGGTGCTATGTATATATGCCTTGTAATCGCGGCTAATGAATTACTCCCTTTGGCTGCATAAAGAGCAAAGCCAAAGTTGCCTCTGGCATCCACCTTCAGTTACAGCAGCTACGAGTTAAAATTCTAGCTGCTTCAGCCCAGGTTTCTTTGTATATTAGTAATCATAACCCCTTACATCTACAGGACACCTTACTTCTTACAAAACACCTCTCCATCAACATTTCTATTTGATTCAAGCAACCAAAAATTGCAATAGGCAGTATGCAGATAATTTTCTGTATTTTATACCTAAAAAAATACCTGAGACTTGATGGTTTACACTAAAACCCACATTTCTAGTGCTCTGAAATAGTACCACGCTGTAGGTCAGTCAAAGCACAAAGGAAGGGACAACACACAGGCCTCATAGTGCCTCATATTTTCCTAAGACAGTGCATATCAGCCAAGGTCATCTTCGACTGGCTTACCAATCAAAGAGTAGACCTGTGAACTGGAAGAGGGAAAATGTGCAATCAGAACAGCTGTCTCCTCAAAAACACCCGACTGGGGTGAGAGAGGAAGCAAACATGCAATCAGCTACATGACAGGCCAAGACGACACACATGTCATAAAAGTAACTAGTTTGGGAGCTGTGGTACTTTGAATAAGAAATGTTCCCCATAGGCTCGTGCATTGGAACACTTGATCCTCAGTTGGTAATGCTATTAGGGGAAGTTGTGGAACCTTTAAGAAGTGGAAACTTTCTGGAGGAAATACTTCGGTGGGAGAGGTTTTAAGAGTTTATAGCTGCTCTCTCTCTTTCTGTGTGTATGTGTGTGTGTTTGTGTGTGTGTGTGTTTTCTGTGTGTAGATGGGATGTGATTCCTCAGCTTCCTGTTTCTTCTGTCATTCCATGCTTTCCCCACCATAGTGGACAGCATTGTTATGGAACACTAAGCCAGAATAAACTCTTTTTTTCTCAAGTTAACTGTTTGTCCTGGTATTTTATCACAATAGAAAAATAACTGATATGGAAGCCCAGCCCTCCTGTGGCTTGGTGCTATGCCTAATGTCTAAGACCTGACCTAACATGAATGACTTTAGCACGTTTATAATCCAACCCTCTACTTGACAAATACTGAAGAAACAAAGCGAACAAGGAAAAATAGTCTCTAGGTTGTCCCTCAACTAGATAATGGCAAAATTGAGAACTCACCTCAACACTCTTCAAAAGATCTTTGTCAAGAATAAGTACCCAGGTATTGGTCTCATCTAGAGTGGACAAAGCGATCAAAACAAAAACTTCTTATTAAATAAATTTATGCTTCAGAAGAGCTCTTTTTGGGGTTAGTGTTATGGCTCCTTGGCTAAGAGCACTTTTTCCTCTTGCAGAAGACCAAGATTTGGTTCCCAGCACCCACATGACAGCTCACAACTATCTGTAACTCCAGTTCCATGGAATCTGATGCCCTCTACTGACCACCACAGGGCCCAGGAAAGCACATGGTACATACACAAATGTGCAGGAAAAATACTCAAACATATAAATCAACATAATAAAACACTTTAAACACTAGAGTATAGAGTCTTTTGCATATATATCCAGAGAAGGTACAGCTGGGACATATGATAGTTCTATTTCTAGGGCGGTCTTTTTAAAAATTTGTTGTTTTCATTTTGTTTCTTGCTCTATTTGCTCTATTTCTATTTTATTTGAAATAAAAACAGCCTAGATGCCTACCAACAGATGAATGAATAATAAAAACATCATACATATATACAAATATATATTAATAACATACATATATGAATTTTATTCAGCTCTTAAGAAAACTGAAATTATGAATTTTTCAGGAAAATAAAACTGGAAAACACTAAGTGAGATAACCCAAGCTCAGCAAGGTAAGAAGTGTCTGTTCTCTCTCATACCCAGATCTTAGCCTCTAAATTTTATATATGTGTCTTTATGTGTGAGTAGAAGCCAGGAAAGTAGAAAGGAGCCCATGAAACATGAACATGAAACATGAAATATGAAACATGAAACGCCTTAGTAGGGGCGTGTGAAAGGGTAATAGAATACATGTGATATGAACCCAGAATGCAGAATACTGAGGGTGGAGGGGTACAAGTGGAGGTGAGGGAGATGGGAAGCAGGTGTAGAGGGTAGTTAACTTAAGCTAAATACATGTGTAAATGTCATAGCTAAGCCAATTGCTTTTTTATACTAATTTAAAATTTAAATTAAAGAGTAAGAGTACTAGGGAGGGCTAGGAATGTAGCCTAGTTCAGCACTTTCCTAGTCCGTTCAAGAATCTCAAGGATCTATAAAGAAATTCTACATGTGTCTATTTTAATCAGCATAATCACCTTCTGATTCATCTTTGCCCTTGAATGTATTAGTGGCTTATTTCTTATTGATAGAATATATATAATACATTATATAGCTGATATATATATCAGCTGTGAATCCAATTCATCATGTGAGTTCTGGGAATCAAACTCCTATCATTAGGCTTGATGACAAGCATCTTTAGCTACTGAGCTATCCTGTATCCCTCTGTATCACTGACTCATGCCTCTGATATTATACATAGCAGTTAGCCTGTTAATTGTGATATTTGCAGTAACTACTCAGAATGCTTGAAACGCACTCCTGTTTTCTAGCACATTGCACTCTGTTATATACTTCTTACTACATATTACCACAACAATATTGCCTTTTCATAGATTTTTTTTAAAAAATTAATTCAAATGACCTTTATACTTTTCTTTAGTTACTTATTTATAAGAACACTGTTTAATTTGGAATCATTTGAGAATTTTACACTACTCGCTAACATCATTCTGCTACCAATTCTAGTTTAAATCTTTTTTACACTGAAGCAGCATATGATATGTTGCTTCAGTTCTTTGAAATCTGTTTGAACTTTGTTCAATAGTCCCAAAGCAGTATCGTATCAGTGAAGTCTCTGCTTGGACTTGAATAGTCCTGTGCTCTACGATGGTAGGTAAAGGCTCTACAGAGTCAACTCACTGATGTTGGTGTTGTAGATGCCATGAAGTTCTAGGTGACTCTGGCCTTGCTAACTTTCTGTCTAAGTGTTCTTTTGGTTATTGAGTGAGAGTGCTGAGAGCTGGAATTGTAAGTTTGTCTCTCTGTTCCGTCCATTTTTTATATACTTTAAAATCTTGCTGTTAATATGAGCTTTCCTAGATACATTATATTTCTAAAATAAATTACTTTGTCTCTAAAAAAAAAATCATATTCCACTGTCAGATGACAAAATTTACCACCAGTCAAAATCCTACCTATGAATTTCAAAAATGTTTTGCAAAATGTGTGTCATGTTTCCCCAAATTCTGTTTCTATTGAAATGATTCTCAACAGCCATTGTTTTTAGGAATCTCTCTCTCTCTCTCTCTCTCTCTCTCTCTCTCTCTCTCTCTCTCTCTCTCTCTCCCTCTGTCTCTCCCTCTCTCTCTCTCTCCCTCCCTCCCTGTCCCTCCCTCTGTCCCTCCCTCTCTCTCTCTCCCTCCCTCCCCCTCCCTCCCTCTGTCTCTCTCTGTCTCTCTCTCTCTCTCTCTCTCTCTTCTCTCTCTCTCTCTCTCTCTCTCTGTCTCTCTCTCTCTCCCCCTCTCATTTCTTTCCCTATCCCTTATAAAACAAACAAGGTTTTGTATTAATTAGTAAGCTCATAAGTAGTAGAATAAAACTATGTTGAAGGTGATTGGATACAATACAAAAAATTAAGACACAAATTACTGCTGGGTGTGATGGTTCATGCCTTTAGTCCCAGCTTTCCAGGGAGAAAAGAAAGCTCTGTGAGTTTGAGGCTAACCTGGTCTAGATGGCATGTTCTAGGAAGCCAGATCTGCATGGTGAGACCCTGACTCGAACAGAGAAAGATATTGTTCCTGCTGGGCCTGTGGATTTGGGAATAGCTTAAGCTAAGTTTACAATAGTTTACACTCAATCTGTACAGCTAAATTTCCTCAAAGGAGAAAACAGCTATGGAGAGTGGAAGCAGAGGAACCAAATCTAAGGTTAAAATGAAACCCTAAGCTCCTTTACTTAGATATGACATTGAAACACAAAAAGTTAGGAAAAATGAAGAAAGATAGTGAGAGGACCCAAGAGAAAAGAGGAGAAAGGATGAATAAGGTCTAAGGAAGGGGCCAAGAAAACAAGTGTGGGTTCTAGTGAGATATCCTGCAGCTTTCATATGTTATCTACGGCCTTATATTTCAAACGCTTTCTGGCTCAATTGCAGTCCCCATCTACACAGTGGGACTGACAAATACACTAGGTATCAGGGGTTATGTAAACAATCTTTAGTGTGCTCCGTGGCCTAATTTACTGTCATAAACATTGTGGGAAGCAGAACTCTCTGTGGCAGCTCGGTGTGGATATTCTCACTGTCAGCAGGGAAAATTCATTGCCCCCTCGTAATGCTGAGACTCCATCAGCATTTACCAAGACAGATGACTTGGTGACAGACACTCCTGACTGAAAGTTAATATTAAGCCCAGTCAGATGAAATAAGAGAACATCAGAATCGTGCCCCTGGGCCAGTCCCATGGCCCTTCAATTCAAAAGACTGTCTCTAAGGATGACCCAAAGAATGAGCCCTGGAGGGCCAGGATGTAAGTCATGAAGGGCCAGGATGCAACATTCCACATTATTATCAGAGGTCACGGAAGTGTCCCATCATCCTGACCTCCCTTAATAAGCCCTGTTATTCCTGTCATCCATGAATGGATTAAAAGCTCTTTGCAATATACTTAAGCTTTGGTCAGGACCATTCTTGGTCTAATGAATTCCAGAAGTGTATTCCCTTCACACTGTTAAAATTTTATCTACCTTTTATTTATTCTAGATGGAGCATCCCTGAATAGCTAGTATTTGTGTTTGTTAAACAAGCCTCCTCTTATCCCTTTCTCTGCCATCATGACCTGATAAAGCTTGGTTCTGTCCAAACACAGCCTGGGCTCTCCAAATGAAAGGTCTTTTGTTTGAGACTCATCTCTCACCACTTCCCCAGTCTATTCATTGTCTTTGTGGATAAAAACCCAAAGCAAATCTTAATGACAGAAGCTGATAGCCTCTTCTTAGCCACAACTACCACGCTCTCTCCTGTTCCTCTGCAGAGATTGGGCTACATGTCACAGAATGTGTTTGATGACAACTATGCTTAAACTATGAGAAACACAAATCAGAATTTCCTCCTGAACTCTGATCTTTGTCTTTAACCTGTGATAACATTTCACATTTAACCTATAACTTCTGTGTAACTGATTGATTGCCTTAAAAATGCTATAAAAATGATATCAGTAGGGAATACTCAAGTAACAAAACCAGCAAACCCAAGAATGTTATCTTCTAAATTAACCCCGTCTGAATCAGGTGACAAGCCTCTGCCAATGGTCATGTCACAGACCCGAACATATCTGCAATTACACATTTATAAAGTCTTTTGGAGTCATTGCTTGGGTGCAGTTGGTAGAAAAACCCAGTGCTACACAACCATACTCCTCTTTTGATCCCCCAATAAGTTGTATAAAAAGAATGCAAATTTTAAAGTTAATATTTCAGTGTGCTTGCTAACCTTCTTGAGTTCTATGGATTGTATCACAGATATTCTGAACTTTTTTTGGCTAATATCTACTTATTAATGAGTACATGCCATGTATGTCCTTTGAGGTCTGAGTTGCCTCACTCAGGATGATATTTTCTAGTTCCATCCATTTGCTTGCAAAACTCATGATGTCCTTGTTTTTAATTGCTGAGTAGTATTCCATTGTGTAAAAGAACCACATTTTCTGCATTCATTTTTTTTCATTGTAGTATATCTGGATTGTTTCTAACTTCTGGCTATCATAATTAAGGCTGCAACGAACATAGTGGAGCACGTGTCCCTGTGGTATGGTGGGGCATCTTTTGGGCATATGCCAAGAGTGGTATAGCTGCGTCTTCAGGTAGATCTATTTCCAATTTTCTGAGGAACCTCTAGATTGATTTCCAGAGTGGTTGTACCAACTTGCAATCCCACCAGCAGTGGAGAAATGTTCTTCTTTCTCCACATCCTCACCAACATGTACTATTACCTGAGTTTTCATCTTACCCATTCTGACTGGTATAAAGTGGAATCTCAGAGTCATTTTGATTTGCATTTCTCTGAAGACTAAGAACTTTGAACACTTCTTTAAGTGCTTCTCAGCCATTTGAGATTCCTCTGTTGAGAATTCTATATTTAGCTCTATACCCCATATTTGATTGGGTTGTTAGACTTTTTTGATGGTTAACTTCTTAAGTTCTTTATATATTTTGAATATTAGCCCTCTATTGGATGAAGATATTTTCCCCCAATCTGTGGTTTGCTGATTTGTCTTATTAACTGTGTCTTTTGGCTTTGAAAAGCTTTTTGGTTTCATGAGGTCCTATTTATCAATTCTGATCTTAGAGCCTGAGCCATTGGTGTTCTGCTTAGGAAACACGCCCCCCTCCTCCCGCCATGCCAATGAGTTTGAGGCTCTTTCCCATTCGCTTTCCTATTAGATTCAGTGTATCTGGTTTTATGTTGAGGTCCTTGATCCACTTGGACTTGAGATTTGTGCAAAGTGACAAATAATGGATCTATTTTCATTTCTCTACATACAGAATGCCAGTTAGACCAATTTATTGAAGATACTTTCTTCTTTCCATTGTATATTTTTGGTTTCTTTGTCAAAGATCAAGCGTCCATAAGAGTGTAGGTTTATTTCTGGGTCTTTAATTCTATTCCATTGATCTACTTGCCTGTCTCTGTACCAATATCATGCAGTTTTTATCATTATTGCTCTGGAGTACAGCTTGAGGTCAGGACTGGTGATTCCCCCCAAGAAGTTCTTTTATTAAGAATTGTTTTCACTATGTTGAGTTTTTTGTTTTTCCATATGAAATTGAGAATTTTTCTTTCCATGTCTGTGAAGAATTGTGTTGGAATTTTGATGGGGATTGCATTGAATTTATAGATTGCTTTTGATAGGATGTCCATTTTTACTCTGTTATGCTTCAATTCCACTTGGAAGGGAGAAAAAAAAATAATCATAGGAGGCACAGGGAGGAAGGGACCTGAATAGGAGAGGGGAGTGGGAAGGAAAAGGGGAACATGATTAGGTATGGGGGAGAGACAGGAGAGAAGCCCACAGGGCCAGCAGAATGAATGGAAACAGGCAACCTGGGGGGTGAAAGATGGGAGGACCCTCTAGAAAGTACCAGAGACTTCGGGGGTGAGAGACTCTCAGGATTCAAGGGAAAGACCTTAGATGAAGTGTTCAACAGTGGGAAGAGAGAACTCGTAGAGTCCACCTCCAGTAGAAAGACAGGGCATAAAGTGGAGGGATGAGGTTGCCATTCCACAGTCAAAAATTCTGACCCAGATTTGTTCCTGTCTAAAAGAACTTCAGGGACAAAAATGGAGAAGAGAATGAGGGAAAGGCTGTCTAATAACCGGCCCAACTTGAGATCCATCTCAAAGGGAGCTCCAAGGCCTGACTCTATTACTGATGCTGTGGTGTGCTTACAGACAGGAGCCTAGCATGGAGGACCTCTGAGAG
The DNA here is from genome assembly GCA_021653895.1 of Mastomys natalensis. Taxonomy (NCBI): domain Eukaryota; kingdom Metazoa; phylum Chordata; class Mammalia; order Rodentia; family Muridae; genus Mastomys; species Mastomys natalensis. Next base: position 1,461,166 of record JAJTUV010000075.1, read on the forward strand.
ACCGAAAAAGCAGTTGAATGAGACAGATGCAGATACAACCAACCATTGGACTAAAGTCGGGGATCCCTGTGGTTGAATTATGGAAAGGCGAGAAGAAGCTGAAGAGGGTGACCCCATAGGAAAACTAGCAGTCTCAACTAACCTATACCCCTGAGATCTCTCAGACACTGAACCACCAACCAGGCAACATACATGAACTTGTCTGAGGCCCCTGACACATATATAGCAGAGGACTGCCAGGTCTGGCCTCAGTGGGAGAAGATGTGCCTAACCCTCAAGAGACTTGAGGCTCCAAAGAGTAGGGAGACCTGTGCAGGGTGGCAGACATCCTGTTGAAGACAGTGGGAGGAAGAATTGGATGAGAACTGTGGGAGAGGGGCCTGGGAGGCTGGAAAATAGCTAGACTGTGAAAAATAAAAGTAATAAAAAATATTTCAACGGGGTTTCCAAATAAATGAGCTGTTTTGTAAAAGTCTACCTTCAAGTAAGTTACTATTGAAGGTAAGTTCTTTTTCACTTATTCACAGTGCAGCTGTTATACAAAGGACCAGGAATTGTCGGTCCAAATGATGGTAGTTTTGATGTCTCTGTATGTTTCTTTAAATAAACCATGCCTCATGGATTAACTATAAGTTGTACTTGACCCTAAAACACTCAGTTCACGGTTTTCTCTGTGCATCACTGTAGTGAATACAAATGCAAAGCAGGAACAATGCAGAGCGAGGTAACTTGGGTGTCTGTCTTCATGGATCACCATGCTGTCGTTGTCTTCAGTGCGAGGATGCGTGGTTCTGTAGGAATTAAAGTAGGAGTGGGTACAAAATGAGCATGATCTCAGCTCCACACAACTGTACCCAGGAAACGCACATGTGCTGCAAACTCACACATGCTGCTGAGTCCTCGAGTGTAGGGATGAACTTCAGCACCAACGGGATGCCAAATTAACTGCCCCACAGAACCTAGTATTTGTGAGACCATTTTAAAAATGCTTTTTTGAAACAAAACATGCTTATCTAAAATGCACCCACATTCTATTGCAGCTCAATAGTAACCAAAGGGTTTGCTTGGAAATGAGATGATGTAGTAAGAATTTGGTGCTGAGAGTCATGCTACACACACCAATAATCCCAGCACTTAGGAGGGAAAGGCAAGCAAAGCTCTGTGAGTTCAAGTTCTACCTGGTCTACATAGTGAGTTCCAGGACAGACAGGACTACATAGAGAAAGCCTGTCTCAAAACAAAACAACAACAAAAATTAATTTTATTGGGAAGGGATCCTTCATCGATGACTTTGGTAGTTTAAAATAAGACATTAGTATTTACATTTAGAATGAGACTTTCCAGTAACCTCATCTTTTTCAAACGATTTGTTTATAATTCTATACATATATACAATGTTTTTAGATCGTATCCACTTCCACTACCCACTCCCTTTCCTGACCCCTTCCCAACTTTTCTTTTTTAATTAATCAATTCTTGTATAACCCATTACATAAAATTGGTGCTGCCCATATCCATATGGGTGTGGAACCATCCATCAAACATGGTCAACCTACTAGGGGACACACCCTTAAAAACAAAATCAAACAAAAATGATTCTTCCACCCCGAGGAGCTATCCACCGCCAACTGTTCCTCAGCTTAGGAAGATGTCTCATGAGCCTCCCTTATCCATGCTGTCTTAGTTAACATATCTGTCAATTTGACAGAGCCTAGAATCATCTGAAAAGACCATTTCAATTAAAGGATTGCCTAGATCTGATTGGCCTGGGATCACGTCTGTGGGGACTGTCCTGATCATTCATTGATATAGGAAGGTAGGCCCACTGTAGGCGATACCATTCCCTGAGCAGCTGGCCCTGGATTGTACAATAAAGCTAACTAACCACAAGCCTGTAAGTGAAGCAGGAGGCAACATTTTCCCAGAGTCTCCACTTCAAGTTCCTGACTTCCCTCAATTAAGAATTGTAACCTGTAAGCTGAAATGAACCCTTTTTCTCCTGGAAGTTGCTTTAGCTCATACTATCTGTTACAGCAACAGAATGAAGCAAGAACACATACAACAGCCTCCCTTCAGTATGCCACTGCAGCACAGTACACAAAGAATTAAAGCCATGGCACACCAATAGAAAGAGTGACAGTCATTAAACAAATAAATCTTGAACAGGAGGGAGGTTCAGAAAATGCATAGGAAGAAAGCTACCTCACAAGGAAACTTCCATGCTAGAACTTTCCCGAAAAGATAGAGCACAGCAAATGCGATACAAGGCAGAGGTTGAGCTGGTGAGCTGGAGAGGCTGAGCCCTCTCACCTCCTCATAGAGCAGAAAGATCTTCCCTGAGTGGAGACATACAGAAAGTTTCACAAGGAATGAAGAATCTGCTTAAGGAAGATGTTTCCTGGGAGACTTCCAATCCCAAAGAGGTTCTCTTCATCACAGCCCAGCAGAGGTAAAACCCAGGGAAGTGAAGCCTGGTAATCAACACACCTCTAGTTGGAATTACTGTCTCCTAAAAGAAGGGAACCTTAGAAAACAGAAAATCAGAGGATCTGCCTCTATCAGTTAATCTTGTCTTTCACCTGTTTCATTAATTTAAATCAAGATTTCCTGGGAAACCTTTAGAAAATTAGATGTTCAGAAAAAAAAAAAAAAAAAGGACTAGGCTAGAAAACGAACTGAGAAAAAATAGTAATGCAATGTATAACCTCAAAACCAAAATGGACATCGGAAGAATGTTAATTAATAGGTCAGTGGATTTCAAGCTTCCTAACGCTGTGACCCTTTAATACAGTTTTTGTGTTGTGGTGACCACCATAAAATTATTTTGGTTGCTATTTCATAAATTTAATTTTGCTACTAATTTTACAACAAAAAAGAGTTCATGGAAATAAAAGAGTCTAGCACAAAAAATGTTCAGGGAAATTTGCTAAGTACAAATCAGGCTAAGAGATGAAGAGAGAGAGAGAGAGATCATTATAGCATTGTTTGCCTCAAAATATCTCATTTAACTAGGTAATTGATAATATTAATATTGATAAATGATTTATTAGGAGCCAGACACAGTGGCATATACCTATTATTCTAGTACTTGCAAATCTGAAATAGGAGACTTGCTGTGACTATAAACTAAGCCTGTGTGATTTAGTGAGTACCCAGCATGTCAGGACTATATAGCAAAAAAGACATAGAAAGTAAGAAATAAAACTCTGTAATTTAATTCTTCGGGTGTCTCTACCTTGTCACATAATCACAGGGCATGAGTGGTCCAAACTGGAAATGACGCACATCAGCAGTATTCAAACAGTGTTTCACAGGGACCAACATGCGATGGAATGTTCTGAAGGGAAGCCTAGCCAACAAGGCTTCGGCTCAATGTCTAATTTAACCAGACGATTGTTTCTTTGATGTTTTTGTACCGGGCTCTGTATAAATCCCCCTTGTGAAGGAGATAGGTGCTAACAATGAGGCTGAGGCATGCAGAGCTAATATATACGTGCCACATTTGAACTGTCATTTAAAACATGCGCTCATCGTGGATGTAAAAAAGGGCAGAAAAACAGTGCTGGATGTACAGAACTTCAGCTTCCTCTCAATTGTCCCAGGCACCTTGGATGGAACCCAAACTTGCAGTTGAGCAGAACAAAAGCTCAGTAGTAAACCAGATTCCCTTGCCTTCCTTCCGAGGGTTTATCCTCCATCTGGTGTTCCTTAAGCACGCTCCTTGGGAATCTCACCCAGCTTCCCAAACAGCTTACTCTGGGACCACATATGGTATCCTTCCTGAAGGGGCCTCTCGTAGACTCAGTTTTCTCCATCTTATTGTATTTCCACTGCTATTTTAACACCTCATCTAGATGGATATCCTGGGCAGCTACTCAGCTGGCCAGCCCCATCATCTGGCTCAGTGTGTTTAATGTAAACGTGTGATAACCACCACTGGTGGAAGTCAAGCCTCTCATCATTTGTAACTGAGGAAACCATGTTCTAGCACGCAAATGACGTAGCCAAGGCTAGATGCTCTCCAATGTCTTCAACACTCCTATCATACCAATAGTGTTACTTGAGTGTGTTTCTCTTCTCAAATAGATGTCATCTACCTGGGTTAAAGGGCCATTGGTTATTTTCTTTTTCTAATTCCCACAAGTACTATCTTAAGAATAAAACAGGCATTTAGTAAGTGCTTGCTGGTGAATCCTCTTAACATTGCTTTTAGAAAGAAAATAGACATGCAAATTTCAAGTAGTGTGTGGGCATGTGTATGTGAACATGTATATATAGTGTGTTCATGTGTGTGGTGTACATGTGGCATCTGTGTGCTTGTGTGTATGCTTGTGTGTATGGTGCATGTGTGTGTTGTGTGTATTTGTGGTGTATGCGTGTATGTAGTAAACATGTGTGTTAGTGTGATGTATATGCATGCATACAAATGTGTGTATGTGGTATGTGTGTGGCATATGTATGTGGTATGTATATGCCCATGTAGTGTGTGTGTGTGTGTGTATGTGTTTATGTGTGTGTGTATGTGTGTGTGTGTTCGCCCTATAAGTCTCCTATAACAATTAAGGAAAGAAACAGAAAAAAATATTTTAAACTATATATCAGACTACTTAGAAACAAAAACAGATAAATCATTTTCTCTCTGGGTTGAGAAATGTTGACATTTGTATTTCAGTGGCACTCATCAGCCATGAGTACCCGTCAATTCTCAGGTGCTTTACCAAGAAAACAAAACCCCAAGCGTTTTGATGAGCCGTACTTTGTTCAAGGATGGAATGGAGTCAAGCCAGATTTACGACCACCTCTCCCCAGGGGACATAGCTGAGGTTTGGGGAAGCACAAGTGGCTGCTTATAGAAATAGAAATGTCTTCCTGTTAGCAGGGATTAAGGGAGGGACTGATTGGAGAGGGGTGTGAGGGAACTGTGGATGGGGAAGAATGCGGATTGTAACTTGCGTTGAGTGGTAGCTGGACATAGGTATCTAATTGCCAAACTCATGCAGCTGATCATTGGAAATCTGTGCACTCCACTGAATGTAAAAGATGTGTCCAAAAATGCAAACAAATAGGGGGAATGTGGCAATGGGGACAACAAAAGTGGAAAAGTGGCAATAGGGGCAGCAATTGACAGTCTATGGTTAGACAAAGGGAAATGTCTGGAAATCTCCTGATTTCCTTAATTTGTGTTCTACTGTACATTCACCATATAGCGCTGAGTTACACTTCCTTATGTACAAATCTATCATTCTAAATTTATAATGAGTTCCTTAGATAAAAGAAAGACCATGAATTTGAAGGGAGTTATGAGAATGTGAGTGTGTGAGAATCTTGTTGTCTGTGGATTTTAAACCAGTATGATAGAACAGTTACCTTGGAAAACATTTTGGCTGCATCAACTAAAACTAAACATTCAGCCATCCTACAGTTTAGGAATCCCATTTGAGTTATGTGCAAATGACAGACAGGTATTAACATCAAAAGCCATTCAGTAAAATCCCCAAGTAGAGTTCATTTGGAATAACCCCCAAAGTAGAAATAATCAGGGTTCCACAAAAAGCAGCATAAAAAGTGCCCGGGGCTATATTTTCTAGACTATATGGGGAAACCAGCAACACAAAGAACAAAGAATACACAAGAACATGGATAAATATAAAACGCACAGGTGTCATTTCATGTGGCCTAATAAATGTGAACTCCAGCATGAAAGCATAACGTGTCATGAGACATCAGCATATATATAGGGACACACGACCTGAAAGCATTGTCTATACTTGTAGAATTCTCATCTCGTTCAATTTTTGGCCTGTTCTGATCTTTCCTCAATTGCTTCACTGACAGTGGCTATGTGAAGTAATGGCTAACCCAAACCATTCCCAATTACTTCCAAGTTCTCAGTCCTGAATTCATGTATTTTGAGTAACTAACAGTGCATCCTTACCACTGGGGTTCAGCAGAGGATGCTAGGAACAAGCCAGAAAGATGCATTTGATCACAGAATTTACATACTTCCCATGAGTTACACTTAGGTTATCATTGTACCTTAGTTTCTTTTGCTGATAAGAGACCATAGTGCCACCCTGCCTGGTTAGTTATTGCTGACGTGGTACCACTACCACATCCATTTCAGGCTTAGAGCTCTGCTTCCCAGAATTCTCTTACTCAGGCAGTTCCATGCTACAGTAGCCATTGAGAGAAAGTCCATGCACTTGAAAGACAGAAGTGTCAGAAGCTCATGACAGACACACCAGACTTCCAGATCTCTCCCAACACTCCTATCTTGTAGTCAAGACTTTCCCCAGAATGCCTACAATCCCTGGGCTTCCCCCAATCCCGATCGTGTGCACCCCACCTCCAGATCTTCACTGTTGTAGATTCCTATGTAGAATTCCTGTGTCCATTCTCCTCATACTATTTGTAATAGCTTTATTTTCCAAAGAGAATCCAATGGACCCAGGTACCTACCTACAGCATCACAATGGTAACTAAGTGAAATATATAAAATACATTTGTAATGCTGTTTGGAGAAGGTGCACACCACCTTATTAAGATAAACAGTGTGAAGGAAATGAAACAGCAGACTAGTAGGTATGAAGTAACCATGGAAGATTAGTCTGAGCATATGGTACTTGAGTAAAAGCATGAAAGATAAAAATAAAGAAACTACGACAACATTTACAGAAACGTGTATTGCAGTAGAACAGAATGTAGAATTGTGGAGGCCAAAATTGGAAAACCAAGGAGGTGAGTTGGAGAAATTGGCAGCAAGCCATAATATAATCTGAAAGATCTCTCCTTCTTCCTTCCTCTCCTCCTTCACCTTCTTTTCTTCAAGAGACGTAAAGTTTATAAGCAGACAAGAAGCATGATATAGTTTACATTTTTTGTGTTTCCTTTTTTAACTTATAATTTTATTTGTAATGTTTTTACCTGAAATAAATTATATCACTGCCCCTCCCTTTCTGCTCTCAGGTCCCTCACAGCTACCTTATCTTGAACCATTTCCATGCCCCCACCGCTCTCCAGTTGACACCTCTTTTTCTTTATTGTTATGTACACACATATGAATAGTATGGATAGATTAATGTGCATACACAGATACACATGTCTACTTCGGCTATATTGTAAGTTCGTGTGTGTGTGTGTGTGTGTGTGTGTGTGTGTGTGTGTGTGTGTATGTATGTGTGTGTGTAAAACCACATATACATATATGGTTTCAGGGCTAATCACTGTTCACTGCACAGCCAATAAGGGAGCTCATTCCTGTGAGAGGTTAACTCTTTCTCCCAGAAGTCAGGAGTTGTCCATAGTCTTTTGGTCAAAGGTGGGATACCACAAATATTCTCCCTTTCCACATTGACATGTCCATTATATTGCTATTCTTCTTGTCTTGTTTATACAGTCATTTTAGGAGAGACTGTTTCACAGCAGACTTCCTGGTATTTGTCTCTTACAATCTCTCTGCCCTCTTTCCCAGATATTCCCTGAGCCACTGATGCAGGAGCTGTTATGTGGCTGGACCCTTTGGAGCTGTGCTCCACCATCTGATGAACTCTGCCCTGTGTCCAGTTACAGTTTTCTATAATGTTCTCCATTTACTATAAAGAGAAGCTTCTTTGATGAGGGTTGGTAGCTGCACTTAACCTGTGGGTATAAGATGAAGATTTAGAATGTACTAAGGAGTGTGCTGGCCTAGCAAAGTGGTGGCAGTAGGTTCTTTATAAATTCCATGCCCTCACTAGCCCCAGGAAGCTGCTTAGGTTTCCTGTACCAGCCATGATTTTCCTCCTGTTTTGGGTCCTAAGTCCAATTAGACAACTGTTGGTCACCACCAATATCTGAGAATGCCTCTTATTTCATCTTTATGCATATCTTGACACAATAGTAATTGTCTTGGTCCATACATGTTCCAGTTGGGTGTGACTACCCTCCCCCTGGTAACTTACATAGCATTCTCTTGAACTATGGAAGCTAGACCACAAAAATGAGGGTTTCAGGTTAGATTCAGCTTGAGCCATAGGAGTTCTGTGTTCTAAATAAGGGATCTTCAGCAATAAGGGCCTATTGTTAAACCATAAGAGGTAATTAATGGTTCCATCAATAATCCATAAGACAATGCCCTCCGCAAGAACCATAGACCCCCAAAACTGCCAATACCAGGTAAGAAAAGTCTAGCAAATGTTTGGTCACCATAGTCCAAGTGACTTCCAAAATAATATAAATGTTATATTATCTTTTAAATTTATTTTTAAAGCTTTTAATTATTTGAGAATTTCATACGTTCATATAATGTATTTTGGTAAAATTAGATTGAATACTTTGACGCAAATAAGATTAAAGTAGAGGGGAACCCACAATTAAGTGACTGTCATCACAAGGGTAATGGCTCTGGGTCTTGGGAGGTGGCAATAGAAATGAAGAACAGGGAGGAAGTGAACTTCGAGGGTATCATCTACAAGACCTGATAATATTCAAATATGTAGAGCCCTGATGCACACTAGCAGGGCTCAGTTCCCTAGAAGTCTAACATATGGACTCCAGAGTTTTCTTTCTATTTACTAAATTGTTCCTTTTATTTTCATTCTTGTATTATTTTCTAAGTACCTTCTCCCATTGCTCTTCTTCACACTTCTACTTTTTCCTTTGTATTCTCCAGTACTTGGACACTTTTTCTTTCCCTCTGTATATTCTTCCCTGAGATTTTGAAACAGTTCATACTACTTCCACTACACTAATCTTGAAAATTTTTATCACCACTTCATGCCACTTTCTTAATAATGGTATTAAGTATAATTAGACCTCATTGTGCTTGTCTGGCACTGCCACAAATCATTCTCAACACATGCTAAAGAGAGCTAAGTCTTCTCTTCCTTTCTCTTTATGTTCCCTTTACTATAGTAGCCCTGTAATTCATGAGGCAGAATCTATAATCACCCTGAGTCCTTTCTTTTCTCATCTCCCAATATTTAATAAACCACTGTCCAAATGTTAGGACCTTAATATATTCACATATCTTCCCAAGCATCATCCATCTACATTGTCAATTTCTTAATTCAGATACTCTTCCTTCATACACAGATTGTTTTACATACATACATACATACATACACACAACACACACACACACACACACACACACACACACACACACACCCTTTAATCCAGGTTCTAACTTGCCCTTTGAGTACAACACTATATAACACTATTATTTTAGATCTGGAATATCCCCCAAAGGCCAACCTATTGAAAGTCTGGTTCCCTGACCCATAGCATCATTGGAACTTTAAAGAGATGGGGCTAATGAGAAGAAGAAAGGTCATCAAGAGTGTCTGTGTAGAAGTTATTAGAACAAAATCCACTTCTTGCTCTATCTTTGCTTCTTGGATGCTATGAAAGGAAAGGATTAAACCATGTGCTGTTTACAATATACTGACCATAGGATGAACCTTCAAAATTGTGAATATATATTATGTTCCCTTATACATATATAAAACATATTACCTCTAGTATTTTATTGTAGTAATGAAAAGATGATTAACACAATGTATCTATGTATCAATTAGTTCTTATTCTTTCTCTGCTTAAGAATTTCAACCAGCTCCTTTCCCGAGACAACACACACTCCTTTGCCATCAAGACTGTTTGTGTCCAGTCCCCTGTTTGCAGTATTCACTGCATCTTCCAATGTATTATTCAAGTTCTCCAAGTTTCCCATGTTATTTAATGCCAATGAAAGTCACTCCTCTTCTGAGTGGTCTTCTCTCATTCTCACAGATGGAGTCAATCCCTACCTCACCTCTAAATTTCACCTTTCTTCTGCCTTCCCCACTCCACCAAGTTTCATAGCATATGATACAGTTGTCAGTTCCTTTGTTTTGGTTTTGTGGTTGTTGTTTTGTCAAATCTGCAGGGATTCCTTATTCACTTCTTCTAATCCCTTTATTAAACACTCTGATATATTTGTATATGCTGACAAAATATGGTTCCTGTTCTTTTAGGTCAATGTGCCTTTATTTATGTAAGCAATATTGTGTTATGTCTCTCAGTATGTAAAAATTAATCATAGGTCTTTCCATCATACTACTTTGTGTATAGCATGCTGTTTCTAACATTGCTACTTAAAATAGTCTGAGATGAACGTATTCTCTGTATGCACAGCCAAAACATCTTTATCTTGATGATACCATGATTAAGGTAACCGTGACCATGCTCACTGATGTCCTTAATCTGTAAATTAAGTGTAGTTTATTAGGCTAAGAATGTGTGTATGTATGTATGTATGTATGTATGTATATGTATGTATAATAAAGGTTCATTAAAAATGGAGTCTTATTTTTCAAATCATATCTGCTATATTTCCCCTGTGCTAATTAATAAACTCAAATTTTTGCACCTGCAGTGCAGTACTCTCCCCCCCTCCCCCAATAAGGCATCTGTTCTCTGTTTGACATCTCCTTAATTTTATTAGTGGCTTATGGACAAAATCACTTGACTTAAACTTTTTCAAGTTTAAGTTATTTGGATTCACAAGAGTGCTTTTTTTTCTCCCTGTTATAAATCAATGAAGCCAGTTAAGATTAACTGCCTGCACGTGAGCTTCAAAAGAGCCTCTAAACCAGACAGAGTTGAAAGAAACACATAATTCCATAACACTAAGTACAAGCTGATCAAAGTTATCATATCTGGTTACTCAATGCTATACTTCCTCATTGTCATATAATCTGATTTCAAGTAGCTTGTATCTAAAACACGTATTAGTAAACCTCAAACAATTCTTTGCTGGGGGTAGAAATCATTTATATGCCCTAACTTGTCTAAATCTGTGTTTAGACACTTATAAGCAAAAGTCTGAGCTAAAGATCTCTCCACCTAATTTGTAAAATCCCATATGCTCAGGAGTTAAAACAGAAAAGAAAGAAATATAGCTAATGAACCATTTTAAACAAGAACATTTTCTATACACACATAATTATGGCTTTCTAGAAGCAAAAAATAAGAGTCATAAATTCTTAGATATTATATACTGAGGTTGGAAGTTGTTCAGATCCTTGAAATGCTAATGAGATGTCAAGTCACATTCATGAAAGAGCTAGTGAGGCTGAGGGAATAGAGTTCAGCCATAGTAGCACCTTTATACCTGATACATACATACTATGAATATGATATAATATGTGTGTGTGTGTGTGTGTGTGTATCTCACATATATACATTTTCTGATCAATGTTTTAATATTAGAACTTATTTGAAAGAATTTCTACTTCTGAAAGCAAGTTGAAACACTATTATCTATTTCAGTTTTTCACACAATTGAGGCTCCTCAATGACATCCTAGGTGAGCAATATACCAGTATCTATAGGGATGCTATTGTCAATGTGACCACAGCATCTTTCAATAGGCCCTCTCCATATTGGATATCTCAAGTTCTGGTATAATACCTCCTTCCCAGAGTGCCAAGTATCATCTTGGCCCAAGTCTCTGTTACATCCCTCTTCCCTGAGTTCCTTCTGGATTTGAAGTAAGCTATGCATGTTAGTCTTAAGTGGACTAACCAGATGCAGGCTTTTAGAACATATAGCATTCACAATAATTTATTTATTCTCCTTAGGCTAATCACTTCCATATCTTTGTCATGATATTACCTTAAAATTGACTGTGTTCTTTCTGTTTCTTCTCCATCCATGTCTTGAAGGCATGGATAATGTCTGTCTCATCTTGGTATTCCAGGACATGAGCACAGCAGATGGTAGGCACTCACATGATATTGTCTAATGATTTAATTCAAAGCAAATTCTATCTTGTCTATCTACAAGATAGGAAAAAAGATAAAAGGCAGGAAAATATTTGATCTGAATGATTTGCCTTGGACAAGTCTATCAGCCCCAACAAATCCTTCTGAATCCCAATCTGGGTCCTACAAAATTCTGCATCTTCCCCAAGACATATAAAAAAAGTTAGAAAAGTGCCCTTTGGAAAATGATATAGGAAGCACTTTAAAGTCATGTTCTTTCCATACAAACTGAATCAAAGATGTAAATGCAAAATGCAAACCTAATTGTACATCTCCAGTGCAAAGAGCCAGACCTCTGACCGTGCCCTCCCTGCGAACAGGATGCTTGGACATCTGTGGGTAGAACGTGCCAGTACCATGTATTGCTGGAACCAGCAGACTTCTTTGGAAATGAGAGCCTTATAGCAAGACAGAAATTGTGAGAACATAATGTGTTATACTTCCTTTTTATTAATTTATTTATTCATTTTACAAACCAAACCAATATCTGTTCCCCTCACCTCCCACTCCCCCCTCCCATGGTTTCTCCTTTCTTTCCCTTCACCTCACTTCTGAAAAGGGGATGCCCCTTGAGTATAACCCCACTCTGGTACATCAAAACTCTGCAGAACTAGGTGCATCCTCTCCTACTAAGGCCAGACAAAGAAATTCCAAGTAGTCGCAAACCTTGGAGAGAGAGAGAGAGAGAGAGAGAGAGAGAGAGAGAGAGAGAGAAGACAGAGAGAGAGAGACAGAGAGACAGAGAGAGAAAGACACAGAGAGAGAGAGAAACAAAAAAGGTGTAAGCTTTATAAAAAAAAACAAATTTAAGGAAACAATTTCTACCCAGAAAAAGCTACTTTACTCCCACCATGAAAATCTTGGCAGTCAAAAGTGTCAGAAAATGAAATCACAACTCAGTCCATGGTAAAATTTGAAATCCTGGATCTCTGGCACAGAAGTTTATAGATGAAGTCACATACCCATGATCACGCTCATATGGGTACATATTCCCATTCAATTTTAAAAAGGGGGGGGAGCTTCTGGGACTGCATGAAAAAATATCAGTGTCTGTCGCAATCAGGGTGAGGTTGCCGGAAGTTCACGGCCTGTTGGCAGAAGCAGCATGTGTCTATCAGCAGGACTGGCCCCTTCTCTTCCCTCCTCTTATTAATACCCATCGCCTCCCTTGCCATCTGTGCATGACTATCAAGTATACAGCCCAGCTCTAACCCTACTGCTGAGTTTTAGCACCAGGAATCCAGCTGCCCACTCTGTGTCCCTAAACAAATCCACAAAGTGCTAAAACTGTCTGGTGCAAGATAAGCTTTGCTTTCTCCTCCATCCTCATTTTCTAGTGTTCCTAACAATTGTGCAAGCAAATGTCCAAGAGTTGTTGTGAATGCACACCACCGTCACACCAATGTCTCACCTGGTACCAAGTTTTACCAGTCCTCACATGGTCTGTCAGACCTCATGCAGCCCATCATTCTGTCCAAGTCATTTTTCTGTCACTGTCTTCCTGTTCTTTATTTCTACCACATTCTACCTCAACTGTTGAACTACTTTCCAATCCTTCCTTCACCTCACTGCAGCAACCCATCCTTTAATTAAGTTTATTGAATTCTTTTCCAGTCCTTTCCCATGGTCCACTGAGTAAAGAACAGAATTTCTTTCCTGTCTCAGAAACCCCCTAGGTGCAACCCCTCACAACTTTCCTGGCCTCAAATTTATCACATCACTTCTTGTTCCTACTTGACATGCTATCAGTTGCTAAGAATCTCTTGCTTTCTCCTTTCAAGCCTTACTTGAGTCATCATGTCTGTTTAGAACTCTCTACTGAGCTGACATATCCTTACTCCCCTTATCCCAGCTCTGACATCGGTTTCTTAGGGAATCTTCTATCATTCAGGGTAGAGGGACTCACCGTGTTCATGTCCCCATCACAGTACCTACTCAGATGTCCATTCACAGAACCTCAGGCAGTGGTCCTCTTATATTTAATATGGATCCTTTAGGTCTAATTCTCTCTAGACTTCTGCGCTACAACCTCCATGGTTCCAGTGGCCCTTATGCATCTTGTTACCCGTTTTACCCCAATATGTACTGATGTCCGACTTGTAAGTATTTCATTAATCTCTTTTTTATTATTTGAATAAATGAATGGAAATTGAATTCTAAAATCCCATGTGCAAGAAATTTAGTAGGTAACTATCCCTTTATCATGTCATGTAGCATTAGTGTTCAAACTTAATACTGGTGGAAGACTTCATAATTTGTAGGCAGAGTCACCTCTCATTCACTTAGAATTACTTTGTTCTATGTATACTAACTCCACACTCAGTCCTATGAGACCATGTGGTACTCTGGCTTGGTTAACAACATGCTGTCTTTTGCATTCATTTGATTAGATACAACTGAGTCAATGTGAGTGACAGAGAATGACATAACTTATCCGACCGCCCACTTCTGCTAGCTCAGGAGCAGTGTTTGCCTTGACCTGAAGGAAAGGAAAGAATATCAGGGTATGTCTTCCTGGATTAGTATGACACCTGCTTCACCAGCCAGGATACTCACACTTCAACCTCACACTGGTCAGCATGGCTGGCCAGGAAGACACAGAGATGCTTGGGGGGCTTAAAGGCCAGTCTTGAGTTGGGATAGTCTCCTGTCTAGTCGAGACTCAAGATGTCTTTTTACTGATACTCATGTGATCACTCTTCAGTGAAAACTTCTCCCTCACACTACTACAAAAAATAAAGAAATGAATAAAATAAATCTTTGGCACCATCTTTCTACTAAAAATGAATTTGACCATCAGTGCATACTTAACAACTTCTCGCGTAAATTGAATATAAATAGGGTCGCCTGATGACTATGTCATGTCCATGAGAATTGAAAGACTCAATTGTCTGGGCTAAGCTGTGATAAGAACTCATAAAATGCATGAAAAGATCCAAGTGACTCGTGTCTACAAATATATCCCAAAATATTTCTTATGCTCTTTTGGTATGTCTCGTTCTGATTGAACCAGGAAATCCAGATGTTAGAAAGAGGGAACCATGCCACCAAACAATTTGTCTGACAATTTTACAAAAACAAAAGAGAAATTAGATCATTCATTTCTCAAAATTCCTGAGTGCCTACTCTGGTCTAAGTGGGTCTGCTTATCTGAAATTATACAACAATTGTGCTCCATGCCAAGTCCCCTCTCTATGAGATAGGGCTGTGTTTCCACTCTCTGGCAATATTAACTAATATGGTGAAGCACTTTTGAATTTTTAAGTCATTGCTACATGCCTTGTATCACTGGAGTTCTTCAAAAGCAGCCCAGCCATGAGGGCATGTTTTATTACTATATTTATTACTATATTTATACAGTAATTGAGGAAGCCGAGACTGGAGACATTTTCTTTACCCAGCATATTATTTTTATACTAAAGCCTTCAAAACCAAATCCTGCCCTCTTCAGATTACAGCACCCAACTTTTCTGCCACTACAGTTTTTCTTTTTTTTTTTTTCAAATTGTGCCATTTAAAAACTAAAATTTATTTTTCAGTTCTATGTATGTGTGTATGTGTGTGCATGCACATGTACATGTACACACAAACACACATGAAAGCATTACTCTGAGGAGATATTTGTATCCTCATGTTCATTGCAGAATTATTCATAGTAGCCACATAGGGAAATGTCCTAAGTATCTACTGACAGATGAGTGGATATGGAACATTTGGTACAAATAATCAGTGGAATATTATTTGACTTTTAAAAAGAAACAAACAGTGCCAGTTGACATAATGCGGATAAATAGGAAAAATATTGTGCTAAGTGAAATGACCCAAGCTGAGAAAGTAAAATAATGCATAGGTCCACATATTTGTAGAAGCTTTCAAAAATAAAGTCAAAATCATAGTAACAATGTTTGCTGTTATAACCCAGGGATTGGAGCAAAGGAAAGACACTGGTCAAAGACTGCAAACTTTACTCAGATGAATTTGTTCTACAAATCTAAGCTACAGCATGGTGACCATAATTAACAATCATGTAGTGTGTCCTGAAATTTCCAAAGAGAATAACCTCAGGTCTTCTTATCGTACACTTCTACATGCACAGGCAGACATGTATACACACACACACACACACACACACACACACACATACACTTTGTCATTCAGACCTTAAGTCCATGTTAAAAAAAAAAAAAGCTAGAGTTTTCTTGAGGGTAAACAAGACCTATGAGATGAACATACTGTGTTGTGAAGATAAACAGAAAACTTTTCTTCACTTTTTAAACTCTACATTCATTAATTAGCCTGATAGTCATGTCTACATGAATATCATAGTAAAAGTAATTGCCCATGCTACACCACCCATGCTACAGAAATGTGAACTATTTAAATGAAATATGAAATAATAGTTTGGGCCAGTGAAATTACATTTTGTACCCTTGAGAAGTTTGTGTCAGTATTTTTTTTCAGCTGAGTATCTGCAGTTGATCTTTTAAAGTAGCGAGCAATAAGTAAAACAATATTCACTCACAGCTCCATGCTCGAAGAAGAGACAAACACAGGTTCTGAGACACAACCCAGCAGCCTTAGCTTCAGAAATAGCATTGGCTTTAGAAGGTGGTTACCTGAGTACCCAGCCAGCCACAGGCAGGTAGAATGTGGCATTAGGCATTTAGGGTGTGAAAACTGACTATAGAGAAGAGATGACAAGCTGAGTCAGCCCCAGCTGAGTGACAGGAGAGGGTAGAAGGGGACTGTGTGTTGACACTGAACCTTCAGGCACTTGCTGATCTAACCAAAGCATGTCAGAAGCTTCACAGCCCTGAACATGACATGGGGCTTGATTCACCTCATCTGCTTTATTGGAGTTTTGAGCTCCAGAAAGAAGGAATAGCTCTTGGAAATGATTCTTTCTCACCAGCTAATTATAAAATATTTTCTTCTATTTCACCTGTATTTCCAAAACATAGATACACATAATATTCCTTTTTCCTAGCATATGCTGAAAGGAACAATGTTATGTGCTCCCTCCCTGAAGATGAGGAAATATCTTCCTGTGGAGGTTTCATCTACACAGTCTTTCTTGAAGAAGAGACCCTCTATTTTATTTCCTCCATTGTCATGAATGGAGGATGAATAGGGGTCTAGAAGACTGTGCGCTTGTGCCTTCACATGAGCACACTTTTTCATGATAGTGCTCTCTGTATGTCTCTCTTTCTATATACATCCCTTTTAAAAAGCTTATTTATTACCCTTTGCCCACACTCTTCCACAAGATTCCCCAAGCTCCACCTATTGTTTGTCTGTAGGTCTCTATATCTGCATCCACCAGCTGCTAGATGAAGCCTTTCAGATGACAGTTATACTTGGCTCCTGTCTGTGAGCATACCAGAGTATCATTAATAGTGTCCTCGGTTGGGTCTCAAGTTGGGCCAGTCATTGGTTGGCCATTTCCTCAACCTTTGCTCCATCTTTGTCCTTGCTCATCTTGTAGGCAGGACAAATTTTGGGTTGAATATTTTTGGGGTGGGTTGGTGTCCCCCTCCCTCCACTAGAAGTCCTGCCTGCCTACAGGAGGTGGCTTCTTCAAGCTCCATATCCCCTGCTACTAGAAGTCTCAACTAGGGTCACCCCCATAGACTCCTGGGAGCCTCCCATATCTCAGGTCTCCAGGTGATCCCAAAGATAACCCACCCATGATTTCTATTCTCTTTCCCAGCTCTCTCTCCAGCACCTGCTGTTCCCACATCTTAGCTCTACTTCTGGTCCCCTCTCCACCCCTCTTGAATCAAGTTCCCTTTATCCACCACTGATGTCTATTTTATTTCTTTTTCTGAGTGAGTTTCAAGTATCATCCCTTGGATCCTCCTTGTTACTTAGCTTCTTTGGGTCTGTGGAGTATAGCATGGCTATCCTGTACTTTCTGGCTAATATCCACTTATAAATGAGTTCATACCATTTGTGTTTCTGGGTCTGGGTTACCTCCCTCAGGATGATATTTTCTAGTTCCATCCATTTGCCTGCAAATTTCATGACATCCTTGTTTTTAATAGCTGTGTAGAATTCCATTGTGTAAATTTACCACATTTTCTTTATCCATTCGTAAGTTGAAGGACATCTAGTTTTTTCCAGTTTCTGGCTGTTATGAATAATAGCCGCTGTAAACATAGTTGAACAAGTGTCCTTGTAGTATGATGGAGCATCTTTTGGATATATTCCCAGAAGTGGTATAATTCTGTCTTGAGGTAGAACTATTCCCAACTCCAAACTTATACAACACAATGAAAGCAATGCTAAGAGGAAAGTTCATATCACTAAGTTCTTTCATAAAGAAATTGGAGAGTTTTCATACTAGCAAATTAAAGCATACATGAAAGCTCTAGAACAAAAAGAAGTAAACACTCCCAAGAGGAGTAGATGGCCTGAAATAATCAAAATCTGGTTGAAATCAATCAATCAAAGCAGACAATACAAAGAATCAGCAAAACCCCTAGATGGTTCTTTGAGAAAATCAACAAGATAGACAAACCCTTAGCCAAACTAACTAAAAGACAAAGAGACAGTATCCAAATAAACAAAATCAGAAATGAAAAGGGAGACATAACAACAGACAATGAAGAAATTCACAAAATCATTAGGACCTTCTTCAAAAGCCTGTACTCCACAAAATTGGAAAATCTTAATGAAATGGATAATTTGCTAGACAGATACCACTTAACCAAAGTTAAATCAAGATCAGGTGAACTACTTAACCAGCCCAGTAGCCCCTAAAGAAATAGAAGCAGTCCTTAAAAGTCTCCAAAACAAAAATAAATGCAGGGTTAGATAGTTTTAGCACAGAATTCTACCAGACTTTCAAAGAATAGCTAATACCAATACTTCTTAACTACACCACAAAATAGGAACAGAAGTAATATTGCCAAACTCATTCTATGAGGTCACAGTCATCCTGATACCTAAATCATACAAAGACTCAACAAAAAATGAGAATTTCACACCAATTTCTCTTATGAACACTGATAGAAAAATATTCAGTAAAATACTCACAAACTGAATCCAAGTAGACATCAAAGACATCATCCACCATGATCAAGTAGTCTTCATTCCAGAGTTGCAGGGACAGTTTAATATATAAAAATCCATCAACATAATCCACAATATAAACAAACTGAAAGAGATGATGGGGACCTGAACAACCTTCAATGCAAACTGGCCTTTGAATATTGAGAGACTAATCACAGAAGCCCATCTCTTTGTTCAGATTCAGATGGAGAATTAACAATATTTGTTCTATGCTCGTGGCCACCTTATCTAAAATCTCAATATTACCAACAGGTCCAATACAGCTGGGACATTTCAAGGCTTCGCTGACAGTGCTTATCACGACTCCATGTGGACCAATTCTGTGGAATAAAGTAAGCACAGGCTAAGTTTTGAGGCAAGGATCTTCTTAGCACTCTATACCCAACAAATCACAACTAATTTCTTGCCTAACTCTTCACAATTCTTTTATTTACTCACACTAAAACACATAAAAATATCTCAAACGTAACGCTTTCAAAATTGTTTCTCTCTCATGATGAATTTCTGTGAAAAAATGAATACAATTTGATATTTTGAATTAAAAAAATATCCCCCTCAAACTGCATTTTAACTGCATAGTCAGCCACCTCACCAGAATTTGGGTATGGAACCTAAACAAAAGTTTCATTACCACAATAAATGCTATTTGCATTCATGAATCCATTTTTTCCTGTCTCAGCAAGAGTCCTTATTAGGGAACCAAGTTCCATTTCTGACACTCAACAAACGTGAGGCTCAGTCAACCTCATTTGCTTGGCATCACATGATTCTTCTTTGCCTGTATGAAGTTCTGTTCTCCGGTGTTGTCTTTGGCACTGCCACCTGATGCCTTCTTCCTTTCTTGAAACACTGTAGGGTTCTACCAGGCTGAGCAATTCTGGTGGCTGGAAGTCCTAGCAGAATCCCCCTCTGGGGAACAGTCAAGAGTAAGCCAGGTTGTGAAGCAACCAAGCTATGGGAAGTGTGGAGTAGAAGGCAGGTTTCTGAACATGGAATTTTCTAGAAAAAAAACTGCTTAAAGAGTGCATAAAGAACATTGACTCTGGCAGCTGAGAAGAACATGAATACAATATCTTGTGGCCACTTCAATTAGTCAAATTAGAGAGAAAGGAAAACTCAGTGTTGTCTGCTTCCAAAGGAGCCAACATCATGTTCCTACCTCTATTGGAAGATGTCCCTCCTATCTCCCTTTAGCAGCATATAGAGATCTTAAAGGAATAGCTCAGTTTTCCTGTCCCAAGAACTGAGGAAACAACCCCTCTGAGACTTTTTATTTTTCTCTCTAATGAAGAATGGCTGTCCATCTTTATTTCCTTTTTGTCTCCTTTGTCTCTGCCACTCACAAGATAAAATAAGAACCTGGAGGTTGAGGACGTACTTACCTTTCAAAGAATTCTCTGCTAGAATCCAACAATTTCAATAACTGAGATCTCTTCATCTTATTGTGATTAATTGGACCCAGACTAAAAACACTACCCTCTCTTTGCTAAGAACCACTCTGTGTGTTAAGGAACTCACCACCAGAGTTTAGAATTCTTATCCACAACTAAAAGGAGACATGAATGTCATGTTTCTGCAATCTACTGATGAAGCACATGTGTAAATAACCTGTTAGTCTTTCAGCCCAGGCAGACAGGCAAAAACACAGTTTAAATGTAGTATGCATAGTGAGTTTTGTGTGCTCAGGGGTTTCTCAAACTATAGACTTATTATAGGTAACAGAATTTCTCTGATGTGTGTGTGTGTGTGTGTACACATGCATTTGTAAGGTTGGGCTATTAAAGGGCTAGTGTTTTTGTGCATGTGAAGTCCAAACCCCTTTATTACAGCTACTTGATTCTTTGTTGTTCACTCTGTGCTGCCCTCTGGACTCAGATTTGCATTCTACCGCTACAACTGACCATATGAATTAAACAATAATTTCTGAGTACCACTCACATGTCTGCATCTCTCCTCAGGCTATTTATCTTTCTGGAATGCTCCTCACCCCCAACTCACCTGCCTTACACACTCTTAGCTACTTAAATGCCCTCATCTGGGAAGGACAGGGTCTTTGATCTCTGAGATCAAACATTGGCCTGCCCTAGCACTGGGCCCTGGAGAAGTGTTCAGCATACTCTGCATTTCTACTCACCTGTCTCGTTATGAGAACTATTGCCTGCCATTGCTGAATCCTCAAACGCTTTCTGCAGTGTCTACAGAGCATGTGGCATCTATTCGGATTTATTCAGTGGGAGAATGAGTGAACCAATTAGTCAACAGGCTTAGGCTAAGCACCTAGGCAGAAGTCTCTCCTTTTTCTTCTACTACCTTCCTAAAAGGACTCTGATAATAGAATTTAAAGCAGCAGTAGTCACCTATGCCCTGCAGGCTCCATGCAGACCCACAAGCTTCTGTTACTTCTCTTTTGACTCTCTCGGTTGATGACTTATAAAGTACTGTTTAAATTGCCATACCTAAATTTGCTCAATTAATTTTCATGTCAACACTTTAGGGGTTATATGAGACCCCATTTTACAGAAGGAACTAAAGCATGGGAATATCATAGTTTGTTCAAGATCCCTGCTCTTTATATTGCTACATTAAAAAAAATCAAAGTTGAGTGACATAAACCAGAACTACTTATTTATTATGCTCATGAGGGTAAAGCACCATGTGGACGGTGTCTTTCCACCCCATGGCATCTGAGGCTCAGTGAAGAAGACTGTACTGACCAGAATTGACTGGCATGCTGGATGGTGGGACCATCTGGAGTCTCTTTCACTCAAAAGTCTGTCACTTGGTGTGTGATCAAATTTGATTTCACCTAAGTCTATAAGCTGAAGCACCTATGCATGGCCTTCTCATGTGACATGGGCTTTTCGGACCATGACTGTAGAATTCTTACAGGATTTTCTTCCAGTGGAAACACCCAGATAGATGAAGACAGAGTGTCAAGCCTTCTTACTTACCCTTTGAGACCATGCAGTATAGCTGCCACAGTGGTTGGTTACAAGTTAGTCAATGGCATCAGCCCAGATTCAAGAAAAAAATAGACTCCACCTCTCAGTAGAGAAGTGAGGAGGTCGTACTGCAGAAGGGTATGTGGGATGAGAGAATTTGCCATGGCCATTTTTGAAAGGTTAAAATGACAAAACAAGACTGCTGAAGAATTGATTCTTTTCCCACTACGGAGATAAAATGTGAGTCTTTCAAGGCTGAAGTCATAGTTTGAGTTTCCCACATTACATGATAAAAATAATGAGCCAAAATAATTTTCATTACCTAAAATAAACCAGGCAGAAGTGAAGTTCAGGGGTATGAGCTGTTTTTTAGGTGATGGCAATGTTTCAAGTTTGACTTTGGTGAGAACTGTACATATACACAGATACAGTGAAAGTCACTGTTTTACATAGGTAAATGGTTTACTATGTGAACTCTATCTTAATAGAATTGTTTTATACTATAGTAGAAACGAAGACATCTTAGTTATTTTTCTGTTGCTGTGATGAAACACCATGGCAAGGCAACTTACATTAGGAAGGGCCTGTTTGGTACCAACAGTTCCAGAGGGATAGGACTCCATCATGATCATAGCAGGGAGCAGGAGTACAGGCAAGCAGGCATGGAGCTGGAGCAGCAGCTGAGAGCTGACATTCCGGTCCATATCTAGGAAGCAAAGAGAGCAAACTGGAGATCGTGGCTCTTGAAACTTTAAGCCTTCCCCAACTAATACACCTCCTCTAGCAAGGCCACACCTCCCAATCCTTCCCAAACAGTTCTACCAACTGGTACCCAAGTATTCAAATGCCCGAGACTTATGGGCAACATCCCATTCAAAGCCCCACACCAAACAAACAAAATTGAACATTTAGCAATCTTAGCCTTCTCAACAAGGAATGCTAAGAGAAGTTATTCAACTTGCAATGGAAAGATAATAATGATAAATCAAATCTCAGTAGATATATAAAAGACATCCATAAAGTGAAAACAGGCTTTTGGTTTGTAACTCTATTTTTTTCCACTACAATTTGAAAGACAGCTGCACAAAACAATAGCGATGTATGAATCCATGTTGATGTAAGCATATATATAAAGATGTTGCAATGTTGAGCCAAGTTCCATAGAAACAAAAATTTATACACCACTGAAACAATTTTGGTAACAACATTAACTAAATAGCTATAAATTAGTATGTTAATCCCAGGACAACCACTAAAAAGTGAAAGAAAGTAAAATACACAATGAAAAAAACAAAAGGGAATCCAAATAGTACACTATCAACTATCAATTTAACACAAAAGAAGAAAGGATGAGAAAATAAGGAACAATAAGGTTATATCACATATAAGAAAAAGGCAGAAATAAGGCTTCTTTTGCAACAATTACTTAAAATAAAATGTTTCAGATATCCTAACTTAAGACTAGAAATAGGCAGAATTTGTTGTTCTAATTTATTAACCCATATACTATCTATTTGCAGTCAATCACTTTGAATACAAACCACAAATACTTGAAAATAAAAGGGCAAAATCCAAGCAACAACAAAATTGAAATCTCAGAATCTACGAATACAAGATAAAATATACTTAAGGGCTAAGTCAATAGCTTAGTGGATTACAATACTTACATGTAAGCATGAGGACCCAAGTTCAAATCCCAGTGCCAGTGTTAAAACCCAAGGCTGCACATTGAACCTATAACCCCAGTGACGGTGGGTAGGCAAAAACAGCAGGGCCATTGGAGCTTACTGTCCACAAGATAAGAGACAAGTTCACCAACTAACCCTGTCTCAAGAGAATAAGGAAGAAAGCAATAGAGCAGGACACCAGATGTCCTCTGGCAGAGTTCATGTTCTCCCTAAGACAGACACAGACACCTACAGAGCTTATCACACAACAAGAGAATGCATGTTCTCTGTAAGACACCTGTAGAGCATGTGACTCAACAGCAGAATGTATGCTCTCCATAAGACACTCACAGATACCTGCAGAGCATGTCACTCAACAGCAGAATGCATACATTCCCTAAACCTCCAAGGAGCATTCCTAAGACTCATCATAGATAAGTCCACAAAACAAGTTTCAAAACTAAGATTACAGAAACCACACAAAGTATCTTCTATAAGCAAGTTGTAATAAAGGCAAAAATCAACAGTGGGCCATATGGATTGTATGGCATTTGCTTAGGATGTGGGAAGCCTAGGTCTGGATACTTGACACTGGGGATGCAGGGAGGATCACTTAGAAATTAATAATGGTCTGGCAAGATTGCTCAGTGGGTAAAGGCACCATGCCTGGTTATCTGAGTTTGATCCCTGGGACTCACATGGTTGAGGAAGAAACCAACTCCTACAAGGTGTCTTCTGATCTCCACACACAACAGAAGCTGTGTGGTACACACACACACATAATAAATAAAATAAATAAATTTAAGTTTTAAAACAGAAAACAATCAACAACAGAAGGAAAACTGTATTGTGCAAATGCGTGTAAATCAACACATTCTTTAAAAACAGTTCACCAAAGAATAAATCTGGAGAGAGATTAGAAAGCAATTTCAGTCACACTTAAATGGATCTACAAAATATCAGAAAGATGTGATGCAGCGAAGGGTATGACCCAGATAGAAGAATTCATATACTTTTAAAAAATTAGAGATCTCAAATCAATAACTTTGCCATTATATAAAACTGGAAAAAAAAACTGAAGATAAGACTAAAACCAGGAAAGAAATCAAAAGTATATTAGGTAAGAAAAGAAGTTGATGACTCATGATTAGTCAATGTGTAAATCTGCATTGAGACAGGAATCACTGCCAAAATTTCCTGGAAATTAAAAGGCCAATATTCTTTATATGTATTCACACACAATTTACCAGATTCAGAAAACATGTGAATCCCACAGGAAGTTCAAAGAGTTCTACACCACCGCCAAGTGTTATTTATTCAGGGAATATAAGTGTTGTCCGTTGTATTGAATATGAACATGGTAATAAACCATGGAAGAGAGAGGGAGAAAACTGACTTGAAATTTTTAAAAATGAAAAAAGGAAATTCCATATGATCATTTCACAGATAGGGGGGAAAAAACCAAAACAACAACAACAAAACAAAATAAAATAAAACAAAAACAAAATAACAGGTTTTAAACCCCGTTGCTTTTTCATGAAAAATTAAGGTTGTCTCAACACACCAAGAAGTGGAGGCAGCCTTTTCAGAGAGTAAAACCGGAGATCTCGG
Source organism: Mastomys natalensis (assembly GCA_021653895.1). Taxonomy (NCBI): domain Eukaryota; kingdom Metazoa; phylum Chordata; class Mammalia; order Rodentia; family Muridae; genus Mastomys; species Mastomys natalensis. The sequence continues at coordinate 1,486,243 of JAJTUV010000075.1, forward strand.
AGGTAAGAGCTGAAGTTAATGATAAAAGACTAAGGAAATGCTTTCATGACCAGAAGTAAGAAAGTTCGCCTGCACGAGTCATCGCTTCACCTGGTGCCGGGAGTGTCAGTGTGAACACGGAGGGAAAAACTGTCCTCTAACTTAAGAAAATGCAAAATCACGACACGTGGTATGGTTATACACATGAATTCCTTAAACACACACACACACACACACACACACACGCACACACGCACACACAAAACCTGGAATCTGATACACTCAGCAGAGCTGTAAGATTCAAGAACATTCCAAGAATCTGCTTTATTTCTATATACTTGAACACTGCCTGAGGGGCCGAGGATTGCTGACCCAGACAATGCCAGCCAATCGGGAACTGCATAGAAGAGATGCTTTCTTGGGACCAATGGGCACAGGTGGAGGGTATTAAAGAGCTGGCAGCAGCTTTCAGACAAGCTTCCTGCATTTCTCACCAGCTCCTGGAATCTGAGTCATCCACCACCTCACATCCAACACTCAGAGCAAGTAGCGTCCTAAGCGAGAAGTCCGGGGCACAGGCAACATATACTGACAGTCTGTACTTCAAAACTGAGAAACCAATCCCATTAGCCTCAAAAGAAAAAAAATGTTTATAAATGAATTTATAAGACACATTTGCTGCACTGAAAATAACAGTACTGCCGAGAAAGGCTAAGGAAAGACCAAAAGATGGAAAACATTGTGTCTTCATGGTTTAAAAAAATGTAAAATCGTTAAGATGGCTACCTGCTCCAAACTTACATACAGATTCAACATAATCTCTATGAATGCTCTCCTAATTCCTTTTATTAAATTCATCAAGCTAGTCCCAAATTTCACATAAAATTGGAACCGAGGAGCCAAAATGATCTTGAAAGAGAATAAGAAAGTTGGGGAACTCATATTTCCAATGTCCACACTTAGTGGACAAGCCATGTTACTCAGACAACATGACATGAATTGGAGACATGTAGAACCATATAATAGAATTAGAAATTTAAGAGTACTCATCTCTATATATATATATAATCAAATGAGTTTTAATGAGGTGTGAAAGATACTCATATGTAAAAGACAATCTTTTTTAACATGTAGTTTTGCAACAACCAACTATTCACACAAGAAAGAGTAAATTTGGACTGCCATATATAAAATGTAATCACCATATAAAAATGCAATCACCATATATAAAATGTGATTACCATATAAAAATGGAATCAAAGTGAATGAAAGAAAGGCCTAAATTCAAAAGATAAAGAGATTAGAGCTTCAAATAGAAGCATAGATGATCTTCATGCTCTTGACTTGCATAATTTCTTGTTTTCAAGTTTTGACTTATGTATTATAACTCAGAACATGATAAGACAACCATAATAATACTACTAACCTCATTAGAATTAGTCTGTAATAAACCAAACTACCCATAGCCAATATATAACACCATTTAACCATTTGTCTAAAATGACCTTACTTTGATGAATATAGTCAATAAAAATCTTTATAGATAAAATCATATATATGATCACTAAAGGGAAATGAAATTTTTCTAAAAATATGATCATGAAAAGTTAAATTCATGAAAAGGACTTTATGTAAACTATGCGAATCTTCTTTTAGGTTTCACAGAAGACGAAGTTATAACTTGTATGAATCACCATTATTATTCTCACAAAATGGTCCATTTCTTTTCTTTGTTTTATTTCAAGTTATAGTACATTTTTGTTTCTCGAGAGAGGTGCCATAATAGTAAAAGCAAGGGTCAGGAGGGTGATGGTACTCTGTTTAGTCTGTAGAGTTGAGATGAACTTACAGATCCTTTCCTTTTGATTTTTTTACATTTCCAAAATAATTTTTCCTTTAATTGAAAATAGTTTTATCACATAATATATCATGACTATGGTTTCCCTCCTTCTACTCCTCTGAGCACTTCCACATCTCCCCTCCCATCTGGATCCACTCCTTTTCTCTCTCTCATTAGAAAACAAACAGGCTTCTAAGGGATAATAATAAAGAAAAGATAGTAAGATAAGACAAAAACTAACACTTCAGAATTGGACAAAACAAACAGAAAAAAAAAAAAAAAAAGGAGCCCAAGAGAAGACACAAAAAACAAAGACCCACTCATTTGCACACTCAGTAATTCCATAAAAACACTAAACTGGAAGCCATAATAAATATGCAAACAATGTGGTGCAGACCCATGTAGGCCCTGTCCATGCTGCCTCAGTCTCTTGTGTTCATCTGAGCTTTGATCCTGTTTATTTATAGGGCCTCATTTGCTTGGTGTTCTCTTCCCCTCAGCATCTGAAACACTTTTTGTCTCTTCTTCCACAAGGTTCACTGAGCCCTAAGTGAAGACATTTGATAAAGACATCCCACTTAGGGCTGAGTGTTCCAAGAACACTTACTCCCTGTCTGTGGGTCTCTATTTATTCCCATCTGCTACAGGAGAACACGTCTCTGATGATGGCTGAGGAAGGCACCAATCTGTGAGTATAACAGAATGCATTGGGAGTCATTTAATTGTCTTTTTGTTTGTTTGTTTGTACAGTAGTATTTGGTTTTACCGTTGGACCCTAGGATGTCTAATCTCAGATTCCTGGTCACCCAAGCAATGTTGGGTATGAGTTTTATGTCAAAGAATGGGCCTTAAATCAAATTGCATATTGATTGCTTACTCATACAAGCTTGTGGCACTGCTGTACTAGTATACTTTGCAGGCAGGGCATCATTATAGATCAAAACGTTTGTAGTTGGCTCAGTGTTTACAGTTCTCCTTTGGTAGCCTGCAAAGTACCTTCCTGTACCAAAGATGCTAAAACCTAGCAGATGAAGCCTCTATGTAGGCAATAGCTCGGCTTCTCCACATTCAGTGAGTTGTGTACGTGTTGTCTTCAGCAATGAGGCCAGAGTCAGGTTGTGAAGAACAATCTATAATCTTGCCATCAGCCTGGGTTGTTTGGGGAATTCCATAGGACCTCTTTGGCCAACAAATAAATTAGATGTAAACCAACGTCTGGTACTAAAAGCTCCATTTGGTGACAAGAGATGGCCACTTAGGCTCTATCTCCTCTCCCTTTCACCCCAGTTTTGGGCAATATTAGACTACCTTGGTGTGTGTGTGTGTGTGTGTGTGTGTGTGTGTGTGTGTGTATGTGTTTTATACACAAATGTATATATATACATATATAGATACACACATACACACAGATATATACATATATATCATATTCATCATATACATATATAGAAGCATCTGCTGTATAAAGTTTCCATACTACTCCTCAAATGGCCCTTAATTTTAGATGTCTTTCCTTGTATTCCCTCCTTTATTCCCCTTTGCTCCCCCCGACAATTGATTCTTCTGCTCCAGCCTCCCTACAATTCATCCATATCTATTCTATTTCCATTCCCTAATGAGATCTATGTGTCCCCAGTCACATACTCTATACCTAACCTCTGTGGTTCTATAGATTGTAGTTGGTTTATAATTAACTACACAGCTAATATCCACATAGAAGCAAATACATATCATATTTGTCTTTCTGGGTCTGAGTTATTTCACTCAGGATGATGTATGCTCTACACCTATCCATTTACCTGCAAAATTCATTATTTAAATGGTTGGGTAATACTCCATTGTGTAAATGACCTACATTTTGTTTATCCAGGGACATCTACAATTCTGAACATCACCCAGCAATGGATGAGTGTTCCATATCCTCACCAGCCTGAGCTGTTGCTTGTTTTACCAGTCTTAACCATTCAGATAGATACAAAATGGAATCTCAAAAAACTTCATTTGCATTTCCCTAATGATTAATATAAATGTAAATATAGATTGTAGTTGTATACGTATAATGATTAATATTTTTTTTCCTGGTTTCTAAGGTTTCCATTCTTGGAGCTGGATGAAGGCAGAACATCTTGGAAGGAGCATATAGTTAAGCTTGGATTCTATGGCAACTAGAAGGAGGAGCTAGAGGAGACCTGAATCCCAGCAACTGCCACAGGGCACACCCAGTTCCTTATCTTCCTTCCACTGCCTTCCTCATGTTAAAAGTCCTCTACTTCTCAGTAAGAACAACCAAGCCTTTAGTGTCAAACCTGAGATTTGTAAGAGAAGTAGTTCCACAATTTTTGAGCCAAATTTGAAGCAAGGTTTAATTAAATACTAGCAAGGATGATGGACTCTGGCCAAGTTCAATTCCTGGGTTCCCAGAAATGGCCACAAGTCACATTTTTTCAGAAGCTTAAAAAGGCAACCCCCTAAGGCCAGTACTTCCTATCAGATTCACTTCCACTGTACTTCCTATCAGATTCAAGAAGGGGTACATGTACATTCTGACGTATTTCTTTGCCCTTGTACCTCCTGCCTACATGTGATCAAACACATCTAGTACAGTTGAGTCAAAGAAATTTGTTTACGGGAGTGAAAACATGTGGTTATCCCCATAAACAATAGCCTCCAGCATTCCAGGAAGTTAACTGTCCTTCAGCAAATGGCACTTACAGGTTGACTTTGACCCTTACATCAGCACATAGGAATCTGGGAAACATTTAAAAACCAAACCATAATAGAGATGTGGGGAAGGAGGTTTGAGCATGTAGTTATCAAAGGAGATGAAATTTCAATGGGATAGTAAGCCTGCTCAAGTTCTCTGTTGCTCAACACAGTGGTTATAATCAACACTTTGTATTAAGATTTAGATATCATTGAATGTAGTAGATTTTAAATTGTCTCACAATAATTAATTATATTAGGTAAGGCATATGCTAGTTAGTCTGATTAAGCTCCACAGAGTCCAAATATTTTAAAACATTATGATAAGTATAATGAATTCTTGCCAATTAAAAATAGATTTATTTAAATACATTTAAGTGGACAATTAGCAAATGAAAACTATGCATCACTTTGAGACCTTAAGAAATGCAAAATACTGAAAAGGGCTGTCAGACCTTATCCAGAACAACTCTCAGGAACCCCAAACACAAAGTTGCCAAAAAATACATACATACATACATACATACATACATGTGTGTGTGTCTGTCTCTGTGTGTCTGTGTGCCTGTGTATACACACACACACACAAGCACTTACACATGGAGAAGCACACACACACACAGAGGATGGGGAGGAAGGGAGGGAGGAAGGGAGAAAGGAAGGGAGGAGACAGAAAGGCAAACAGACACAGATACAGACAACACACACAGAGAGAGAAACATAGAGAGACAGAAAGTGAGACCCACAGAGAGAGAGACAGAGACAGAGATAGTCTAACAGAAAAAGTGTTTTATATAATGATGTCCCCCCCACACACACACTTAATTAGTTCTCATGGAAGTCAGCATAGGGAGGGAAAACTGCGCTATGCCTTTAAGTACGGTCTGTGTGTTGAACTAGAAAAGAAAAAGAAAAAGAAAGAAAAGAGATTGGGAAAGGCAGGAGAAACTTAGAGCTACCTGCAGCTCTTACTTTAGGGCCTTATGATGTTGAATAGATTTCTTCATTCTCACCCTGTCCTTGGAGGTATGTGGGTGGGTTTGGGTGGCACAGGGTATTCAACTACCTGATGCTCAGGTTGCACCTGGAATGAAGTGGTGCGGACACCAGAGGGTTGGGTCCATTCTGTGCCTGCCCCAAGAGATAGGTTAATGGTAAAGGTGGAGGACGTAGGAAATACAATTTCTCTTAAGATTTCCCTTGAATTATCCTCATCTGTGGGCAAATTCTCAAGAATGCTGTTTTGAAAAGGGTGACGATATTTAGTTAAAATGTCCTCAGAGGAGGGGGAGGTAAGGATTGAGGAAAGCATGCCCAAACCACAGAGCCTGCGAGTGAAGTCCACATCACCAGCAACGGCCTTAATGAGCTCTGGGCTGGACTCTCCCAATTGAATTACATAATACATTTCCGTTTCATTTCATGAATCACGACTTGGGATACAATGTTCCTGGGTTGCAGTTGATATATTTCAGAGATTACCAAAGATTTCAAACAGGAAAAAAAAATCTATTTTATTAAACTCATATGTAAAATGTCTGTATGTCAGCCAACTTATTTATTTTCAAATTTGGGATTTTTGTAAATGTCATCGTTAGACAATGTCAGGAGAGTTCCCGATAAACCCATTAATGAATGGTAAGACTGAAGCTGCCCCTGGATATTTCATTTCTCTTGACAGCTCCATTCCTGCTTGATGGTGGTGGGTTTTATTACAGCTGCTCCTGTTGGGTGAATGGGAGAAAAATGTGGCAACGCTCAGAGCATGGACCAGAGGATGTCAGACTAACTGGACCGTTCATGTTAAGTTTGGTTCACTCAAAGACCATACTCCCTAAGGAAGTGGTTCTGCTTTGTGGATGTCAGTGGTCCGGGTCCTCACCAGACCTTTCAGAAACTAGAGAACTGATTCTAGAATCAGAAGAACTCGGATTCAAGCACTAGCACAGATTTAGGAAGACTATTTCATCTCCCTGAGATCAAGATCAAGGTGTTACATTGGAATATGTAAAGAATAATGGTTTTTGTGTCACTAAGCTGTGAACATGAGGCAGGTCCAGTGATGAGCATAGTGTCTAGTACATCATCAACGGCCCATAGCTATCAGTCATGGAAGCAATAGCTTTAAGTTGGTTGAGTTTCGGCTCATCAGTATCTCCCTAGTTTTCCCTTGTTTATAAAGGATGATCAAGTTCACATCTGTGAAAGTAGTCGTGGAGATTTAACCTGACTCCACATCATGAATTCATTGATTTAGTGACCATTTCCCCATGTAGACATTTGCTCAATATTAACTATCTTTTCTAGGAACTGGACACAATGCTTAATACAAAGGGAACAGAATCGAGGAAACAAAAACTCCTTCAAGGTTCTAGTTGGAGATGGGAAAATATATTCCAAGTTGCATAGAAGGTGCTTCAGTGAGAGTTGAATACAACAAAGATACTGCAGGAGCAGAGAGGAAGCCCATGAAACAGTACAGGATGCTGGGCAGAGTGCATCCTTTCCTACTGGGCTGTTTTCTAAGGAAAATGAAAGCCTAAGAACCGGAGCAGGACCAGAAGAAAGCTATGTGTGCACTTGTGGAAATGCGAGAGAATTATTATAAAATGGGTGTGAGTGGCTAGAGAAAACCCATCTCTAAATATCTATTACAGGCCCAGGCATTTTATATTTTCTACTTCAATAAATTTCACAGACTAAGCAGAGGTCCAGAGAGATTTTGCAACTCGTCTCTGGTCACATAGGTACCTGACTTACCACAGGATCAAGCCACCTTCTTAGAGTATGCAACACTCTGCAGTAATTCCTAAGCCAGTCACATTGGTTAGAAAATCCACAGAGGCTTGTTTGGTCTTAGGGACTAATAAACACTGCACGGGTCCCCACTGAAAAGTATCATTCATTCATAATTTCTTCCAGAGCAATAGCCAACAGGTGATATATCACATGAATGACACCTCCCGCTCCTGGCCTGCCTTCTCATATTCTGGGTCAGTTTTTTTTTGTTTTGTTTTGTTTTGTTTTGTTTTGTTTTGTTTTGTTTTGTTTTTCAAAAAGATGTTGACACACAGTGCCTTTCCAACTCTTACTAGTTATGATGAAAAACAGTTGGGAGTTTCTAGGATTAACCTTTCATGACTAAATCCCTAGACTTCTCTAAAGAGAATCATACCTATTCTTCATGCAAATATGTATTGCTAACAACCATGATTCTTAATCTTGCTAAAGAGCCATTTTGTTCCTCTCAGCCCTGTCTCTGTAGATGACACCATCTGATGTTTCCCTGGCATCTGATGCTTTTTATTTTTTCTCCTATGATGTTGTCTCTATCACTGCAAGAGAAAAGGGAGGAGTACTTCCACCTCCATTGCACAGAGATCCTCGGGGATGTATGTGTAGCGACAAGGGTCAGCTCTGATCCCCAACTGCCTGGCTTCTAGTCCAGCTTGGCTCTACCCTGTGCTGTCTCTTAATAGCTGTCCATTTTGTACCTGTGAGGGTTAACTGGGAACACAGGAGTTCTGTTAAATATCACAGTAGTTAGTACATTTTAATCCTGATCCCCTAGCCTACTGTAGCTGCTGTAAAATATATGGCAATAATTTCCTGAGGCAGGGTAATGTATAAGGAATGTCAGACCAGCCTCTGGGCATATTTGCCTTAGCTCAGTTTTATTAAAGTGAAACTTTTATTAAGGCATGTGGTGAATTGAGCAATCGGCATGATTCATGCCGTTATAAACCCATTGCTACACTCGCAATAAATCAAGGAGCCATTGTCGTACATTTGCTGTGGAGTTGGTAGAAACAAGGAAAAAATCAATATGGGGATATTATTCAGACCATATGAAAGTATTAAAGTATATTCTGTGTGTATTAAACCTGGCCAAACCATATTTCACTTGTACTTTTTCCCCCTGTAAACATCTCTGCTAGCGTCTTCTATACTCTGGGCTATTTGTTAATCCATAAGCTGTTGTGAAATAATTATAGGAAATATTTAAAATTCCACTTAAGTCTTTGGAGTTTGAATGTTCAGTTCATAATGATAGATTTGTACAATTAAAATCGTCCTGAAGCAAATCCACAAACAGTAAATTAGGAATAACAAACCTCTTCTCTAACAAAACCAGTAAACTTCAGCTTTATATAATTCAAAAGGTAAAACACTTCTCTTCTGGAAAGGGGGAGAAAAAAAGTCAACCAACAGGAGGAAGCTATTTGAGCCAAAGAAAGGGACTTTTCATTATCCCCAGCCTGATGGGGACAATCATTGAGCCAGCAGCTTTCTCTACCTCTCTGGAAGCTATTACCATATCTCCGTTTACCTGGACTTCCTTGGATGTTGAAATATGTGTCCGTGACAGCCATTGCCCTGTGGCGGCAGTCCGATCACCTGCATTTCTGCCTTAGGAAGTTTCGGGTTCCTTTGGAGTGTGGTGTGCATAGTTCAGAGGGGAAAGGTGGAGTCACAGCTGGTTTCCAGCTCCCGACACACTGCCACGGGATCCTTCTCCGCTGCAGATAGTGGGTAGCCGTGTGCCCTTTTGGCATCCGATCTTCTCAAAGGGATTTGTGTACTCCTGGGATGCCCTTTGAAACAAAAGTTAGGTTTCACAAAATGCCTATTCTATGCCATGGTAAGAGAATGAGTCAAGGTGGTCTTTGGGCCAGTGATCTGAGCTCAGAACACTTTGGAAAATGTCGAAGGATAGAAAGCATTCCAAGAAGAGGCTCCATAATTCTTACAGGATGTTTTGAAAGGTGGCTTCATTTCAGCAGGCACAGTCCCTGAGCCAAAAACATTTGTCCAGGATAGTCAGCTGCTCACATGTCCCCCAATAGATAGCTTTTGAAAAAAAGTCAGAAATTCCATGCAGTCATAGTCTTTGTAAATCAATTTGCAATCTCCTGTGTGACATAATCAAATCTTTGAACATAGAACAAGACTCTAATGTGTCGTGTACCCTGATCATCAAGGACAGTGGTGGGTTTTAGTAATGATTCTGTTAAGTTTGAAGCCTTTTTACATTCCAATGGGTTGTGCTGTTCCCCAGGTAGAAACTGTCTTGCTCTACTTTCTTGTATCTTGTACATGTAAGACCTTTAACTAAAATGATGTGCCTCCTTTAACTGGTCACACTAGTTAAAACGAAGAAATTCCGTATCTGCTTGATTGCAAAAGAAACGGGGATTGGTGCATAAAACTAAACAGGAAGGGCTGAGTAAGAGCTGCACATGGAGAGGGTCTGCCTGCCAACTCATGCCTGGCCATTGCTGACTAGTGAGGTAACCCCATGCTCCCAGTATAGAGCTTCAAATGCTGGCTTTTTCCTGCCTTTGTGCTTTCATTTGGAGCCCAAACTACTGGCGGACAGTGGTTTCAATGGAGAGACCAGAGCACATGTGACATAATCTTTGGCTTACCTATGGTATGTATGTCTTTCAGGGCATATGGTCTGAGATGATCCATCATGTTCTATGATGTCAGATTATCCACTGAGACTTGGGGACTCTGCAGAAACGCAGTTCTGTTTAGATAATGGTATTTCCAGTTGTTGTGATGGACAAGACTGATGCTGGGAAGAACAGACTGGTAAGACACTGGATGATATATGTACAGGGCAGGCAAAAGCACAAGGCATCGTGAGCTGAGTCTCGAAGTGCTTCCTTTGCCTGCGTTTCTCAGCAGTCAGCATTGGTAACCATCCAAAACCCCATAGTCAGCCATTCCATAAGACACACAGCCATTAGCGTGGTGAGCTCCTGCCCACTACAGTGATTACTCAAGCTGCCACTTGGTCTTCTAACTATGCATCCTCCTCCTGCTACTTTCTCCTCACTTCATAAACCTGAAGGGCCATTTACAGGGCCACTTGCAATCCTTTCCTCCCTGTGTTTAACAGCCCCAGTCATTCACTCTACCTCTACATCTTTGTTTTGCTTTTCCGGTCTTGAATTCATTCTCTTTAAATTTTTTTTTTTGGATCAGTCCTCTCAATCCATTACATTCTGCTGTGAATGCTTTGACTTCCAACACTGGATTAAGAACAAATCAGAGAGATCTGGGAGGACTTCAGGCAGGGGAAAGAGCATGATTAAAACAGACTATATGTAAAAAAATAAAAATATTAAAAACTATAAATAAAAAAGAACAAACAAGAACCTAACCCTAATGGAACTCTTCCACTGTTTAATCAACAAATATATCCATGTACACACTGTATAAATCCACTGTCTGCATACTGGGTAGACAAAGACAGAAACTGGCATCACGGGAATATAGTCTTTGAAATCAAAATGATTTAGGCTCAAATAGCTGATTTACTGTTTAGTGAGTGGTTGAGCCTTTGGCCTGTCATAACTTAACCCCTAGGCACATTGATTCCTTTGTCTGTCCTACGTGTGAGTTGTGAAGCTTAGCACTGTATTGACATACAGACCACCAATGTATGGAGTCCATCTTACCCACTGTTTCTATGATTAGTATCAAGTCCCTCACACATCTATTTCTTAGGCTGCAGGTCTTTTTATGAATACCTAATTCATATTGTCAAAATATATTAAAATGTGTTTAAATAATTAAATTTGAAGAAAATTTTTTCAGAGTCCGTAGACATAGTGAGCAGATAGAATCATTGTCAGTTAAAACTCCACGAGTAACTCCCCTTGCTCAGCCCTCATTTCTCAGAGACCACCTCAACCTGATCACATTTTTATTCCAATTTCAAGCTTTTGTTTTCTGTTTTGGGATAAAAGTAGAGAGACAGAAGTTGAGATGTTGGTCTGAAAACATCAGGAAATGGTTAAGTTTACTCTTCTTCCTAAATGTGTATTTTACCATTTAACAGAGGACATTGTAAACAAAAAGAAACAAACAAAACCTGTTCTCCTGACTCTTAGCAATGGCAATTTCTTGGCAGATCTGTATGTTGCTTTCCACCCTGGTTAGCAGCTCAGAATCTCCAAGGAAGAACACAAGGAATCAAGTTGTGATGAGGGCATCATCACTGGGTGAGTTGGAAAGCCTGACCTAAATCAATCACAAAATAGCATCTGAGCCTCATGCCTTTGAGAAGTTTGTATGCAATAAATAGGATTGTAAAGCAGGGTATATACCACAGAAAGCTGACATTCTCTTTGCAAATTCTATACAACACATATGTGCATGTGTGATATGTGTCTTTGTGTAGTAGTCCCAGTGCACACACCCAGGTCTACTGTTCAGTGTGTCAGTTATACATTGTCAACTATAGATAGAATGTATTCAGGGAAAGGTCTAGAATAAACACCTCCTGTGTCTTTAGTAACTTTCACGAGACTATATATTTACAATTATTCTTTCTTATCATCAGTTATTACTGTTAATCTCTTGCTGTGTATGATTTATAAATTAAAGTTTACCATTAGTGTTTCTATATAAAACAAACATCATACCTAGAGGCTAGAAGATGTGGTGTCATTTATAGTTTCAAGTGTCTATTTAGAAAATATCTATGAAGACACAAAGGTAGGAAATAATATTCATATGGGGTTATATATATGGACACATACATACATACATATTAAAAAGATAAACCATCATATAAATTCATTGTTGAAAGTAAGAGTACAAAATGAATAGGGAAAAGCAATTCCCAAAATGTGGGATACAGCTGCTGCTTCTTAGAGGAAGTTTGTGCAGTCGTTTTCAGCCCTACTTATGGGTATATTCAAATAGCCACATGAATCAAATAAATTGTATAGCAAACCTACCCACACAATTTTGTCACTGATTTTAAGTATTTGGGGAAAATGTTTTGCCCACCTTCTTCCCTTCCCAATGTTCCTCCTGTGAGCCTTTTACAACAGGTCACAGAAGCCCTGTACAGACTGCATGTTTATTATGCATCTGGGACAGAATCACAGGAATACTTACTTCATTTCTACACCTGCCATGTGGAAGGAGTACTGACCACAAACCACAGTTCAAGTAGCACTGAGTCAAAGCTGATGCTAAAGTGCAGGGGTATAGCTCAGTAATAGAGCTTTGTCTGGCATGTATGAGGACCTGCATTGGATACCCAGTCCTGCAAAAATAACTAACTAAATAAATGAATAGAATTCAGGAGGAGGAGAGGTATAAGAAGATTCTGAACAAGAAACAAGTAACAAGAGAATGAAATAGCTCCCTTGGGACCATATAGCTTACTACAGGAATCTGAACTATCCCAGGCACACTATGTGTTCACTGCCTTTTTAATGGCTACACTAGCTATCAAGATGGCACCATCACCTCTCACGTTATAGATGAGGGGACAGAGGTTCTAAGAGGAAATAAACCTATCCAGAGTCTTCTAACTATAACTGTCAGCCTCCCTCTTAAGAACCTACAAAACTTTATAGTAAGACATGGAGAAGTCAAGTTGGTATCTGACAGCTTCATCCTTATTTGTTAGTTTTCATAGAATTGGAAAGTGCTATACATACTACTGAAGAGGGGAAATGGTATCAAGTTTATCTGGCTATGAACCTGGAGAGCTACAATAATGATCAACCTGGCAAAACCGTGTCTGCTCATGCAATAGTGGCACAACCATCATGGAAGTTAACAATCATTTTCTGATTGGATTTAAGGCTCATTTCATAAGATAAAACACACACATAGCATCATTACAGGATCAAGAACCTGTGGCTAGACATGTTATAGGCCCTAGAGGGACCTGCTAATATTATTCTGCTACTGGAACATAGTATTAAACCAACTCCTGATGACTTATTGTTAGACCCATAGTTTAGTACAGCTCTCAATCCTTATCAGAGAACCTTCTTTTCCCAGGAGAAAGCAATTAACACAGAGACCCCCACTATACAATTGGTTAAGAAATAAAGAACAAGGGATTGCTGAATGCTCAGCCCTAAATAGCCATCTACATCATATTTCCTCCTCCCAAGACTCTGGAATCATTTGAGAAGTGGGGCAGAAAGAATGTAAGAGAGTGAGTTGGTGCTTGACTACAAAGAAACCATGTTTACCTGGCACAGCTTGGGAATTACCACTACAAACATACAGCATTGTGACAGCGTAGGCAAGAACTATGTAAAGTCGAACTAGACAAAGTTCCAGCATAGAGGAGTTGTGGTCATGAAGTCTCACCCTTAGCTGAAGAACTATTGGCAATAGTTAGCTTCTGGGAGAAGTTTTGTTTAAGGTTATGGCCCTTGGTAGGTAGACCATACTCAAATGGAAGGTTACATATCCAAGAATATGTGAGAAGCCAAATTGGATTTAATGGGTTAAAAAAATTACAAGAAGTTGGGTGGTTAGGGAAGAGAAAGTATATCTTGGAGGAGTTAGAAGAGTAGGTTAATATGATCAAAATACATTTGTATGATCTTCTCAAATAACTAAAATAAATGAGAAAAAGTAATATTTATTTATTTATTCTTTGAAATTTTCATATATTTGTACAAGATATTTTGACCATACCTATCAACCACTTCCTCCCTCCAACTCCATGTAATTTCCTCACTCTCTCTCCCTCCTATCTTCACACAGTATATAATCTTTATGGTCTTTCAGCCCCAAAGATACAGCATTCATCTGACCTCCTGTGATGTTACAATTTCCTCCAAATGGAAATATCTACACTTCAAGGGAGGATGGAAGCTAGTTAAGACTCAGAAAGTAGAGTAAATTCACAGAGCTCAGGAAGTAAACTAAACTGACAAGTCTCAGGAAGCTGTTAAAATTCAGTAAAACAGCACCAGTGACACTCGAGAAGTAACAACTGCTGATGAGAAGAGGTTTTCTGTGGCCAAGTTGCCTGCAGGTTGTACAGGGAACTCCCTGGATGCAACTTTCACGAGTAGTCATCAATGCTGGGGTGGACTTTTCATACCTCTTAGGCACCAATACTCAACAAGTAGTCCCTCACCCATGTTCTTATAAGCAACCCAAATAAATGTACTTACTTGTTCATTAAACTACACTTGGATGGAAATATTTCTTTGATCTGTCATTGACATCCTCTGTACAGTGAAGAGACATTTGCTCACATCTCCTCAGAAAACAGTTCTGAACACTGATTATAGATACTTGAAACCCCTTAAGAAATTGTTCTTCTATGTAAGTGATGTTTTATGTTCTATAAGTTATTCATTCTCCTAAGCTTGTCATGGCACTGCTCATTCCTCTCTTGGTTTAACAGTTTAACAGTACATACAATCCTTGATTATGAATGTATCTGGCTTATCATTACTTCACATAAAGAGCCAGGCTGCCTTTTGTTCACAGTTGGAGACACACAACAGGCATAATCTACTGTCCAGATTCTAGAATTATAGCTCAATATATGAAGGCTGATATGCAGGAAGATAAGATACAAGAAAGTGAGCTATAGGATATGAACACTGTCCTTGTTTAAAGTGACTCTTGACCTTTACAAATATGATCTTATGTACTCTTTAAACAGCCCAAATTAGGTGGGATATTGTCCATTTCACAAGGAGGTAACTGGGGCACAAAAGCAAAGAGCCATATCCACAATCACACAGCCTCCAGGAAGTGGCAGAACCTGGGTTCAAACCTTGGCAGTCTGGTTTCCAAGACTGGACTTCATCCTTCATTATGCTGTGCATGAGCAGAAGGAGGAGCTGGTAGAGATAGTAGGGCCTGCAGCAGAGCTGGTCATTCTCAATTCTTCCTACAATGGTACCTCATCAAGGTGTCTTCTCTGACTTCTTATTTTAATCTTAACTTCTATAAAACCCAAGTGATTTTAAATGCAAGATGCTGAGTTAGAAGGACCCATGGTGTTATAACAAAAAAAAAATTTTAATGTCCTTTTTTCCTGTCTAATAACTTACAGTTGGCAACAGGAAGATGTGGAAAACACTAGGAATATCACACTATGGGATAAGGGAGCAGAGAACACAGGACCAGAGAGAGTGAGAGAAGAGACATAAGGGGGGGGGAGTCTCATCCTGCCCTGAAACTGCCACAAGAAGTAGGATGGGCAGAAAGTGCTCCCCCCACATCCGGAACAATCAGCAGTGTTATATTGGCTGAATGCAGAGGAAGCAGAGTGGAAAGAATGCACCCAGCTCAGGAAGCAGTGTGTATAGAAAACAGTATGTGTGGACTAGACATAGCAGCCTTCAATAATAGTCATGAACATGAAGTTGGTAAAGTGATTATAGCCCTAGAGAGCCAGGGAACATAGTGTCTTCTAGACATGATAGGGAAGCTGCACACATAATCTCGACAAGATGATTGTCTACACAGAACCTGTATAGTAACAATACCAGTTGACATGACGACATGGGTGGGAGAAATTTAACAAAGTTCTCCACCTAGATAAAGAATCCATTCTCTTCAGGGCAAAGCTCCTTAATAGATTATCCAATCCCAAGTGGTCAACCCTAAATACATGTACATATGAACAATACTAAATAGACATAGTGGGTTTTATAAAGGGGTATGTATGTGTATGATACATATACATACACATACACATGTGCTATTATTGCATATATGTGTTATTGTAGCATATACATATGTATTATTGTTACATATATGTGTGTGCTTAGTGTCATATATGAGTGTTATTGTTTCATATGTGTGTAACAATGAAAATTTAAAAAGAGGTCATAGATTTAAGGTGAGGGGGCATAGGAGGAGTTGGAAGGAGCAAGTGTGGGCAGGAATGATGTAAATACAGTACTCATGTATGAATTTTCAAAAACATTAAAAACTTAAGTTTAAAAATGCAGAAAAGTCCCAATTTCCATGGTTTAAGAAAGCAAATGACAAAATACTTCTCTGTCACAAAATCAAACAACAAAATTATTTTTTTAACACAAACTGCTTTAATCCAAGTGACATGCGTGGAGACCACAGTCATGCCATCAGCAGCTCCTGTACTGAGGAGGAAACCAAGAAAGTAAGGGGTGATAGAGAAGGTGTTGGCTCCTTGCCGGCAGGTACAGGCAGGAGAGAGAGGTCCCAGTCCCACCAGGCCTCTTCTCTGGGGCTGAGCAGGATGGCGAGTGTCCATGGCCCAAAAGAAACACACCAGACTGGGAGTCTTGTTGAAGCAGGAACTCAACTTTATTGCATCAGTCTCTTGCTTTTATAAACTTGGAGCATAGGGAGGGGGATTTTTGGTGGGATGAGATGACGTAGGAGGTGGGGAAGGGTGATGGAGGGTATGGGTTGACTGATAGGGCCATTGGCAAAGCTTTACATCAGCAATGGTGGGGCAGAGGCAGGGTCAAACAGGTCTTGCTGATTCACCCCCATAAGGAAGTGACTGCGATACGTCTCAAAACTGGAGCCAGGCTTAGGCTCTCCCACAAGGCTGCAAAAACTCGAACTAGGCTCACTTTTGTCCAAAAGGCTCAAACCAGGGCCAAAATGGGGCCCAACAAGAAGATGCATCCCTCCTTAGAGGCTGACTCTGTCACCTACCTACCTCGAAAATCTAGATGTAGGTTCCAGCACAGGTGAGGTGGGGAATGTAGGTCACAGTGGTGTGTCTCTTTCAAGGCACACCTGTGCATTTGGAGTACAGGGACACAAGCTTAAGTTTCCCCGGTTGCCTTAGCCCCAGGTCCTGAAAGGATGGTCTTAATACAAGGAGAAGGTATCAGGACATCCTAAGGTTAGCAAGTTGGACTCACATTTTGAGTAAGGGAATCATGTTACCAGGCATATTTGCCTTAGAAAGACACGCCAGGAATAGGATGCTTCAGAAGGATGGAAACAACAAAGAAATGGAGAAAAGACAAGAGGTAAGGAACTGGGGAAGTATAGGGATGACAGGCTTACAGACAGAGATCACAGGCAAGCTCAAATGTAGCGATGATTGGACCAAGGGTAAGAGGCTAGGAAGACAGGAAGATCTTACAGTGACACCATGCTCCCCATACAAAAATGTGGTGTGTGTACTGATCACACCTATGTGAGATTTCCTATACCCAGAGAGCCTTCCTCCTGCTTCAAGATTACAGAAGCATGAGGCTAAACCCTTAAGAAAGGGACAGAAGACATTTGGCTCCATTTGGTTTGGATGGAGTCAAAAAAGAACAACATGGAACCTCAGACTTTCCAGGGAGATCTTTCCTGGATACATCCCCAAAACAGTGTCTGTCCCAGCTCCCTTCACATCTGGAACAGCTGGGCCTCAAGAGTCTGCCGGTGCACTGCACACCCTGCTGTTGCCAGCAGTGGCCAGAGTTGCCACCACAGCTGTTTTCACAGGTTTTGTTTGGGAACTCAGTGTGGGGCTTGGGAACAGCTGGGAGTTTCTGAGTAATTGCATACCCTAGAGGTGGAGGGAAGCCAAGGACAACAGCTTGTCCCAAGGACCCAAGAGAGGGTAGTGCAGGAAATCAGGTGAGGCAGCTCCTGAGAGTGGAGCACCAGCCAGAGGGCAGAGTTTTAAGGTCACCCCAGAGGCAGAGACAGCAGTTTCTATGACACAAAAGGAGGCATCCCAGAGCCTTACTGTACTCGAGGGTCACCTGTTAATTCAAGGAAATGTGGGCACTTTAAGTTCATACTAGTATCTCTCTTTGCTATACTAGAACTACACAACTTGAAAGTTAAGTAGAAAAATGGATGGTCGGTTTTTTTTTCAGCACAATGTGTTTTGCTTTAAGATTCAGATCAAATATCAGCTTTGAAGCTTTCTTTAGCTTTCTTTGACCTTGTTGCTCTCTGCACTCCAGGAAGATTGATTGTCCCTTCTCCACATCTATACCAAACCCACTCTACCACCAACATATAACTTAACATCTTCACTCAACTGGTCCATGCTAATTGAATACTCACTAAGTGTAGAGGGATGGGGAAGCTGTGGATACTGAGAAGAATCAGCTCCAGTCTTCCCTGTGGATGTGAGGAACCTCTGGCAGGACTTAGACACCTCACTCAGGTTGATGGAATCAAATTGAATCTACCCAAGTATTTTTCGTGCACAGCAGGAATTTCCAAGAGATAGATCAAAATAGCAATCTACTAGCACATTTGAAAACCAACCCTTTTATTTGCTTTCCCAGGAGAAGGCCTTGGAATACTTGACTCCGTTCGATGCCATTTGAAGTTGTCAGTAAGCCACTTCGCTGAATGACATGAGGTGTTCCTCCCCTATCATTTAATTATGAGCATGCTCACTGCCAAGCAGTATGAGACCTCAGGACTAAAGCATGTTCCCAGGAATATATCTTTGTTATCAAGGATACTTTGTTCTCAAATACAATCAAGAAGGCATTGGTGCCAAAAGGAGCTTCAGTCTAGTAGAACCTTGTTCATAGAAGCCTGTTGCTCTGAGGCATGTTAGCATGCTCTAGATTTTGGGTTTCCCACCTCTGCATCAATAAAATGCAAATTCTCCTTTCATCACAACTCTCAAATGTACCCAGATTCCAAGATCTTATCCAGGGCCTGACTTTTAAAATCTGCTTTAGCACAAGTTATTCCATGGCTTAGACACTCTGTGATCCTCTTATTTTTAAATCAGGAATAATAATAATAAAGGCAGATTTTTTTGTGACAAGACAGCCAAGAATCCCAGGTGGGATTCTCTCCAAGAAGAGCACATGTGTCTGTCAAGATTCTGAAAAATGGATCCTCTTCAATTCCTGGATTTTTTTTTCCTTTAAGAGAAAATATATAGAAACCACAAACATATTTGTAACGTTCCCATCCCATGCCTTCATCCTTGGAGGAAGTGTTGGATTTTCTTGTTCTTTGGCTCACAAAGCAAGGAGTGACATCAGCGAGCTGAAACTACAAGTTCTACCTCCCTTTCCGTGTTAAACTACGATGTTTACTTCTTAGAGGGTTGGCCAAGAAAGTCCATTTGGGCTGGAACGTAGCATATTTAGTCTCAGAATTAAGGTAATTTCTTTGGAAAAGTTTCAACCAAATCAATTTATTTCAGAGATGTTGGTATTGGGTCCCTTTTAAAAAATTCCACAGCCCCAGGCTTGTTCATAGTACCTGCTCTGCTAATGCAATTCTAAGCTGGCTGTCATGCTCAAATCTGCACACTCAAGAGTATATGGGTTTCTGCAATTTGGGTTTTGGTGCCCGAGAAAAACCGCTGTGCTATTATAGGGTGAATGTAGCTGCATGAGCTCACTAGAGACTGAAGATCTGTGGGACTGAGGGGTTTGGGCAAGAACTACTCCCCCTATCTGTAACATTCTTTCCACATTAAACACATTCACACAGATTCTTTTGCTTGTTCCCTAAGAGGCAGACAGGGTAGTTATCATTATATCTATTTTCATAGAGAAAGATATGGTTTAGGTGATAGTAACTCCCTGGTCAAGGCTTCATAGCTAAGAACGGTAGACCTGCGATGTGACCCTCATGGGCCAGCTCCTTTCTCAGAGTTGTCGTTTCTAACCAATAAGGAAGAAGTAGGAGTGAAAGGGTGTTGCTCTCAACAACATCTCCCTGAGAACACACTAGACCTATGGCAAGTCAGCCTTGAAGACTACCCAGAAAGCTCTTGTCCAAACCTGTTTTCTCTACTCGATCACCACTGGTGCCTGAGATTCCACCACTAATCATTTGCTTCTTTTGGTTAAACCAATAAGCCCTTAGAAACAATGATCACAGGAGTGTTCACGGAACTTTGTTTATTTCCTTGCTTGTTCTTTGACTATTTGCATCTATTGTATTGCTAGTTCCTCAACCTAGAACTGACCTTAATACTTACATGTAATTAAAATGGTATAAAAGCAAAAAGCAGGGGGGGGGATGGTATAGGGGGTTTCTATGGAGGGGAAATGGGGAAAGGGGATATCTGAAATATAAATAAATAAATAAAATATCCAATTTAAAAAAAAGAAAAATTAAAAAACAAAAACAAACAAGCAAAAGAAATTGGACCTCTCTGTCGTTGTTGTTGTTGTTGTTGTTTGAACATTTCACATATGCTATAATGTTTTTGGATCAGGTTTGTCCCTATTCCCTCTCCTCAACCCCCCCCCCCGCACATACACATTAATCCCTCCCCAATTTCATGTTTGTTTGTTTGTTTTTAAACCCATTGAGTCTATTTATGCTGCAGTATGTAATGGGTTTAGGGCCATTCACTAGATCATGGGTACCTTTCCACAGGCTGTATCCACAACAAAGACTGACTCTTCCTCTCTCGGCAGCCGTCAGTTGCCAATACCTCTCCAGGTAGGGACAAGCTGTTCATGACCTGTCTTCCTTCTTCGTGCTGAGATTTCACCTGGCTTGGTCTTCTACTGCTCTTGGGAATGCTATCATAAACACTTTAACATTTACGTGCAATAACCGGGGCTGTTCTAATTCAATGTTGTAAAGTATTCAAAGCCCAAGAGATATTAACAGTCACTGCCATTTCTAGTACTCCTAAACAAGAGTTAACTATGAGGGAACATTCTTTTCTTGATCCTGATAAACATATTTTTTTCGTGTCAAGAAAATAACTATTAGCCCTATTTTATTAAACCTTGCCAACATAAATCATCCTTAGCCAGAGCGGCCTGTTTGATGTCCCTGAAAAATCTTGCCACCACCTTTCATACCTCCGTGTCTAGGCTCACTCTGATTGCTTCACCAAGACTGTGTCTTTCTCAGTACTAGGTCTAGACCAACTTCAGGTGTGCTCAGAGATTACTAATTCTCGGTCTTTGTTTTTAAAAGGGAAAGAGGAAAAGTTGCCAATAGCACACAGCACACAATCTTCTGGAAGTTGAAACCCAAAACTCAAAGTATCTGTCCAAGGGGTGTTTTCCCAAGGCCACTTCCATGTTCTGCATCCCAGATGGCCAATGGAGTAATGACCCAGCATTTCCTTACAGTTCCTCAGTCATCTTCATCCTATCAAAAGCTCCACCATCACCTCTTCATTTTAAAGTAGCAGTAGGGCTTTCTGTAGTGAAAAACCTGTTTACCTTTGGGTAGACAGATCTCTCAGAATGAGAATCAATGACAGGGGCCAAACTTGGTCATTTAAAGACCAGCTGATTGAAGTTTGAATTTCAGCTCTGCCACTGATTGTATGGCACAGCACTCCACCACTTCTGGGAATCAGTTTTGTTTTTCTTTTCCACCAACCAATAAATAAAATCAGCAGAGTCTTTACTGGTCATTGCCCTTTTAAAAATTGTATTACACAAAAATCAACAGACTCTAAACAGATACAAAGTACAAAAGACATTAAATGTGAGCTTAGAGCCCTCAGGAAAATCCTAATGCTTACTGGTAACTAGACTCTCCCCATGCCCAAAGCATTGCTTTTCTTGGGAAAAAAAAAAAATCAAGGTTTATCCAATAACCGACATTCACACTGAAGTGTCAGTGATTGGCAACTGACTCCTTCCTGAAAGCCAGGTATGGGTGGAACAGTTCATGACAACCAATGAACATCAGTCCCTGATGGTAGGTGCTAAGGTCTCAGAAGAGGAGGAAGAGGA
Organism: Mastomys natalensis; assembly: GCA_021653895.1. NCBI lineage: Eukaryota > Metazoa > Chordata > Mammalia > Rodentia > Muridae > Mastomys > Mastomys natalensis. Next base: position 1,508,212 of record JAJTUV010000075.1, read on the forward strand.
TCCTAAAGGTGGTCTCTGCTGTGCGGTGGCCTTAGTAGGTTAGAGGGCAAAGGCAAGTCTAAGTTTAACCTTTCAAAGATTAAAATGAAACACCAGGGAGTCATCTTGTCTCCCTCCTGGTGCCAAATGGCCTCCCCTCTGTAAGGCTGTAGTGTCTGAGAGCCGTCAGTTTCAGGGGTCATGGGGTTAATGTCTCACCCTGACTCAGGTCACCTCTCAACCTCCCTCTCTGAAACTTCAGCTCTACATTTTTAAGATGCATATAATAAAACTCGACCCTGAGGTGCACCCCATTAAAGGACAAAAAGCAGTAATCCAGTAAGTACAACACTGCAGGTCCATGGGGCCTCACGGGGGCTTCTGTGGTGAAACAGAATGCAGAGGGATTTACGATAATTTGGATATTGTCTTTCTTCATGTATTAAACCTTCTGTGGAGAGTGTAGAAAGTGGGAAAGAACCTCATTTGTTCTGGAAAAGATATATGATGATACCTATTGAACTCAAGATAAAAAGGTGCTTCATTTCCACCTAGGTCACATATTCTTATATGAAATACAGTGCTAAGATGGAGCCCTGTTCAACTTGGTTATTCGACGTGCTTTGAATGCTCCATTGAGTATAGATCGTAGAGTACTTAAAGGAAAGGGTAGTCTCTCACTATCCATCTTTGAAGGCACCAAAATGCCCAGTAATTTCCAGAATACAAAACATGATAATATTATACTTGATTAATAATAATTTTTATCTTTATTAATGATAAAATGTATTAATGACAATTAATATGTACTAATGTCCCAGGACCACCAGAACAGTATGTTATAGTTAACATGGATCCAGAATAAAGCAGTTCAGATAGCTGAGATCTCATTGTGAGCTCAGTTTAACCAACTAGCAAGGATGTTAGATGCCTTGTAAAGATGTCTGCCACAGGTTTCTTCTCAAGTGACCCCATTTGCAGCGTGAATTTGCCAATTTTCCATCTGTATACAGAGTCCACTTTCTGTTCTTCGTAATTGGCCTTGTCTAATAGACTGCATCAGAGGTAACTTGGGTGGTTTCTGAGACTAGGTCTGAAGAAGCCTTGCTGTTTCCTCCTCTCCGGGTGCTACAATGAGTCTGCTGTATAGGAAGGCTGGCCCAATCTATTTGAAGATAAAAGGGCATATGGAAAAGGACAAGGGCCCCCAACCAAGAGCCAACATGAGCTTCTCAAGCTGGGAGTGAGGCCGTCCTGGGTCTTTCCAGCCTATTGCCCCTCCAGCTGAAAGAAGTGACGTGATCAAAGCCAAGGAAAGCAAAAGAGATACTGTTGAGCCAACCCACAGAATTTTGAGAAATAACATTATTTTTAAGCAAAGGCTAACCGAGCCAGGAAAGCAGATGAGATTATTTCTAAGATGCTGTCTACTTATGATTCCAGAACTCTCTGTAATTCCATTGTAAATTATTTTACTATGGTTATAGGAAAATAGAACAAGATCCACAGAAGCATCTATTTTCTGTACCATTGGTTTTACAAAGGAAGAAACTGACATACAGAGGAGAGGCGATCCACTCAAGTTTGCCATGAATTTTCACGTGCTGTGAAGTTGAGGATGTATTTCAGTTGATAGAATGGCTTGCCTAGCTTTTACAAATCTATGGGTTCAGTCCCTGGGACTGCATAAAACTGAGCGTGATGGTCTGACGGTGCATGATTATAATCCAGGCAGTCAGAGGCAAAGTCAGTGGGACTGAGAGTTCAAAGCCATCCTCGGCTACATGAATAGTTTGAGTCTAACATGAGCTATATAAGACCTTGTCTCCAACAAATTAAACTTAAGATGCTAGATTATATAGCATAGAATCTGGCAGGAAGAAATGTAAAATCTGGTCCATGATCTATACCTTCTTAATATGTCCTCCACAGTTTAAAGATGGAGCTTGGACTGTTTCGGGAATAGAGATGTACTCCTTTGTAAAGTCAGCCAGGCCTCTGTGGAGAAAGGCCCCAGGAAGCAGCACATGTCAGTGATTGGCCCTCCTATTGAATGACACAGACTCTTTCATGCTTGTTTGGGACCGAGTTCAAATGAGCAGACTTCAACTGAAATCTAGAAATACTGAGACTGTCTACCACACTTCAAATATTTATTTTGTATTCTAATAATAATCAATTTCTCACCTCTCCTCCACATCTTTTCCACCTGTTTGCAGAAATAATTACTAGTGCCTAATCATGAACTCTCTATCGCTTTTCTCTCTGCATCTCTGAAACCACTCAGGAAAATTTCACTCCTAAAGTATAAGCCATTACTAACATAGCATAGAGTCTGGTATTGATTTAAAGTCCAACTAGGAACTTCTGGGTTGGTCTTGGATTGAGCTGAGGGGAGTTAAATGTTTGGGGCCGAAGTCGAGTGGGGTTCCAACAAAATGGCAAAAGTAAATTTCAAGTTGAGTGTCAGAAGAAAGAATTAGAAGAGACAATTAAATAAATACCTGGATGGAAATTCCAGGTCTGATGCCATCGGTAGAGCACGCAACAACCATTTTAGACATATTCTGAAGACAATTTCAATAAGGCATCTGAGAAGGTGAACCAAATAAATTCCAAATCTTCAGAACAGAGTGGTTGCTATGTGGCTTCTTACAAGTGGACCATTAAATCAACTTCAAGGAAAAAAAAAAAACTAGCAGTTTCTCCTGTCGTCACCCAGTGAAAAAAGGGAGGAAAAGAATCCGTTAGCCAAAGGAATGACATTCAGATGTTGAAAGGGTGAAACCTGAGCAACACTTCGAAGCCTTTGCTAAAAAACAAGAAGCTGGTGTTGAAAGTGAAGACGCAAAGGCGAGGCTCCAAGGCTTAGCACATGCGCTGTGCCCACACTCTCTGATTGGCACAGATGATTTGCCTAAGAAAACACAGTGGCTGGATGGTCACTAGCACCTTCTCGCCTCCATTTTCTAACTATAAGTGACAAGGGTGACGTTGAAAGGGGGACAAGGCTGGAACCTTCTCACACATCTGTTGCCTGGCACTTCTAGAACCTGTGGTTCCCTAAGCCTCTTACCTTGCACCAATCTATCTCGACCTCCAAGGCTGGTTGCAGTTGCAGAACTGCAGAAGACTCACTAGCCTAAGGGTCCAGTACACATCAAAGACAGTGTAAGTGCTGAGAACAAACACCAGCATCAACCATGACCCCAAGACCTAATGTTGATGGCTAAGAATGTTTAGTTTGGAAAAGATGAAGCCCAGATGATGGAGAGAGTATTGCAGCTAAAAATGAAAAGATTTGATGAATCTAATGCTCTAATAACTGCTTGAAAAAAACCCAAATATCACTTAACCTCTGGGAGCTCAGTTTCCTGATGCTGAAATCAACTGCATGATGCCTCCCTCTGAAGCCTCCTACAGTTCTACTATAAAAAGGATGAGAGTTCCTTCTAACTCCAAATCTCCTTCACTTTACTATGTCAGCCCTGGGATCCTAAACTACCTACTCCCAACCACTGTGTTCCTCAACCAAACCACAATAGAGTTATAAACAAAATGCATTGTAGTCTGTCTGATTATAGAACATACTGGGTATGGGTAAGTATTTACTGTATGTTAGCAAAAGTAAATACATTGAAACTTGTTCAAGAGGTCAGAAAAGGACGTACTGATCCACTGGTATCACACATCCACTTGAGGTTATAATAACTCCTTTAGTTTCTCAGCTTCTTCATAGTTCGCCTTGTCCCTTTCTCCAAAGTATTATCATACTTTGGGGAAATTTTTAAAAATCATGTTGCCATTTAATCTTTAAAGAAGAGTAACAAAATAATCATTATACATTTTAAAGTTTATTTCATCATAGAAGAATTAAATATTAGTATTTTCTTTGACAGTTGACACATGACTTGATTTTTAATAACTAGAATACAGAGTGGCATGCATGAAGGGTATTAAAGCACACAGGTCATCAGCCTTCCAATCTTTGTATCCCTGGCAAAGGAGGGAACTAAACTTATTTAGTAAAATCCAGTACAGTGAAGTCATATTGTTTAGAGGCTATACCATTTCTTCTATTTCTTTTGATCTTGTTAAATTCAAATAAAATTAAAATTCTCCCGTGAGGGATCAGTTTTTAAACTTTAATAGCACCATTGTTTATACTAGTGTCTAAGTTTCCTAACATAAAATTTTATTTCTTCCACAAAAACAAAGCTTAACACTTTAAAATATTTGCATTTGTTGATTGTTACATGCTTGTGTGTTCATGTACCTGGGTGTGGAGGTCAGAGGACAACTTCCAAGAGTTCACTCCTTCCTTCCATGCATGGATTCTACAGATTGAGCTCAGGTCGTTAGGCTTAGAAGCAAGTCTTTTTATCTGGTCATCCATCTTACCATCCCCTTAGTAACATTTTTTTAACATTGGTGAAGAATTCAGGCAAATTCATACAACATTTGCTCCATCACTCAAGCTAAGGGCATCTCCTCTGGGAAGAGGAAAGCTGTCAAATGAGTCCTCCCTCCCGACATGGATTCCTCACAAATTCGGAAAGAGAAAAGCACACAGATAAAATAAAAATCTGATAGAGTCAATCAGCTGTACAAGAATCTCAAAATAAACCAAGGACAACTGAGATGTTTGTGCACTGGAACCTCGGTGTGACAGTATGAGCTCTGCCTGCGTTCCCTAATTTTACAACATGAACTATGAGTTATATATATGCTAGATTACTCCACAGGGTATGTGTCACAGAGAGGACTAAGATGCCCTCAGTTCACCTATTGAAGTAGGCTCGCAGGAGATACAAAGACATAAAAAGGCTGGGGCATACACCTTTAATCTCAGGACTCAGGAGGCAGAGAAAAGTGGATCTCTGAGATCACAGTCAGCCTGGTTGACAGAGTGCAAGGACAGCCAGGGTTGCACAGAGAAACCCTGTCTTGAAAAACTAACAAGAAAGAGTCAATTGGAATTGATAGTGTTCTTTCCTCTATCTCTCCATGCATCCATGCATTCAATGAAAATGGTATGTGTGTGTGTGTGTGTGTGTGTGTGTGTGGAGAGAGAGAGAGAGAGAGAGAGAGAGAGAGAGAGAGAGAGAGAAGAAGAGACAGAGACAGAGACAGAAGGAGAGGAAGAGATAACTGAGTCACTGAATCACACCCCCACATTAGAACCTCTAGTAGTGTGTCAGGGTGGATTTCACAGGAAAGGGAATCTGGAGCTATTCTGCTAGAAATTGTACAGCTACTAGAGGTTGGAATCTGGTGCCCTCATCTTTTTGGGTTTTCACCTCCAGAGTTCTAGGTGTCACTCTGACAGCCTCATTTTAGCAGATGTAAGTCTTCTCTCATAAGTGAATGAGAACAAAAACTTGAGCTCGCTAGATGCAACAAAGGGCTGTGTACTGCTCATTCATCTGCCAGTCACTCACCTGTCTGACATCACTGGTCCACTCACCTATCTGACATCACTGGTCCACTCACCTATCTGACATCACTGGTCCCATCTGGCTGCCAGGACTGTGACCTAGCTGGAAGGCCCAGCAAAGACTTCCACCTGTCAGAGATGTTTATGTTCTCACATCAGCAGCTTCAGTGGCCTCCCTGGTGGAGAGGAAGTTGTCAGCCACCAGAGTGTGGAAAAATAATGTGATTTGTTTATAAAGCGGGATGCTAGATGTTGTGAACCAAGGCCCACAGAATTAACTTCACCACATTCTTCGGGCTTCAGCTGCGGTTTTAGGTGATGAAAGGTTAAAACCTTCCCTGCTGTGAAAGCAAATGTAGAGTGCCACCCACTTCTGTGAAGGCCACCATGCAGAAGTGGCTTTGGATTCCTCCTATAAACCTACTTGAGTTTGGTTACTGAAGAAGGTAAAAATAGGAGGTCCCTGTGGTTACTGTATCCCACCTTTTCTGAAGCTGACCCCAGAATAGAAAGTTCCAGAAGATGCCCTGCCTGAGTCACTCTGAGAGATAGGATCACTACTGTCAGGAAGATGGCACACTTAGCCTGTGGACTTGTGCTGGATACCAAATCATTTTTGCAGTTGGTTTTTCATGTTTCAAACATCTCTAATATCAGGTTTAAACTGCAGGATGGTTGATGATCTAACAAGACTCACCAGCTGAATAGAAAGTCAAAGTTTAAGTCAAATAGTTTACTTGCCCATAGCCAGGTCTATAAGCCTCTAAGCTGCTTCTTCATGTATACACCACCCAGAGATTTTTTTTTAAGCCGCCTTTTGGAAGCCATAACAAGTAGGCTTACCCTTCCACAACCATCTCAGTCATCAAACCTTAGAAGGTGGATTACTGTCATTGTCCCCATTTTAGAGTTGAGAAAACTGAAGGACACAGAATTAACAAGTCAAGGAACAAAAAGATAGTTAAATAGTAGGACTGTCCCCCAGAGCCATGGGAGCCCAGGATCTGAACTTAGCCCTGCACTATCAGAGTAGATCTAAGCGGTGTATCTCATTCTTCTCTTGAAGCCATATATTTGTCTTGTTTCTGACTTTCTTGGGAATTTCTCTGGCAAGAGAAATTGTTAGATATTGATTAGATATTTCAGATTGTTAGATATTGTTTAGATATTTTCTAAAATGGTGTTGTAAAGGACTCTTCAGATTAATTTCAAGAAAGCTTTCTTTGATTTCAATGAAACCTGTTTTATGGCCTAGATGCTTTCCTTAAACATTTCAAAGTTTTCAAAAGTATCCAAAGTATAAGCCTTTCCCAGAAGTTTTTACTATTCTTTCCAACATTTACTTCCAACTTTTCTCCAACTCATGAATTAGCAAAGAAGCACACAAGGAGAATCTCAAAATAATCCCTTGGTAATATTGGGGGCAACTGATAGTTTTGAAGAACAGATGGGGTCGGCTACAGGAAACCCACCAGGAAAAAGATCACAGTATCAGGGACAACTGAAGGTTAAAGTGAGATAATGACTGAAACCAAAACAGAGTTCCGAGGTCTGCCCTGGTTTGAGAATCAATACTAAATGCCTCTGATAATGACTCTATGAACAACTAGAGTCAACTAGATGTGCTCAGTCTAGAAAGAGGACAGTTTGAATAGCAGCTGCTATGTCAAACAGTGTTTGAACCCTCCATTCCGAATCAGCTTACTTCAGTTTTCTCTTTGGGCACTAGAATGCAAATAATGTCTTTGACAAATTAGAATTAAGTAAATGGTTTTTATTTCCATTTCCTCTCACTTAAGATAGCTAGAAAAATTCCAGGAAAACACCCCAGCTTGCTGTGCTAGAAATCAATTTTAGAGAGTTAAGGATGTTTGGTGTTCTATTGGCATAAAAAGTAAGAAAGATGGTAAATATCCAAGAAGTTTGAGATATCTTCAAGGTCATGTGATCATTTATTCATTTATACCAAGACTTTTTATGAATGACTGGTTTATGTCTTACCATGGGAAAATATAGAGGAGAATTCAAAGATAGCCTCTGGTAAGTAGGCTGAGATTCTTATAGAAGATTCTTATAGAAGACCAAAGAATAACAGAGCTAGCAGTACTCTAAATGGAGAGGACATTTCTGTGAGTACCTCCAGATCTGGGATTTGATGAATAGAGAAAACTTAAGGCCAGTCCTGACTGCGCATCCAGACTGAAGGACTAGAGGTAGATCAACACACTGAGTTTGTTTGGCCAAACTGGATCAGCACAGGGGTTTCCCAAAGCCACACTGAATCACCTTTCACTATTCTGGATGTTGCTGGTTAATGGCTTTCAAACTTTCACTTTAGGATCATGGGGTGGGGGGTACCGTGCGTGAAGCACACGTTTCAGTCAGCATGTTTTACATGGCTCCCATCCCAATAGGTGAAAGAGGGAGACTAGTCTTCCATGGTGGGAGCTTCGGAGTGTAATCGTACACAACACTCCTGCTGATTGGTTCTGTTCTGACTCAGTGACTTCAGCAAGTACACAACCCTCTCAGGTTGGGTTTCCTCCTGCTAAGTGTGAGGTTCCTACAGTAAACACACATAAAGATTATTGAGGTGAATTTTAGGTTCTTTTTAGTCACAGCCACAGATCCCATTGAGAATATCATAATGACTGTGGATGCTCTGGTCAAAAGACCTCGCTGGGGCTAGAGAGATGGCTCAGCAGTTAAGAGCACTGGCTGCTCTTACAGAGGCAATGAGTTCGTTCCCAACAACCGCATGGTGGCTTACAACCATCTAGAATGGGATCGGATGCCCTCTTCTGGCGTGCAAGTTACATACAAATATAGCAATCATATCATAAATAAATAAATCTTTTTAAAAAATGTCATCACCTAACCTACATAGAATGTTGAATTTCCTTTGTCTGGCATTAGACTCCACACACATTGTCCATGGGTAAAGGTTAGTAATACCTCCTTCAGGTGGGATGTTAGGGCTTGAGGCTTACCCAAACTCTTCTCAGACTGTCTAGCTAGCTCTCTTCTGATTTCCTTTGGATGTTACTTTCCTTGGAGAGGGGTGCAAAGCCAGTTAGGAGCTCAAGGTTTCAAACAGACATAATATATACATAAACAGAGCAAGGTGAAAGTGGAGACCAATGCATCAGGAGGAGAATGAGAACCAGATGCCTCTTTCAGGGAGGAGTACAGCAAGACAGCTGCTGAGGGGCTCACTCTGTGGGGTTAGCTCTAATCAAGGCTCTCAGAAGTAGAGGAAGGAGGGACAAAGAATAGAGGCCTTAGAAAAGACTAGGATTGGGAAGGTAGAGGTGAGGGAGTGCTAAAGTCAGAAAAAGAAGGAAAACAGCCTTTCAGAAGCCTTACAAAAAAGGCCTCAGGGACAAGAGCATGTCTGTCAAAGGTACCGCTGACCATCCTAGCTGAACGTCAGGCATGAGTATCAAAATAGTAGGAAAGGACATCCCGAGGAGTCATTTTATAAATTCCTGCTCATGTGTCCAGAGACATAGAGCACTCACTCAAAAAAATTTTTTTATGAACGTTCCAGTGGCTATCAGCAAGCAATCATTGGTTCCTCCTGTTGTCAAGGCTTCACTGGATCTTAGGCTACCCTCAGTGCTCTGGGTTCTCAACTACATCATGTTCTTGCTGCCCATCCAAGACTTATCTTCTTCCTCAAGATGCCTGCAGTTGGGCAATCCTTTCTCATTCTTTCTCACTCTGTAATCCTCAAAGATCATCCATTCCCCCTTAAGAAGTCTCTCAGAATCGTCCTACTACTCCTGAGGACAAAAAAAGGTTTTCCATGCTCTGAACTGTTTTGACATCAGATATACTCTATAACTAGATTCTCTTACTAATATAACACAAGAAGGAGACATGTTATTCATTTCACCTGAATTTTCTTAAAAGAAAAATGTTTGAAATCTCTTTCAGTCTGTAGGTTAGGGGAATTGAAAGATAGGTTCTATAACAGAAAGTTCACTTAGTAGTTCATCTGGGATAGTGGGACATCCCAGAACACCCTAAGGCTTCTCTCAAGGCAAAGTTCCAATCCACCCTTTAGGCCTTTACTAGAAGACTGGACACCCAGTATCTCAGTATCAGTGTGACGCTCTTGGAATGACCAAATTCATGATAATGTTAGCTTGTGAACTGTTGATTAAATGTTTCAGATCTCCTGTCACAAGGATATTGCTTATTTGCTGAATTATAACATTTCTACTCTAGTACAGCCCAAATCTGGCAGCTCACTGTGGAGTTACCATGACAACAAAGCCTAGTAACACAAAAGTTAAACTCAAAAACACAGAGTTGCATGATAATGCTTTAGCTTTTGTTTTCACACAGCAAAGAGATGAAGTCAGGCTTGGTGGTTCCCTAGAATATCAATGGATGAAAAAGCACTTAATGCTGAAATAGGTGCTCATGTGAAGGACTGGAGGTTTACAACATTGCTGTGGGGGGGGGGGGAGAGAGAGAGAGAGAGAGAGAGAGAGAGGAGAGAGAGAGAGAGAGAGAAGAAAGAAAGATGAGAATATCCCATATGAAGGTAATAATAAAACTACAAACTGAATAAGAATGACCCAATCCCCAAGTTTCCAGCTTTGACTTATCCTGGAAGTAGTAGTGGGATAATAAAGGCTTTAGACTCAGGAAATATCATGGTCCAGACTTTAGAATGGTAACTTTGACCTCCTGAGGGGAAGCAAGGTAGATCTGAGAAGATGGAATTACAGAGAAAAATTTAATGAGATTTAATGAAGAAATTCCTCTCTCTCTTCTCTCTCTCTCTCTCTCTCTCTCTCTGTGTGTGTGTGTGTGTGTGTGTGTGTGTGTTTATCTGTTTTTATATGTATGGACAAAGGAAACAACAGAGAGACAGAAATCAAGCTTGTGGTATTATTAACATAAAAGTACCTGTATCCAAAGAGAGCAGAGAAGGGCAGAATTAAAGTGGCATTGGGATTAGACCCATTTGTAACTCTGTTGATACCTCAGGAAAGAACCAGAATAATAATAATAATAATAATAATAATAATAATAATAATAAACAAGAAACACATACATGCACACAGGTGTGTGTGTGTGCATACATGCATACACACACATACACAGAGAGAGGGGGAGAGAGAGAGAGAGAAATCTATAAAACACAAAATTTGGAAACCATAATATACAAGCAAAATACCAGCAAATAAAAAATGACCAAACAACACATAGCTCACTTTGAATGGTGACTCATGATACAGACATGGTCTCACTCTGTAACCCTGGTGGGCTGGAATTTACTATATAGTCCAGTCTGGCCCCAGACTAACAGTAGTTCTCCTGCCTCAGATTTCCAAGTGCTATGATTACAGGCATGAGCCACCATTCATAACTTATTTTTAACAATCAAATAGTGCACACAATGTATGGCACTAATTTTTATAAACAATAACTCTGAGAATCTGGAATGACTCATCTCACTGATAAGAAGACTCCGATATAAGAGGGGAAGCTGGCATTGGCCGTGAATCCAGACCTGGAAGCTGTCTCCAACTTTGTGCTGTGCTCTTCCCTTCTCTTCTTAGCTGCCCCAGCAGTTTCCAGTAACCACCCTGTGAGCTCTCTCAGGAGTAAGTCTGTGGGGACTAAGAAAGTCATCAACATATAGAAGTACTTGCTTGATACTTCCTGAAGAAGCAAGACTCAGCCCTCATGATCCTCCAGCAGTGTAGCAGAACTTCAAAGAATCAAGGACTACCAGAAATCTAACCCTTCACAGGCAGTCCTGGGAAGAGTGAGAAAATTACAACTGCCTAGATAGAGACACGAATGGGAACCACTTCAATTACGGTGACAAGTTGTCATGGTTTGTCTAAGACTGGAAGTTGTTCCAGAACCCAGGAAACTGGTACAGTTTAGTCTGATGGAGTCAGCAGTAGAAATAAGGTCCTTAGGGCTGATAGGAGATCTGTTCCACACATTGGATGGATGCCTTGGCATTGGATACAGGCCCATGGAGAAGTTCAAAGCATCATTAGTGTACACTAGGACCTCTTCACTGACAGCATCTTCAATTCTGATCTTAGCAAGGTGAATTCAGGACTGTGTAGACAGGCCTTAGGGAAAATGCCTGGAGCAAACACCTACTTACTTCATAGGTGAAGAACTAGATATAGATAGTAACTTGCTGCATCCAAATTGGTCTCTCAGAGTATTATTTGCCTTGTGTAGGCAGTCAAGCCTAGGGCAACAGGTCCATTTCTGCTCAACATCTACATCCTCTACAGTATGGAAAGTTAAGATGGATTGATCCCCAGAGGCTTTTGTGTTTTGCAAAGTATAGCAGGCATAGCACACCTCAAGCTCGACCTTGGAGCAAAATAAGCATTAGGTGTAGGTTGAGATGAAGGAAGCTCAGAGACTAAGCTATTCACCCATTACTCTCTCAACCCTTGCTTTTCCTCAACCCTTCATCAAGCATCAACCTCATATTTTCAGTCTAACGCTGAGCAAACTATACCCTCTGGTAGGACCTCTTCACTTACTCCCAAGACTCCCACTCTCCTTCCCTCAACCACCTAGACCTACTGCCAGCCCTGATGCTCAACCTACCATACACCCACTGCTCACCTGGTTTTTACTGCAGCATTGTCCTTCCACTGTGCCCCATCCCCACCCCATAGGTATTCATACTATAAAATTTATTTAGTTCTATGTGACACTCAAAAAATATTTTTGAGAACCTCAGAGGAGGTTCCCAATGTGTTTGCTTTGTTAAGGAAATGGATCCTGACTTTCCCCACTAAGATATAAGCAGCTCATAGCTAGAAAACACCAGGGCCCTGTTTCCTTAGGAGATTTTGCCCTTCCATGGTAGCCCACTGAGATTTCTCTTTCTCTTCCTTTTCTTTCTTATTCCTTTCCATTGGCTTGTCCTGAGAAAGAAGAAGTTCTAGTTTCTTGTCTGAATTTCTATAAGTTCTAATGCCTCCCAGATGCTCTAAGAAATGTAGAAAGCTGCTATCTAGAGAGTGGAAAGGGAGATGAGACAGGTCACAGAGCTATGACTTGTACCTTATTCCTTCCTGGACATCTAGCCTATTGAGAAGAACTCAGCACCCAGAAGTAGATTATTCTAAGTCCTGCTTGCTCATCCTCTGCTACTCCATTCCTTGCTCTACACATACCCTGTAGCTGGAACAAGTAAGGGAATTATTTTGTATAAATTGGGAATGGAAAGACCAGAGTTTTCTCCCCACATGTATGCTGCATCCAAGCCTTGTTCTCCTGGTGTTTAGTCTCCTTTCTGACTCGAGTTTTGAAAAAAAGAAGAAATTTTAAAATACCAATTAAATTAAAAATCCCTTCTTGGTGCATATTCTGTTACAGTAGTCTACATCAGATTCCCCTCCTTCCAGATGTGTAATTGTCCTTAAAGTAGAGTTGTCCAGAAGAGAATATTAAACAACTCATACCTAAAGTGTCCCAGAGGTAAAGCAAGAAGAGCCAGTGCACATAAGCATCAGGCTATTGTAGAACCAGGAAACACACACACACACACTCACACACACACATTCTCTTCTCTCTCTCTCTCTCTCTCTCTCTCTCTCTCTCTCTCTCTCTCTCCACACACACACACACCACACACACACACACACACACACCCCAGTGCAGTTTTGTGACTGCTAAAACCATAACATCTGGAATGCCATTCTGGAAAAGTTCCAGATGTTTTCCATGAGGAACACTTTGTAAAAATTGTTAGCCTTCTAGGCATTTGTGAATTCTGTAAGGAGAGTATACTCCCAGGCCGCATAGGAGCAAATAGAGGATTATAAAGTGCTAAATGCTTTTCACAACTGTATAAGCAATAATGCACTTTGGGTAAATATTCAGGGAAAATTATTTTTACAGACTGAGTGGATGGATAGGTTCCAATCTGCAATTAGATTTGAATTTCAGAGAAATCAAGGAAGGCAGGACAGCTCATCTTAAGACTGCTTGCTGGGAGCCTCAGCCTCTAACCTGGGAAATGCCATATATCCTGGTCATTAATGTCCCTGTCTGTAGTCTTTCCAATGTTGGAAGAGGCTGATATGGTCTCATAGATTGTTATATTTATCTTTCCTGCCTAGAAGTTTTTTTTATTGCATTTTATAAATCCGGCTTCAATTTATGTGTTTCAAACTCATTAGCATTGCAGACAAAAAAGCAAGCAAGCAAGCAAGTAAGAAAGGAGAACAAGAAAAAAAAAAAACCCTCTAACAATCCTGGGGAAACTCTTGGAAGAGCTGTTAGTTTTGAAACGCATAATATATAAACAACTTAAAGGAATACAAGGGTTTCTTTTGAAATCAGAAATTATGTGAAGCAAGGAGAGCATCATAAAAGCTTATTGATTTCCCAAACCCACTGCATACAAGTATTTTTAAACCATGATTCACATAAGGGATACATTTGACACATCAAGAGAAACTGAAAACCAGGCCCTGCGCGGCTGGCCACATCAGATACTGCTCTGAGCCCGATTTGTTTACCATTACAAAGTGAAAAGAAATTTGCTTCTCCCTCCCTGTGCCTTCTCCCTCAAGCAGGGCGATTTTTATTGATTTTTGTCCTCTAGAAAACAAAGTGCCAACGGCCACCATAAATCCATCTTTGCCTTTCCATTCTGCGCATCATTCATCTGACGTGCAGGGCATTGTCCCAAATCCAGTGGGCATCCAGTGTCACTTCTGAAGTGATTTCCTTCTGAGGTAAGCTTAGGTTTAGGATTTCAGTTTCCTTAATAGATCCTTTAACTGCAGGATACTCCCATAGAACAAGTGGAGTTGGCAGAATAACGGGCAGCTCCTTGGTGGATAGGGATATTTCTTTGGAGGCTGATACTGGGCTGCAGAGGATACAGGCCTGAGACCATACAATAATCTCTTGACATCTATACCTTCTTTGTCTCCATCATCCTCACTCCTCATCACCAGCATCAGACTGGGACTCACTAACACACATGGATGTGAGCTCTCAAAAGAGAAATATATATGCTGTATGTCTCATCCTGCCATGCCAACTGCCATCCCACACATACATCATAAGTGGTGGGCTTAGCAGAGCTAGCTCTAAGCTCCTGGTTGTTAATACCTGAAACAAAGCAGAAAGCTAACAATATCTCAGTCCTACCCTAAGACTGCCCCAACGACAAAGGGAAAGAATGAGAAATGGGATAATGCCCAAAGCATCAGACACCAACAGAAGATCAACCCACTGAGTGTAAATCAGGGTGTGCGGTTCCAGGGGGTCGCATGGAAACCTCACGCTCACGTTTAATTTGCCCATCCTGAAGTATTTTTCCTAGTAATGCCAAATGCCATAATGCTCTCTGTCAGTGATTTGAAATTATTCTATGAGCTACATATCGGGTACACTATTGTTAATGAAATGCACACAAGATGATGAACAACTTCCTTTCCTGCTGGAGCTCCAGCTGCAACCAGTGCCTGGATCCTTCGTGCTGTAAATCAGCCCTTTGTACTCCAGGAGGATTCAATGAGCTGCAGGTGTGGGCTTGGGGAAGGCCGCCTGGGATTAAGTAGCAGCATTTGATATGAGATCCCAAACAGCACTGGCAATCTACACGCCACATGCGGCCACGGGCTTTGGAGAAAGCGAAGGAAGAACGCTGATGAAATGTGGCACGGGACCATGGAATGCGATGTCAAGCTTTCACATCTGCAGGAAAAGAAAGAGAGTTCCTAATTTTACAGTGATGATGTCATTGAGAATTCATGACAGTGGAAATGATGGGCCAAGGTTTGCAAACTCAACCACCTCAGAGGGATGCTAACCTAAGGCTGTGAGCTTTTGAAATGGTAGTATGGGTGGATTTGAAATGCCAATTTGCCTTCTTGGCCGGAGGCATCACTGAATGGGTGTGTGTGGTGTGTGTGTGTGTGTGTGTGTGTCTGTGTGTGTGTGTGTGTGTGTGTGTGTGTGTGTGTATACACATGCATGCAAGAATGCAGGATGGATAAGAGAGAGGGGGAGGAAGGGAGGGAGGGAAGGGGAGAGGAGAGGGAGAGGGAGGGCAAAAGGCAGAGGGAGGGGGAGGGAGAGGAGAGAGAAAAAGACAGAGGAGAGAGAGAGAGAGAGAGAGAGAGAGAGACAGAAAGAGAGAGATTGTGCATGCATGAATATGTGTACACATATTTGTTTTCAGGCTTAGGAGAGAGAAAGAAGTTGTGTGTGAGAGGATATGCTTTGTACAGACATGAAAAGCCAGTCCCTCAGATGTCGAATATGTCCTTAGAAATATAACGTGTGTAATTCAGCATAAAACACTGCTAACTGTCCTTAACAACAATATATTTTTAAAAGATTGATTTCAGACGCTAGAAAAATTCGCTAGCCAAGAAAAACCATCACAATTGTCCACCTTCTCCCACGTGTGAACCACCAAAAAGACTTCTTTTTAAACAAGTTCTTTTTTCTTACTTGGGACCGAAGAGACACAAAAAAACAGGCTAGTTTTGTGATTAGCATATGAATAAAATATATTGAAGAAAACACATCTTTAATTTTTAAGAGTCTGTTTTTCATTAGCTTATCTTGATAGTTTAAGTTAATC
The DNA here is from genome assembly GCA_021653895.1 of Mastomys natalensis. Taxonomy (NCBI): domain Eukaryota; kingdom Metazoa; phylum Chordata; class Mammalia; order Rodentia; family Muridae; genus Mastomys; species Mastomys natalensis. The sequence goes on from JAJTUV010000075.1 coordinate 1,524,243, forward strand.
ATTATTTTCAACCATATATGATTTAGATATTATGTCATTAATTCATGTACAGTCCATCTGAGTAATGACTGTGGTTTTCTACTTTACAAATTCATCTACTTCACCAAGAAACCAGAAGAGTCAAATTCCAAGCAACATCTGGTTTCCATTGAATGTAATTGCCATTTGCAGAGTTATAATCATGTGTTATTGTAAGGACCACAGTGTCAATCACTCCCCTAATGGGGAAAATTCAATGCCTAAATACCTGAGAGAACAAGAAGCTGACTTAAACAGGTGCATTCAGACACTGGGTTTTAAGTAGAATTCTAGCCTACCCATTTAAATAAATCATTTTAAGGAGAAACAATATTCCTTCCATCCCCTGTAGCAAGGGAAAGCATAAAACCCAGGGCTTCAATCTTCCGTGCTCACTTCCAGTACTGTATCATGTTTAATCTTTTTTTCTAAAAAAAAGAAATCTGTACAAATATGCCCATATTATACTGAGTCCTCGTGTTCCATACACTGGTGGGAACTCCCAAAGGCCAGTGTGATTTTTGAAGACTTCCTGGGGAAGGAGCCATCTTCTGATCCTTCCTGTCTTCCATGAATGCATCCTTCCCATAATGAAAATAGGCTAGATGTCATGTAAAGAAGATAGAAACCTGCCCCAGCCTGAGGTCGTGAGAGTTCCTTCTAGCCCATGGAGGGTTTATGGGGATAATCACAAAAGAGTTTTCAAAGATTATGGAGCCCATGTTGTTGTGTGCAATATGTAAGCTCTTTATGGCAAAAGTGAACCACATGTCCCGGACTTCAATTCTCATCGTGTGTATAAGCCAAGTCTTGTTTGAACTGGTATGACATGTTTTTGTCTAACAGATCATGACATTTCAAGATGATGAGAGACAAGAAACCACATGGGTGGAGGAGTCATAACCTAGTGTGTAAGTGGTAAATACAAGCCCATCTGTTTTTAGCAGAAGAGATTGGCTGTTTCATCCAGGCTGGGTTAGGCTAAGATGTGAGTCCAAGACTGCTTCCTGGAGGAAGGGACGGCTTATCTGACTTTCCAGGAGCGTGGATGTGTCAAGCATTCTGTAAGTCACTCGTGAAAACATAAAGGACCTTCTTTTTTCTCTACTAAGAAAATGCTGTTGGGGCTATAAGCTAGTGTAAACAGGCAGCTTCTGTGGAAACTTACCAGCCTGAGTAGTCATAGATCTTATAAATAGGCAGCCTCAGAGGACAGTACCAACTTAGATAAGGACAAGTGAATCATAGGCAGAGTCATAGTGACCTGTCACCTGAAACTTCACCCAGCTGATGCCCTGTTCTGAATGGTTCTGTACTCCCCCTGAACACCTATGCTCCGGTGTCATTCCCTTCCCCACATCCTGTCTTTTTGTGTTTATAACCCCTGTGTGAATAAGTAAATTACAGTGTGATTTAAATAAAAAAATGTTTACCTATATTAACAGAAAAAAAAAGAAAATGCTGTTGGAAACAAGTATTTAAATTGATAGAAACACGACAAAAAGGCAATCTATAGCTGCTTCAGTTTGTTCTTCTTCATATAAATATTTGCATTTATATTCATTGCACTTTTATCTTACCACCTATGAGAGACTGAGGATGAAGGAGCAATGTAGCAATCAACTCCTCAGAAGTGATTTTTAACACCATTAGCAACCTTGTTACCATGACAACATCCATATTTAAGGAATACTCTGCAAGCCATGAGTTTTTCAGATCCGCTTTTCTCTCTTAACACTGCAAACTAAGAAACTTTCCAGATATCAGATTAGCTATTTCATAACTCAGACCTTAAAAGGTGGCACTGAAGGGAAAACCTAAGACTTCCTAAGACTTCAGCCTCTCGCCTAGATGACGGGGAAGCCAGAGCTCAGCACCTGGCCCACAGTTGAAACACCCTAGCTGAAGGTATGAATGGATCTCCATTTCATTTTAAAATACATGTGGAGTGATGGATTGTTTGGTAATTCTATTTTTATTTCTTTCAAGCATCTCTGTAGTGGTTTCCTTAGTGAACTAATTTATGTTCCCATCAGCAATAAATAAAAGATTGTTGTGTTATTGTTATCGTTGTTGTTGTTGTTGCTTTCGATGCAGGCTTACTAAAGTATGTTTCCACAGTGATAGTTATTCTGACCTGAATGGTTCTGATATGCAGTTATGGAATCAACACCAGAGTCCAACAACAGGTGAATATCTACAGAAAGTATGGTGTGCGTGCATCCATAATGGAGTAATTTATACCATAAAGTAGATCAAAAATCATGCCATTTACTGGAAAATGGACAGACTTGGAGGTCGTCATGTTCAGTGAAATAAGCCAGACTCAGAAACACAAATACTACATTTTCTCTCCTACCAGAATCTATTTTCTAAAGCATTAAATCGGAAAGGGGATGAGTTATGGGGAAAGGAAGGGTAACAGAAGGTGAGCATAATCAAAGCACATCATGTACATGCATGAGAGTGTTATGTTGAAACATGTGATTTCATATAATTAATATGGAGAAATACATATGGAGAAGACTTCAGATTTAAACTAAGAGCTTCTATCCAGCACCGCTCCAACAGTTTACCACTAGTCTATAATCAGGCTGGCAAGAGATTTACTCTCTCAGCTTCCTGTCTTTCTAAACAACTCATTGAGGGTTCCCATATTCCCTAAGCCTTCCAGATTTCCTGCTGGAGAGAGAACCCAGAAACACTTAAACTCAGCAGGCCAGGGAGGCTTTGATGAACACAGGGTGATGGATAAGCACAATGATGATTTGTAGGTGGCCCTGCCAAAAAGTCTAAGCTCTCCAATAGAACGGTGAAGTTGGAATGTCTGTAAGTGTGGCATGCCATGCTGCACCCGGAGTCCTATCTTTTAGCACTGGCTAATGAGTTGTCTTTTTAGTCTCAGAAAGCCCCTGACTTTATCATGTGGGAATCATAGATCATCCTCCATCCCAGACACATACTTACTGAGACTCAAGAAAAATGTCTCATAGAAAGCTGTGTTCATTGTAAAGCAGTGACCAAATACATAGAAGTTATTATGATCCCTGAAAAAATTGAGAGGTGCTTTCCCTCCAAACTGGGGTTGCCAGAAATCGCTTTAGAAAAATAACATCTGTCAGACTAAGGCCCTGCGGCAGATCATGGGGCACAGAGAGAAAGAAATCCAGTTTCCAGTTCCCCCAAAGTCCTGATGAAGCCTACTTAGTAAACTCCTGTTGTTTTTTCTTGATTTTTTTTAAAAAAGAGACAATGACTGAAGAATATAGGGAATTTAAGATTCCAAGAAAATCTATAGTTTCCAGAATGACCAAATGTTGGCTATTCTGTAATCATGCATAGGGTATGTGGCAGATATAGGAAATTCTTCTGACAGATGTTCTAAGGCCCTGAGGTAGGCTGTCAGCTAAATTTCCTTGCCATGGAGATTTTAACTCCCTAGGACTGGAGTCTGGCCACCACTTTATAAAACTAGTTCAAGGAATTAGTTTATAACCACTGGAAGAATCTATGTCCTGCCTCCCAACCACACGCATTCATACCACAACAGGTTTTGACAGTGGATAAGGAGATAACAACATGGATGATGGAAGGCCTCTTGAATGTACTTTGTCCCAGGAAATTCCTCTTTCCCTCGGTTTTTAAGTGGGCCAATGGGACAGTAATACTGGCTGCACCTGCAAAGAAGAATTTCCTCCAGGATTAGTTGTCAGGGTACCAGGGATCAGCTCCAGGTTGTTCCAAATATCAGCGTGGGAGAGGGGCGGGCTTAGGGAGCCTTCATGACTTTTCTTGGCCTGATCTTATACATACATACCTATATGTGTGATATTTATGGCTGCAATATTCCTTGTGATTATATATTAATGAACTAAATCATTAGACAAAATAGGACAATTAATCAACAGATGTGCATCTACTTCTTTATAAGGAACAATTGGCAATTCTATCTTGGACTAGATTATATAAGAGCTGACACATATTTCACGCTTGCCTTGGGCCTATACTATTCAAGGATGCTCCTAGACTTCAGCTCATGGACTTCTCAGCCAGCCAATGTAGACCCCAGTGTGTTCTGATATTATCCAGGCTCAGAATGCTATGGTGAGGATCTGAACGCAGAAAATCCTGAACCATTATTGAAAAATTGCAAAACTAATATAAAGAATTCCTATGTGTTTTTCACCTAGACGCCCCTCCCTGAGTTAACGCTTTGTCACATCTGGTTCATCGTTCTTTGCTAAGTCCTTTCTGAACCCTCTGAGAGTAGCTTGCACACATGAAGCACTACTGAGTCTAAGCATTTTTGCACATATTCTAAAACAAGGATATTGTCCTGTAACCTACAGTGTAGACACTGAAATTATGAATTAACCTTGCTACAGCACTATTATCTGATCTGCAGCATCTATCCTCCAAGTTACTATCATCTCATTATGTCCATTCTAGCAAATGTCTCTTGGCTTTGTTCATTTTCTTCTCCTGATCGCCATTCAGGATCCAATATCTTGTGAGCAGGACATTTTTAAGAGAACTGACTAGATTGTTGTACACTCGGGGCCTACAAAAGTGATGGTGTGTCCTCTGTGCACCCTATCAGGAAGTGTGTGAGATCTTTTTGCCGAGCTTTAAGCCATGCAAAAACACACATTTTCAACTATGTGACTTGTTTATAGTACAATGTGTCTCTCCAGCTTCTCAGGAAGCACTCCCCTCTGTGAGGGCAGAATGGGACTGAAATGTTTACATCCCCACACCTGCCACAGCACAGCAACCTGGATCTGTGCTTGGTAAAGCCTTGTTACCCTTGTTTCTCTGCTTCTACCCTGTCTCTCCTGGGGAATCTTTCGTGGACACTCCCATAGTGTTGGAGGCAAGTTAAAGGCAAAGGCTGTCTATTCCTCCCTTCATTCATTTTTCACCCAGAATGCCATTCAATGTGTATGGAGCACCTTCCACAGAAGGATCCAGAGCAGGACCTGGGAGAAACAGGAAAGGAACACAAAGCATGCCTCTTGTCCTCCAGGAGGTGGCAGTGCCTAAGTCATCAGGGAGCGAACATATCATGAATGGCCGTCCTTCCTCCCTTACCCAGGATCTTTACCCTAGGGACAGTCTACGCCCTTTTCCACCTCTACCTTCCAATCTTATTTCCTCACAATCTGAATCCTGTAACCTGTGTTAAGTATCAAGGTCTTCTGGTAGTTAATGTGCTTCCTTCCTGATGGTGCATTTGCTTCTTATTGGCAATTTCCAAAAAAATTAGCCACAACTTAAGAAATGTTTTTATGGTGGGAAACCCAGGCAGGAATAAGAACTCAGGAGAATAGCAAAATCCAAAAACTCTTCTCTCTCTCTCTCTCTCTCTCTCTCTCTCCTCTCTCTCTCTCTCTCTCTTCTCTCTCTTTTCTCTCTCTCTTTCATGCATACACACACATATATACACATACACACACAAATGAAAAAATGCAGAAGCAAATCGTCTTTTTATTTATTGAAATTCCAACTCCAGGAGGTACCAAGTCTAGGTGACACAGAAAAGTCAAAGAAAAAGTGGCTTGCTCCTGCCCCCCCCTTGATTTTATAATCCTCCATGCGTGCTGCTGCTCTATCCTCTGCCCCATGCCCAGCAAGTAAAATGAGCTTTTGGTAACCCTTTCAACATGTCCTCACAGGTTTATGTGTCCTAAATACCTTTGACAAGTGCACGTTACTGTCCAATCACAGCCAATGATTGAAGGAAACACCGACACAAACTACGACCTTCAAAGGCAGAAGCCCCATGCAAAGGCATCAGGGACCAGGGCAGATGCTAGGTCCTGGGATCATGGCAGTGAAGGCAGAAGGGAGGCAGGAGGAGCAGAGGTTAAGAACCTCAGTAGCTGAGGATCAGTGCCAGCTTCAATGCTTTCAAGCTGGGAGACTAGATCAATCTCACCTGTAGCATTTGTACATCAGTAGAAGCTATTTCACAGTACTACTATAAGGGGCAAATCAGATACTTCTATGTAATTTGAATAACTCCACTGCCAGGCAATAAATCTTTAAGAATTCTTTAAATGCCATTATTTAAATGTATCTACCCTCCAAAACCCAAGGGCTAAAAACAGCGTCTCTCTCCAGCTGCAGGGCATTTTTTCAATTAGTGATCAACTGCGGAGGGCCCAGCCCATTGTGGGTGGTGTCATCCCTGGTCTGGTGGTCCTGGGTTCTATAAGAAAGCAGGCTGAGCAAGCCAGCAAGCAGCACCTCTCGGTGGCCTCTGCATCAGCTGCTGCCTCTAGGATTTTGCTTTGTTTGAGTTCCTGTCCTGACTTCTGTCAGCCATCACATCACTGTGGAAGTGCCCTCTTTTTTCTTCTTAAAAAACAACAAAAAAGTATCCACTTTCTGTACAAAAGAGCTTCACAAAGGATACTCTATAAAACCTACCCTGATACTCGGATTTTCTACACATTATAGAACACAAGAAAACATGAAAATTTAGTATCAAAAATGGAAGTTGCAAACAATGCTTACTGCTCAAATGAATCTTATTTAAGAACCCCTTTTGTACTAGGCATGGTGGAACATGCCTCTAATCCCAGCCTGAGAAGTAGAGACAGGAAGAACAGAAGTTCAAGGTCATTTTCAACTACACAAGACCCTGTCTCAGCCACTTCCCATTCACCCCCAAAATCCTCATTGCAAGATACCACAACCACCCACAAAATAAATACCCTGGACTCTGTGTATAAGCTTGAATTTTGGCTGTCAACTTGATGTGGATTAAAAGCCATCTGGGTTAATAACAAGATCTACACAATGACAACAATAGCTCACGTGCCAGTGTGGGTGGGGAAATCTAACCTCTAAAGCCCACCTCTAGAGCTACAGGTAATTAATGGCTTCTAAGAGGATAAGCTTTCTCCAAAGATGACCCTGCTGAAACATTATCTAATCCCAAGTGGTCAGTCATAAACACAAATATATTTGTGCTACACTAAATGGGCTCATCAAAATATAGACATAAATGTAGATACTGACACAGATAAAGATATGTAAATATAGATACACACACATAAACGCACAAACTCAACACACACACACACAACACACACACACACCAACACACACTCTGCTTTGTCCCTTCGACCTAAATAGAAAATAGAGAATCAATTACCTTTTGGTTTATTGAAAGACTGATTCTTGGAGTCGCAAAGCTCAAGTTGCCTCAGAGAAAAATAAGAAACAAATGGATCTCTTCTGGATTTTATCATCCTCCCCCTGTCACCAGCGGGTGCACGGGACACTTGGTAAAGTTGTCACTTCTTAAACTTGTGCTGATCAAAACATTTATCACCCAAGAACCTTGACAGGATGCTAAATGTAGCAGGTCATACCACTCAAGTATGCATTGATACAAATCATGAACTTATTTTACTCAAAGAATCTAGTGAAAGTATTATATTAAAATATATTTTAAAGTAATTATGTAGTATATATAATTTTACCATTTTTTAAAGAAGAAAGTGATTTGCATACTAATGAGATGCATGTGCTTTTTAGATTTACTTAAAAAGTGGATCTTGGCTGAATATTTGATAATACAGGACAGAACATCATCAATTATTTTTCAGAGTTTACTGATATTTTCGTATTATAATCGTCAATGCCCAAGTCATCACTTTGCATAAAGCATGCAGCACAAAACGGCACTCATATGTCTAGGGCATTTCAGAAAATAGTTGATATTTGGTCTTCATCCCAAGCTAAACTTTTGTTTGTTTGTTTGTTTGTTTTGTTTGTTTTTTTTAAATTGGTAATATACTTTATTTTTTAAATTTTTTTAATATTTTTTTTTATTCTTTTTTATTGGATATTTTATTTACATTTCAGATGTTATCCCCTTACCCCATTTCTCCCGCTCCTGCCCAGGAATCCCCTATCCCATCCCCCCTCCTCCTGCTTCTATGAGGATGTGCCCCCACCTACCCCCCAACTCCCACCTTCTCACCCTCGAATTCCCCCCAACACAGTGTCCAGCCTTCATGGGACCAAGGATCTCCTCTCCCACCTATACCTGACAGGACCATCCTCCCTTGCATATACAGCTGGAGCCATGGGTCCCTCCGTAAGTGCTCCCAGGCTGGTGGTTTAGACCCTGGGGGCTCTGGTTGGTTGGTATTGTTGCTCTCCCCATGGGGTCACAAACCCTTTCAACTCCTTCAGTCTTCACTCTAATCCTCCATTGGGAACCCCATGATCAATTCAATGGTTAGCTGTGAGCATCTGCCTCTGAATATGTCAGACTCTTGCAGACCTCTTAGGAGACAGCTATATCAGGCTCCTGTCAGCATGCACTTCCTGACATCCACATCAGCGTCTACCTTTGGTGACTGCACATGGGATGGATACCCAGGTGGAATGGTCTCTAGGTAGCCCCTCCTTCAGTTTCTGTCCTACACTTTGTCTCCATATTTGCTTCCTTCTAAGACAGACCAAAGCATCCCCACTTGGTCTTCATTCTTCATGACCAAGCTAAACTTTTAATGATAGTTATTAAACCTTAAGTCAATAACTCAAGCCCAAAGATGTATGAATTTGATACATGCTGAAGAATGACAATAGGATAATATTATTCTTTGTTTTCTGTTATTAAACCATGATGCTTCTGGGAGAACAGAAAATTTTGAATGTGCCATAAAAAAAAAAAAAAAACACTGCATGTCATAGCAGACAGTAGTCTCAAACCTAAGCCAGGAGTACCTCAGATTCATTATACATTGGAGTTTGAGTTTGAACTGTGAATTCAAAAAACTTTTACTGTCAGTGTTTTTGAGCTCCCATGCTCAATTTCAAATCCTTCCTTGAGTTAGTAGTGACTCTTTCTTGTCTAAGTCAAATACTCATTGTCTCTTCTCAAAGAAATTCATGTTCTAGCCTAGGCTTACTCATAGACAACTACCAAAAGTCAGGTAAGCCAGAAGTTCACTAGGCTATTGATACAGGCATATACAAGTCTAAAAGACAACCACATTTACTTTCAGTATATAGACTAGAGTTTACCCCCATCTCCAAGTAGAAATCTTGATTCTAATCATAACAATAACTTGTGTCATAAGTCACCATGTGTATCATCTATCGTAGCTGCCAAATAAAGTAATTACTTTTATCTGAAGACTGAGCACTTTAATGCCCTATCTCATAGGATCCTCATAGTAAATAAAAAATATACTTAGCTGATTGATTTTGGTAGATCCAGAGCTAGAATACATGTTTCCTTCTTCTTCCTGGAATTGCCCCTACTGCATTAGAGAATGCCATGATAATAATACCCATGGCAGGGTCTGCCAACCCCTCAGGAAGACTAGCTATCTAAGCAGCATCATTTCAAGACCCACAGCCCATTTACAATTTGGGTTCTGAAATGATTTTCCATATTTTCTATCTTTAGAGAGATCAGTAGACACACTAACTTAAACCCATCTTTTCCCAGAGTAGAATAGACAAGGGCAAAGGTAAGTGAGCACAAGGCAAGTGAACACCTGTGTGGCATAGAGACATCATGGCAAGATGATGCAAGCCTAAACAATGGATGCCCAACAAGGCATTTTGAATACACCTAAAAATGTACTGCCCCATCTGAATTTGATTCTGGGCACCATGGTGATCCACCAAGTAGCCACAGCTTGAGTGTTTCAGCATCACAAAATTGCTATAGAGGCCCTAATTTTCTAAACATTGTCTTTAAACAATATATCTATGTCCAGTATCTGGGACAAAGCTTAGCCTCAAGGCCCCAGACCTGAACATGTATAACATTGATTGAAACGTTTTGTGGAACAAACAAATTAACTTCCTGAATGAAAAATACAACTTCACCCATTGCAGAAGAGGAAATCCCAAATGCAAAATTTATCTCTAATAGTCTACTAGGAAAAACCCTGAACTCAATACCCCTTTGCCTATTGAATAACACTAATCCTGGGCAATCACTCTTTGAGAACTTTGCTTGTGTCTAGTTTGACTGGAGCTTGTTAAAACGAACCCATTTTTCTTCTGTGAAAGATGTAATCAGTAGTAAGGAAACTAGAGCATTCGTGATCCTGCTAATCAATCTCTGTTCTGAAATGAAAACAGTCCCCGATTGGTAATTAGTTTCCAATGATGAAGTAATTAAATATTTCACCCTGAAGTCCCTCTGCTTTGCGTCTGGGGCTTCGTAAAAGTTCCATTTTCCAAACCCTGTGTGCAATCTTATTTTATTTATGGCCCAGTCTTTACAAGCATTCTGGAACCCCGTCTAAACAGCACAAAGGCAACACAGGAAATTTGACAATTAAGTGTTGAACTTGATTATTGCCATCAGCAGGGCCAGGTAAAGCAAAGACACCTGATCCATACTTGGCTCCGACTTCTCAAGAAAACACAATTGCACAGTTCAGGATAGATTTAGGAGTCTGAGACATAAAAGGAGAAGCCAAATTTTTCTTCTTTAACCTTGATGAGGTGCTTTGGGGAAATGAGAGATGAGCCTGAGTCTTCCAAACAGATGTCTGCCTCAGTTTGACCCCATAACAATAGACTCTCTCCTGGAGATCTTCCTAATACTGACATGCACTGCTCATATCCAATAGAGGAATGAAAAATGCCAATGCTATAATTGCTTAAAAATGCATGTTTAGTTGCCTGAGCAAGATGGAGTAAGACATGTTACCAAACCCTATTTCTTAACGTTTATTCACATAATTGGCCGTTGTAAATATATATGCCAGAAGTTCAGGCCAAAAGTTTTTGTTAAGAAATCTTTAATCTTTCCCTTCATATGCATGGTCAATCATCAACTGGTTATTAAAAGAGGCATAAAAGGTTCCAGAGCAAGCCATCCCCCAGCCTTGATGGCCAGAGACACTGATTCTAAGACATTCCTGGTATTATCTCAAAGTCACCCCGCATCCTCCCACTCCCCTCTGGAAAATTGCCATTGGCAGCAAGTAACCACACTCATTTTTGAAGTTCCCATCATGCTTCAGGTTTATGAATTTTAAAAGGCAGCCACAGTTTCCTGCCCTTAAAGACATCTCAGCCCAAAAAGGAGGCAGGACAGAAGGGAGGAAGATACCTGATCCTTGTGCTTTCTTGGAAGGTTCAGAGAGCATGTATGCAGCATGCTTTATTCCTGGGGAAATCCTAACTAGCCAGGCTAGAAGAAAAGGTGAACAAAGAGGAAATAAGACAGCGCATCCATGAAGAGCAAGGTGGTTGTTCTGGTGGCAGAATTTCTTTCAAGAACCATAAGCTAGTGATCACAAGGTCCAGATGTTCATCTTGATCTAGCACCTTGACAACTCCAAGAGTTTCTTGAAGTAATGGCTCCTTCTTCTAACAGAGTCATTGGCCTCCTGTTCGTTCAGGTCCTTCCCATATGGATATCCTGTGTATTCAGAAAGATTCAATGATTTCGGACTCCTGGATGGAATTTTTGACAGGGTTTCTCATTTAAATTCCAAGTGTGCCCATCTCAATTTAGTTTAGATCAGTGGTTCTCAATATTCCTAATGATGTAACTCTTTAAGACAGTTCCTTATGGTATGGTGACCCCAACCATAAGATTTTGTTGTTGTTGTTGTTGTTGTGTTGTTGTTGTTGCTACTTTGTAATTGTGATTTTGTTACTGTTATGAGTTGTGATGTAATATATATGTTTTTCCATGGTCATTCAACCCACTCCAACGGGTTGTAACTCACAGGTTGAGAAACCTTGACTTGAAGAAATATTTTAGTAAATGGGTAGCCTGATATGGTCTGTGTTGGGTTTCTCGGCAGAGGCAGAGCAAATCAGATATGAAATAAATGTACTAAAAGGAGGAGACTCGTGAGGTTATTGAAGCTGAGACTTTTCCTGGTCCTTGAGACCCAGGATGGCCAGTGTTATAATTCATTGTGATGTTGAACACATGAGCACTGGAGAAGTCAATGGTGTAAACCCCAACCCAGTCACAAGAAGTGACCTGAGAAGGCTCAGCTAAACATGGAGGATAAAAGGAGGCAAGTTCCTTCTTGTTCTCTTCGGGCCCTGAACAAATTGGCTAATGTTGGTGTCATTGGCAAAAAGTGACCTGCTATGCTGAACCCTCCCATCCATTCACTCACTCATCTCATCCATTCAAACAGATGCATTACGATTTCCTGATCCAGTCAACTTAATGCATGAAGTCAGCTACCACAGATCCCTGACACATCAGACTTACCTGTCTTTTTTCCAGGATTTTAAAATTAATATTACACATGAGTTTGATGTATTTTTCATCATATCTCTTCTCTCTTCCCCATGTAACTCCTCCAATGTTTCCTTCAACCAGCCTTAATATCAATGAAATAAGGTGCATGCCAGCCCTCCATAAACAGTGAAAATTAATACAAGTATGGTTCATGGTTGTTTCTCCATGTTATCAGATACAGTTGACAAGATACATATTATCCAGTCTGCTAACATGCCTGTCGAAGGAGAAGCGCCTAGGGCTGGTAATAGACTGAATAAACCCAAAGACGAATTTGGGATGATCTTCTGTATCGTTTTTCAGTCGTATAGAGTTTCCAGATGATTCTGAGAAAACAAAATCATGATGTTTTTCATCTGTGGTGTTATGCATTTAACTTTTAGTAATGAACACAGTCCCTCTGGATTAAAGGAGAAAACAAGAGAGAGGAAAAAGACTCTCACTCTATGAACTCCTTTGGTAGAAAGGTTCAGAAAATAAAGTTGAGTCTGTATTTTCCACCAGTAAAGGAAAGGTTTACAGGATTTTAATTATTTTCTGAGTTTCGGCATTGGTGGTGTATGCCTGTAATCCCACTACTTGGAAGATAGGGGTGGGAAGGATGAGGAATTCAAGGTCATTCTTAGCCACATAATAAGTTTTGGACTAGCCTGGGCTACATCAAAGCCTATCTCAAAGAGCTAAAAGGAGGAGGAGGAGGAAGAAGAGGAGGAGGAGGAGGAGGAGGAGAGGAGGAGGAGGAGGAGGAGGAGGAGAAGAAGAAAGAAAGAAAGAAAGAAAAAAGAAAGAAAGAAAGAAAGAAAGAAAGAAAGAAAGAAAGAAAGAAAGAAAAAGAAAGAAATTTGAAAAAGTATTTTCTAAATCATTCATAATAAAGAAACTCTATGACATGATTTTCAGGTCCTCTGAGTACTTGAAGGTTTTGAATTACAGCAAACTTTTTTAAGCTCTGTTTTGCTTTACCAAAAAGGCAGCAAAAGCCTTACTGCTATCAATCAACAGACATGGTCACCTTTCTTAGAAAATGTGTGAGACCTTTCTCTAGGAGGGTGTCACACACCCTAAGAGAGAAATAAGAGGCATTGCCTCTTCTGGGAAAGCTCTGACCCTCACTTGTTCCTTGCATCCTTCCCAGACATTCTCATTCAAGCCTCACAGCTGGACAGGCAGCTAAACAGACGAGGTGTTGTGATCCTATGAGTTAAGTGAGTTAACCAGAGCCACCACGTCCCATCGCAGCATCTGATTTTGAACTCACATCAGTTACAGTCCACACATGAAATCCCACTTAAGCCTTGCTCCAAATCCTGGAGCTGAACTATTATTAGCAGGCTTTCTAAAGAAGCCTCTGCAGATCATAAGACTAATCATTACATGTAGGGTCTTTAGATTTCTTTTCAAATAATATTTTTGTTTATTTTTGAGATTGTATTTTAATTGCAGCATTCCTCCCTTATTTTTCTCCCTCCAGACCCTCTCATACACTCTTCCCCATGCTCTCCCATATTCATGGTCTCTTCTTTCACCAATTGTGCAGGTATCTATGTATCTTATAGGCATACATATTTCTACATATACCCTGTTGAGTCTATACAATGTTACTTGTATAAATCTTTATACTGACTGTATTATACATAATTTAGTTGAAACAACTCACTAAGTGACACTATATAATTTCACACTTTTACTTCAACTTTCAATCTTAACATTTTCTAATGTTTAAAGAATTCATCTTTTTACCACCAATGGTTACTCTTACTATATTAGCAACATAATTCACAATAGATTTGTCTATCTGCCAAATTCTTCTCTTTCTTAGATTAAATGTCTTCTTTTTTCTAAAAAAAAAAAATAATAAGTGGGAAATGATGCCAGCAAAACATCATGCCAGGCATCACTGCAGAAAAACTTTCCTATGAAGATAAACATTTAAAGATGTATATGTGCCTATACATATACACTTGAAATAAGATCAAAGTTATTTTAATTTTAATTCATAAGTAAAATCAGATTAAAGTTCTTCCATTAATTTGATCATCCCAATATCTGAATTCAACTTACGAATTTAGTCACAAAGTCAGTTAATATCCAGAAACAAGATATTTCACACAAATGCAGAATAAACCATTTTACAAGACAAAGAATTTTTATCAGTGCTATGTTTATTGACAAAAAAATAGGAAAAATTCTGAATTTGAATGATACTATTAGTAAGCAACAAGTCAAATGACACAGACAATAATTCAAGAGACTAAAAATTTTTTAAATATGTTTTAACTTGACTCTATAGCTAGTAAGCCATACTCAATAAATTACACAAGTTAGTATCACTACAGAAGAAACATTTATTTGTCCTACAAAAGTACTTAAAATAGACAATTTAAAGGGATGTGAGCATTAGAATTATTTTAATGCTTTGCACATGGCCAACGATGATATTAAGCAAACACAATGCCAGTCTGGGACCTTAAAAGGTGTTTGCATAATTATGAAACTATGGGTCAACGCTCACTACAGCAGGATTCAGATCCCAGCTCTCTTTCACAAAAGTCTCACATAAATCAATGTTATCAATCCTAATAAAGCCCATATCCTCTAGCTGATATGAAGATAGATCTTAAACTGGTATACTCATTTCTGAAGAGGATATTAAGTTGACATCCCTTCCAGTTTGCCACAATGAGCAAGATCTAAAGCCCTGCAGGTGTATCACTGTGGTGTACTCATGAATGGATTTAATGCTAACAATGCCAAGACTTGAATAAGCAGCTAAACTCCACTGATCTTGAATGAATTTTTAAACTGTTTTAATTTCCACATCTGCAGAAGGTGACTTAGAATTGTCCCACCTCAACATCATTTTGGGCATTAGTTAAGGAGGTTGGCGTCCTGTAAGTTCTTGTCAGTTTTCAGAATCATTGCAGCAGCTTCCTTCTCTGGGCTGACCCTCTAACTTTCACTTATTGGATCAGGAACTAACAAAAGGCAAAGATCCCAAAGGTCTACTTGCAGGAACTAGTCTTCTAATAGCCATTTCCTCAGGCCACAGAGCTGGATTCTATGTAACAAAGCAGGCATGGAAAGACTCAGGACTCCAGCCAGCCAGGCCTTAAGGCTAGTAACACTAAGGAACATAGCAGCCTCCTGGTTCTTTATGACTGCTGGTACCATAAGATTTAAGAACCTAGGAAAAGGGGTAATCTTGGATTTAGAGATGTACCCCAAAATACTACCAGGATTATGACAGAGAAGAAAACAATGCCCACAGGGTGGGGCCTAGACAGAATAGCTCTCTTTATTCTCTACACAATGAATTTCTAGTATGATAGACAGATTAATATTATTAACTTTGGCAAATCCACAGCCCTCTGAGCCCTTGAGGGTAGAGAAGGGGCTTGTTGATTTGGAGAATCTCCAAAAATAATTTCACGCAAGAAATAATTCTCTTGGATAGTCCCTACAGAGGAAGTAAGCTAAATTAGAAGCTGTAACCTGGAGGGATAGTGAAGTGGTATGGGTGCTCTCGTTGGTTAGAAGGTCACCATGCCATGTCCCCAAACGCTGACTTGTTCAGAAGGCCAGAGAAAGGGATAGTGAAGTTTCTAAATTTTGACTGGGTACAGCTTGAGTATGGGGATCAAACAGCAGCTACAGTAAACAATGGCGACGTGAATGAGAAGCAAGGATTCAACTTCCTTTAGGAATTGCAAATAAATTCATCTCCTGCATGTCTTTAAAAGGAGAAGTTGCAGAGGAAATGAGAAAGAGTCCTGGGTTCTATGGGGTAAGAATCTCACCATAATTATACAAACCACACAAGGAGATCAGAGGTCAAAACCAGCCCTACTGGCTGAGTAAACGGATGTCTTCAGCACAGCTGACCAAAGTTGGAATAACACTATCCATCCTACCCAGCAGCAGCTGTTCATCTTGAGCAGCCTCAGAAGAGACCTTGTGGTCAGGAAATCTTAGAAGTATGAGATGGAAAACATCCAGGAGATGACCTTATTTATCCTCTGAACAATTGGACCATCTACCCAGCCCTCCTTCCAGCATTTGATCTACCTTCTGGCTCAGATTCTCCAAGGAAGAGCTGATGTCCTCCTGGGGGCTTGTGCTGTCAGGAGGCATGTCATGATTTCTAGCCTATTTTATTCCCTGACTTTCAATACTACGGATCCAAGTTAGTGAGGCCAGGGAGGTTTGGGAAAGATGGTCAAAGACAAACAAAGAGCTGTGCAAATTTTCAACGGGTACGAATAACACCGAGTCTGCTTGGGCAAGCCATTGAGATGGATATTCACCCTGGAGAATGAAAGTGATTTGTCTTAACTGTGAAAACTAAAGCTCTAAGATAATTAATAATGATGTCACCCAGGGAGAAATTGCCTTTGTCCTTCCCCTTCCAAATTCAGTTCTTGATAGAGGTGTTAACTGTGAACTCACATGGAAGGATCACAACTGTTTGTAATGACATAACATACATAAGCACCAAGTACATAGTAGGTCTTCAATAAGTGTATGTCTGGTTAAGTAGAAGTGAATCCTGAGCACCCTGGATTCCTCTACAACAACTCATGTTGTAGATGGCAAGCAGTCAAAATGAATGGCTGAGGCATTTCAAAGAAACCTTTGTGAACTTTTTATTTTAATCCCCTCATGGCCCAATGAAAGGTGTCCTTGTTTATAATTTGAAATGAGACACTTGTGTGCCACTGCCTAGTGGGATTGGATGCTACACAGACCAAAATAAAGCCATTCATCATCTTTAAGGCAGGATGGTTTCAGCCCAGGAGATAAACTGTTCCACTGCTTCTTAGATACATAACTAAGTAAAGTTACTAGCCTGGGGCTTAGGTTCTTCACATATAAAACAGAAACAGTTGGTCTTGGTTTATAGTGATGATCTTATGTAATTAGGATTCACTATATTAACTCTATGACTTCCGTGTTTACCTACCTTAAAACCTATCTACCTTCCAGGGTCTCCTGCTCTGGGAAGCAGCATCCTTGTTCAATAGGTACCACCTAAAAAACACAACATCAGCATCATCTCTTCTTTTTTATGTGGTTACCAGCCCCCCAATCTCTGTTCAATGAGGCTCTGATTTTCTAACTCAACCTTAGCAATATTAATGGCCATCCATCCTTTGCTACCTCTGTCAATTTTAGTCTCAAGCCTCTCTTACTGAACTATGTAAAAATGTTCTCTAAGCTCCTGATCCATCTTTATACAATGTACCTTCCCTAATGCTTCTAGAGTAATATAGTTGAGCAAAAGATAGGACCAAATCAGTCTTCACTTGGTTCTCAACACAGTTTCCATCCACCATCACTCTTACTTTTCCTGAAAAACTCAGTGAAACTTAATCATTCAAACATCTAGAGATGGATGAATGAAAAAAAACATAGGTAGTACATGCAAATATATGCTGGTGTTAAAATACTAAGAAGTCTTGCCTTTGATGACTATACTGGTGAAGTTGTAAGACATTATATTAGGCAACTAAGCCAGATATAGTAAGATATTAAATACTTCATGATCTCACTTATACAAAAAACCTAAATGGTTTAATTCATAGACAGATAATAAAGAATTGTGGTTATACTTAAGGTGGTAGTGAGGAATATGAAGATGATAGTGAAATGGTACAAGCTTGTAAGATGGATAAGTTATGGAGGCTTAATGTGGTTCTACTCTCAATAACTGTGATGGTTAATTATTGTCAACTGGACAAGATTAGGAATTGCCTAGGAGACATACCTGTAGTTATCATCCAATGGACCTGGGTTCTGATCTGAATAAAAAGGAAAACAGAAGAAAATGAGCTGGCCACCAGCATTCACCACTCTCTTCTTCCTGACTACAGAAGCAATGTGGTCAACCCTTCCCTGTTCTACTGCCAAAGCCTTCCCCATCTTCATGGACAGTATCTTGTCAAAGATGAACCAAAATAAGCCCTCCCCTAAAGTGGTTCTGCTGGTATTTTGTCACAGCAATAAAAATAGAAACTAACACAGAAAATGGTACTGGTAATAGAACTGTCTCTGAGACAAAATTGACTAAGTGTCGAGAGGCCTTTGGAACTGTTTTGAGAGAACAAGGTAGGAAAAGCCTGGAATGGCAAGCAAGATAATCCTACAGCCCTGTAAACAGTGCCATGCGCAATGCTACTTGGAATTTGAAGACCAAAATGCTAAGAGAAATGTAGACAATGGAAGCCTAGATCATGACATTTGGGAGAGAAATGGAGAATTTGTCAGGATTTTGGATAAAGGTCATTCATTTTACATCATGTTCAACACACACATGCACACACAATATGTACACACGTATACAGATATAGATAATGATATATGGCTGCTTTCTGGCAAGTCTTGCAAACTCACTTGAGTGAGTCAAACATAGTGACTTAAGTTGTTGGGATTCTTTAAGATGGGACAACATCCAAGCTGTGGCATAGCTGTGGCTCACTACTTGTGTCAGATTTATAATTACAGAGAGCATGCAGATGTGAAAAATGTAGATTTCAATGACTAAGGGAAGATAAACCAGTTTAACGTTGCATTAAAAAAAAAAAAACAAAAAAAAAAACAGGTGCAAAGAAAGCAACTGTCATTTTTTAAAGAGATTTGCACTCTCAAATAGAAAGCTGACACTCTGCTCTGAGACAATAGGAAAGGTACCTTGAGGGTAATATCTCACCATGAAAGGCTACTGAGCAGGGTTCTCAACCTGTATGTCACGACCCCCATGGGGGTTGCATAACAGATATCCTGCATATCAGACATTTACATTATAATTCATAATAGTAGCAAAATTACAGTTTTGAAGTAGCAATGAAAATTATTTCATGGTTGGGGAGCCCAACAACCCGAGTAACTGTACTAAAGGGTCAAAGTATAGGAATGTTGAGAACTCTAGACTGTGACTGTACGTTCTTCAAGGGAGAAAGGCTAGTGTCCTTTCTCCGAGAGTGTCACCACAGGATTTCCCACCTCTAAAATGGATCCCTAGGAAAGTAGTTCTTTGTATTTGTTTGTTTGTTTCCTAGTATCAGCCTTGAAGGCACACAAGGACCTTGTATCATCTCAAACTGGTGACAGACTTGACCCCATCTATGCTGATTGTTTGGCAGATACAAGAGATGATTCAATAGGGCTCACATACGCTTGTATAAAGTCTCCAGAAAGCCTCTTGGTATGATGATGCTACACCTTTATCACAGTACTTGAGAGGCAGAGGCAGGTGGGTCTCTATCAATTTCAGGCCAGCCTGGTCTACATAAGTGAGTTCCGAGACTGCCAGAGCTACATTGCAAGAACTGGTAAAATGACAATCATGGATCCATTGCCAAGTGTAAACTTGTAGCTGATTATCACATTGTATACTTTGCATATGTGTTTTTTATTTTACAATCATACCTCAATAAAACTAGAAAGGAAAAGCTCAGTGAAATGTCACTGCCTCTCATGCACTTTTTTCTTGCTACTGCCTAACAGGACTGGACCAGTCTAGGACACTAGTCTCTGTCTTCTCCTCTAGCATATAGTTCCTAAAACTAGCACTATGTCTTTCTTACTAAAGGTGTTTATACATGTATGTTACATGTGCAGCGTGATGGATGCAGAGCACAGCAGAGGAAACCCTCATCAGCCAATAAAGGGATAATCAAAACCAAATTTCTAGGCAACCAAAAGAAGAAAAACTATGTACTCCATAGGAGAAAAAAAAGTAATGTGCTAGAATCATCTCCCATATTGAACTCTCAAAATTCATTTCAGATTAAAGACCTTGATAACATTAATCTCAACAAATGCCACAAATGGAAGGGGAACTGAGGAGGAGACCCAAACTATCACTATTAATTTCTCTGCCACTTTAATTCACTGTGCTCTAGCCCAGCCAAACTAATTAGGTTTTATTTTGCAAACAAGATTTTCATGGCCTGCTACACAAAATTCTTTTCTAATAGGTAGCATCTGCTGCATTTACTTTATCCATTAATTTTCTAACCTATTCCAAAACAAATGTGAGGTCTATGTGATGTGACTCAGGCAGTAGAGATGAGCTATGCAGCCTCGGGGTACAGCAGCAGTATTGATTCCTAAGTAAGCTGACCTTCCTGGATGTGCCTTTGCAATGAGCCTGAGTGAAAGCCAGTTAGCCCAAACCCACAGAAGGCTGGGCTCACAATAGAAAAGAATCCAGTTGTCCCTCGATACAGGCTCCATTCATGATTCTATAATCTGGGACTAATTCTGATGTGAGGTGTGAGACATTTCAGTGTAGATAAAGGAGAAGGCACCATGGGATGGTCTAATCAGAGGCAGTTTCCTGGATAAGAGGACCTAAAGTAGGACCTTGAAAGAAAACAGTACAAGAGCAAGTAACCACTTGAGTAAGGGCCTTTAAACAAAATCAAAGGACCACATGGATAAGTAAAGCACCAAATCTCTGTACATACTTCAGTTCTGTTTCTCACAAGAAGCTCTGTTTTTCCCCAAGAAAATTTATTACCCCTGTACAATGGATGAGACATTAGTAACAATAATGGTCATAAGTACAGATGACCCCTAAAAGAACCAAATACGTGTCCTGGCACATACAACCAGATATCTACCTTGACGAGAGCTCTCTGAGCAATGCTAGACCTATCCAGCCCTATGTTGTTAGAGATATAGAACCAGATACCATGGGCCTTGGTTTTTGCAGAGACATGTTTTATATATAAAATGAAGTAAAAGAAAGGATCCTGGGTTTTAAAGTAAGTCTTATTTAGCTTTCCTGTCTCCTGAGCTTCCGGTAGGTGCCATAATCTCCAGTTACTTGACCTATTTGGATTGACCTCTGTCGCCTACTGACCACCTAACACTAAGAGCAGCTACCCCAAGCTCTGGTTGGAACTAAAAGCCATGTTATCCAAAATTCACATGGGAGTCTTACTGTAAGACATGGCATGGAATATGTCTTCCATGGTGTGATTAGTATCCTCACCTGGAGAGGAGAAGGGATAGTCGGTCCTGTCTCTCTCTGTAAGGACATCCCTCTGCAAAACAGAAGAGAAGACGTCACCAGAAACAAAGCAGGCCAGCACCTTGTTCTCAGACTTCCAAGCCTTCCAAACTGGGGATTAAGTCTGTTCCTAAAGCTGCACAGTCTATGGTAATTTTGTTACAGTGACCCACACTGACAGAACAAGCTCCTACTCCATTCATTTACTTTCTGCCCAGCATGCTTCTGCCCAGATCAGCAATGTGCCAGGGTGGCCAGAACTGCAGTGGTTCCTCAAAGGCATCATCTAAGTAGCAAGAGGTGTACACAGTTCTGAGTCTTCAATCCAGTTCGGAGTCCATCACAGAACTCCACGTGACCCCAGCAGTGACCTTGCAATGTGCTTCTTGGTGGCTCTGCCTTCTTCCTTCACTGTCCAGGCTTATTCTTCATTCCTGGGACTAAATGTTAAATCAACTATCCTATACGCCCACATAATGGGCTTTGCCTTTGAGACAGAACAAACCTGAGTCTAAGACACTGCTTCCAGGGATCTTCCAAAGAACTTATAGATGCAGTTGCCTTGGACTCTGAGTCACCTCTCCCTGGATAGACCCTTCCTTCATTGGCAGACCAAACTAGCCAAATCCTACCTGGGATAATATGCCAAGGCAAGGCTCTTAACCAAACAGACAGTCCTTGGAGCTTGCCAGTTCTTTTGTTCTTTCCTAAAAATAGCTTAGCTCTAAAAACAAAACAAAAAAGAAGAAAGGAAGAAAGAAAAAGAAAGGGAAAATGTTCCCTGTCATTTCTGCTTTAGATTTATCAAAAACAATAAGAGTGTCATTGAAAAAAAATTCTTTTGAGAATGTATGATAATCAAGTGGAAAGAATTACTGGACAAACTGTTGTCATTATGGTAGCTTTATGTATGATAAAAAGCAAAAGCTTTAATGTCAAATTTATTCTAGGGTAGTCCGGAGAAAGCCGTCTGTTGGTTAAGAAGTCTGGATTTTTCCATCCAACTGGGGCCGCACTCTCTGTGACGCTAGGCTTGTTTGTTTCAATCATGGTGTCTGGTCCCTTGATTTTTCCATGGATAGTTTGAGAATTCAGATCAAGAACTGGCATGTGTGAGCACACACAAGTGATTCTGAAGAAATGTACATCATTTGTTGTTAGAATTGCCACCCCTGAGGTCACAGTGTGACAGCAGGCATATTAGCAATGGAATTAATCAGGAACTCCTTCTCTGGACAGCTGTGAATTAGGAGCTATATGATTAGTTTTCCATATTAGCTACTATCTCTCCCATTTAAAAACTAGAAATATTGCAAGCATTGAGGGGAGACAGGGTTTGTTTGGTTTTTGTCTTAGAACTATGCCCATCTGTATCACCTGTGAAAATCTTATTTACTTTAAAAGAAAAGTACCATTTGCATTACAACACTGAGTATAAGTCAATATATGTTCAGAGACTGTAGACCAATGAAGTGGCCCAAGGGTAAGGAGGTGAAAGTTCTGGAATAAAGGTGAAAATCTTACCTGGGCTAGTTGACGGAAGCGTGTTAATAGAGGATCTAAAACCACTAAAGTGAATGTGCACCTGCCTGTGGACTTCAAGCAAGTGGCTCCGTGGAATGGAAAGCAGATTTCTTAGTTGAGGTTCAAAATTTAAAGAGAGAGAAAGAGAGAGCATAAATTTGAGCAAAATGTGAAGACATTTTCTGAAAGCAACTAGAATAATACAGTTAGTGTTGCTGCCCAAAGGTAGACTGGCAGGTCTCTAAGCGTGGGATGCCTGGTTGGCTGTTGAACTGCTGCCATGTGTTGGTGACGAAACCTAGAATCTGAGGGCAAGCATCAAGAATCACTTCTAACAATGCATAGTGCTGTGACAGCCATGCATGGACACCTTCGATGAATGGGTTAAAGGCCAGTCATTAACTCTATGACGGGCTGAGGACTGGTCATTTGCAGTAGTTGTATATTATAAAACAAACATCCCAATGATAACTTGCCATAATACAATGCTGATCATGCAAGCCAAAGATGATTTATCTATAACTTTTAGAATAAAATTGTTATGGTAGGCTAGTGATAAATAAAAATTAGGGGCTAGCAAGATGGCTCAGCAGTTAAAGGTGTCTGCCACCAAGCCTGGTCACCTGAGTTTGATCCCCAGGTTCACATGGTAGAAGGCAAGGATCATATCCCATAAATTCTTCATATATATTCCATGGACATGCACCCTCCTTCCATTATCCACACAGACACACGCGCACACACACATATACACACACACACTAAATAAATCGTATTTTTTAATTTTAAAATTAAATAAATTTTTACAATAAAATATTACTTGTTGTATTTTGAGTTAAAGTATTTAAACTAAATATCCTTAATCTGTTGAAATTTCTTGGAAATTTCTATTCCCAATGCCTGAGCACTGATCTGTCTATTATTGAAGATACTTGAGCAAAACAAGGAATAAGTGAAATGAGCCGTACTCCCGTGAGCTTTGTCACTGTCAGATCCATTAACAAGCAAAGAAGTAACTTGTTTTGCACACAAAATCTTTTCATCTGGTATTACTGCAGATAGCATATATAATAAAATACTTCCTGATGCAGTCATAAGATATCACACCCTTGATAATTGTAAAAATTTGCTAGCGTGATAACAGTTCTTGATCCAAGCCTTATAATTTAGCTTGTCCATTTACTGTAAATCTTTATTTTTTCTCCATTTTTAAAAAAAATACTTTTATGTCTACAAGTTTAATAACAAAGACTGTGAGCTATAATTAATATAATTCTAATTTGGCTTTTCAGCAATTTATCATATTTTTTAAAGTATTGATCTGAATTCAATTACAAGTTTTAAAACTAATACTTGTCAGTTATACTGAGCCTAACTAACAATCATCAGCCAGAAGAAGAAAACTTCTACAGTAGCTAACAGCTGGAAGATGAAGGTCCTAGGGAATGTTCTAGAAAGAACCACTGGGGATATAGTTGATGGTAACTTGTATGATCCCTCAGTGCAGTTTCTGCACATAACAGGTCCCTGCATTGAGTGATATTTGTCTGCAATAAACCTACTAAGCCTGCGCAAAACATCCGAGTTGCAAACACCTGAATTGTGAGAGTTATACACTGCAAACTCCACCTTCTAGAGGAAGTAACAGAGATATCTAAAAGCTCAGCCTGGGTCAGACGAATAAGAGTTGATGGAATACAGCTTTTCAAGTCTCAAGAAGTAAAAACATCACAACACTTCATTCCAGCTTCAAAATACTGTAAGGCTATCCGTGGTGCAGGATAGCAAGTTTGTTAGACATGCTTAGAAGACCCAGACGGTAGTAAAGCTACAACTAGTAGGATAAAGTACAAAAAGATAGGTAGGTTGTTTTTTAAACTTTTTAAAACAACTTCTTAACATCACATCTATTTAGAAAAGAAGATAGTTGCCAACCATGGGGATGGGGAACAGTGAGTTGCAACCTCTGTCTTATTTCCCTGAGACGTTGGGGGAGGTTGACAATTGCAAAAAGATTCCCACACAGCCCAAAACTTCTCAGCCCATGAGCCAAGACCTTTTCTATGTAGGTTCATTAGTTTCACTTTGGTGGGTTGGCATCTTTAGTTCTACTTCATAAGTGAGAACATACTAGTTCAGGTTTACGTACACAGTCACAGATTTATAGACGGCTATCTCTGGGCTGAGTGACTCGTGCTCAGCTGAGGCACAGTATTAACCCTAACTCTGAAAGATCATGTTTCTATGCAGTCCAAACTCAGAAATGTGCCTAGAAACTTTGTAAAGAGAAGAAACATCTCCAGACCCATAGCAAGCAATGGTGCGTGTGTAGTGTGTGTGTGTGTGTGTGTGTGTGTGTGTGTGTGTGTGTGTGTGTGTTGCATGTTACTAAGAATCTTTTGGAATTGCCATTCAATCTTCCTTCCTAGGACTTGCCCCTCCTCCAACACCTCCTTGGCCACAGGCATCAATAACTCTCAGAAACTTGGAATGATTAAGTTCCCATAGATGTTCTAAAGATGTTCTGAACTTTCCTCCTTCCCAGGACCCTGGACTTTAAGAGAGATAGCTAGAAAAACATTTATTGAAATGAATGGACCACAAAAGTGGAAAATCTGGCAAAACAAGAGCTTCTTTTATATAGGCAACTTTTCTGGCATTTCCAGCCATATTCTAAAAAGCTCCAGTAAGCCTCTTGGAAAAACAGTCCTGTTCTTAAGTAATGTCAACTGTCTCCTTTCCTGGGAAATTCATTGATTCATTGGCTTGTGCTGCAGAGGATGATTTGCATGTCCTCTTTTGTAAAAAGATAACCACTAAATGGCTTGAGTAAGGCCCAGCATGCCTTCTTTGATCACTGCAGAAACAGCAAAGGATTTCCCCAATGTTCTGACTCACCATCAAATCTCCTGAGAGGAGCAACCCAGTCCAGTCCTCAGTCCTAGTTGTAGAATGTTGTCTCTCTTCTCTCTCTCTCTCTCTCTCTCTCTCTCTCTCTCTCTCTCCCTCTCTCTTCTCCCCATTTCCCATTGCTTTGATTTTGCACAGTCTGAGTCATCTCTGCAGATTCCATGCAACCAGCTGGGTGGCCAGCATCCAGCTCTGTGTCATTTGCCTTGATGAATGTGTGTTCTTGTAAGTGTCTGTTTAGGCGCCTGCCTTTCTACCCTGAGGACAGCCAGTCGTGACTCCTTGTCTTCCTTCACCTGTCTTCAGTAATTGGCCCTTTGCAGGGTTACCAGCAACAGTGTCCTTTGCTCATAATGGATCTGTCTGGTTGTGTAACCTGTATCTGCTTACTTCTGACAGCACTTCCAGCTTTTGTGTAACCTCCAAACAGATGAATAATTTTCACTTGTGCATTTCAATGAGCTTGGGGAACATTCAAGGTTCAGAGGTACAGCTAGAAATACTTCCAGAAAGATGAGTCAAATCATGGCGGCAGTGACTGGGAAAGAGAAGAAAGGGCCCTGCCATGCCTCTGTTGTGAGCCAACAGTCCTGATATGCACTTTGGGGTCACTGTTTCCAGTTTGCAAATCCTTGGCTGTTGAAATGAAGTGTCCACCTCTTTGTTCTGACTCCCATTTTCTCCTCCTCTCTCTCCTACTCCTCTGTCTTCCTCCGATTCCCTACCTCCATGAGAACATTGCCAAGTGTTCCCAGATAGCTTGTTAAGCCTTGCTTAGTTATTAGATTCCACTTCTGGAAGCTTCCAGAATCTTCACATTTGTCAATAGATTATGATTGCTTTCTAAGTCAACATGATTATCCTCGTCAACAAAGATGTGACTTAGATACCATTCCAAGAGGACCTGTCTCTGTTCTTTCTCAGATTCCTCCATTGTATATGTCTCAAACAAATATGAAAGATCTCTTAATAGAATTTCGTTTCTCGAGGTACCTTTAAAAAAATACAGAAGATCTCCAAAGAGTCAACAAAAATATTCTCAATACAACACTCATAAAAATACCATCTTAAAATATAGTCTGAAGTAAACTGAGGATTAGCCTTAAAGATGTTCAGAATGTTAAGGAGGGGCAAGGGCCAATCTGACACTTATCAAAACATTTGGTTAACTAAACATTCAACTTCCGTGGCTTTAAGGAGATACAAACAGCAAGAATGGAGGTGTGTAGTTTCACTTATTTGCTTCCTAGACACAGTTATAAACATAACACTGTTCTGAAGATAGTGGAGAGCCTCCGTACTCCACTTTAACATGGGCATTCATTTATACCATCTAAATACTTTGCAGAACTTTAGCAAACATATTTTACGTGTGAACCAATAGTAGAAACTGTACTTGGAACAGCTGTGTAGAGTTCACCTTCCAATGGGAACAGGAGATTTTGGCTTTCAAATCTAATCTGCTCTCCACTCCTGGCAAAATAAGCAGGAGTCTTTCCCCAAGCCCTGGTTCCTTAGGATTGGAAACTTCTCCCTCCCTGCATGTCAGTTTGGCCACCTGAATGGAAGTCTGGAGCTTTTCAACAGCCAAGATGCCCCATGCTCTTTCCATTTTTATGGCGCCCCACACGTTCTACCCATTCACTTTCCCTTTTCTCTTCCCACCTGTTTTATATCATCTCTCCCAGTTCCTTCCCTGAGCTCTTCCTCTTTGCTCCAGCCTTTACCTATTCAAGTTTCTCAGTCTTCTCTTTAGGCTTTTGGGTTTGTTACTCTTTAAGAAAAGCTTGCCAGACAAGCATTGGATGTCCTTGACACGTTGAAGACTTTCAAATCCACAGTCCCTGGCAAAATGGATATTTATGACCTCTTCTGTCTTCTTCAGTGTTCTAGGACTCAGCCTGCCCCAATGTGACCAGAATAAGACATTCTAGTGCTTTAACTATTTTATTTGAATAACTCAACATTCCTTTAGTCCCTGACTGCAATTTTACCCAGTTGAGAAGTCAAAATGTTGAGATGAAAAGTCCATAATTTAAACTCCCCTTCTACTATCAGGAACCCTGTCGAAACTGTGTGGCAGAGGGGATCAGCCATCCAGCCATCTGTACTTCTCAATTTCCTTATCTGGAGAATGTGACCCTAGCCCCATGGCTGCCATGAGGATCAGTTTTCTGCATAGCATTTTTCTCATAATTAGCTCTAACTAAATAATAGTAGTATTAGTAACTAAGTATCCTGGTAGTAGCCAGAGGAACAACAATGACCAAAACAGGCAACATTGGAGATCACCTTGTGACAGTGGCCTTCTGCTCCCCAAGCCTGATTTGTACCTCTGTTGTCAATTTCTACCAGAGATTGTTTTCTCTTTTGTGTCCCATCTTGATCTCTCCACATCATCCATGCTCTAGCCCAAGGAAATCATTTTATCTGCTTCCAATGAAGCCTAATCTGGGGAAGATGGCCATCAGCTAACTACTCTAGTTCCCTACTGTCTTTCCAAAAAGCTAACTTCTAAAATTCCTTCTCTCGAAGCTGCTTGGGAAAATGAGGCCAGCCCACACTGACTTGGGATCCTAGGGTTGGCTAGGGAAGAAAAGGGTACCCATGGAGTTTGAAAGGGTAAAGAGGAGCCAAGAGAACTGAAGACAAGCCATGCAGCTGGGTGTTCTTCGTTGCCTAATGACTTGGGCCTATCCACATAATACCAATCTCAGTGGTCTCTGAGAACTCTCCTTTCCTTTATAAATGTTTGAGCAATGTCAATTTAACTTTTAGAAGCATTTTGGAATTGTCTCTTCTCAGCTCAAAAGTATTTTTAATTCTTAATTTGTAACCTAACTGGGGAAAGACCTAACTCTATTAACTTTTTACCAATCAATCTTTCTGAACTTCCAGTAATTCCTTTGCCCCAGAATCCCATGCTTTGTGAACAAGGCCACAATGCTTCTATCCACACCCTTCATGCTTTGAAAGACCAGTCACACAGGCCTTTTATGTCTTCAGACAGAAGACCCCATACTTCAAGAAAGTCCAATAATTATTTAGAAAGATTATAAGAATGGTATCAAAAAACAAGTTGGCTCACCTCACAAGATGACACCACACTCTGAAGACATCCCCTAAAACAAACTCACTACTTTTCCACTTCTTGGTTGACTAAAATATAATGCCTTGTGCATGGCTCCCAGGGATGAAGGAGCAGCTCACAGATGGTGGTAACTAGGCTAAAACCCTAGAGAGACTAGGACCTGCTTCAACAACTAAAGGGCTCCCCACCTCACACACACCTGCAACCCATTTATTGCAGCTCAGCTTGCCCTGGCACCCCATTGAGAAACTACCTAAAACATTGCCTTATTGCCTGAGAGACCAATAGAATGCTTGTTTCATTAAATAAGATCTTCTCTTGAGAAAGTCCCAAGTCTCTTTTCCACCACAGTGTTTGGCTCTCTGAAATATGGTTCCCATTCAGTAGTCAGAGCTTTGTCATGCTCAGCACGGAGGATGACCCTGTGGCCACAGCAAAGAATCAGGAACCATATGCATCTGGAATTTATGATTCAGCAGCCACAGCTCCTGACTGGCTCATGTGAGATGACCTATGGAAAAAAAACCCACTGGACTCTGACAGACCCGAACCAGACAAACCAGAAAATGATATCAGAATCAGTTTCTTCTGGAAACCAAACCCAGTGTGAAAATTGAGACTTCCTTGGGAGATAGATTTAAAAGCAAGCACTCCAGGAGAGGCATGACAAAGGCCATATGTTGACCTTTGACACATTCAAGAGAGAAAATAACCATAGCTTTTAATATCACACAGTGCCACAGCCTTGCACATCATAAAGTGCTGAGTTGGGCCAAAAAAGTCACCTGGCTTCTGTCCCTTCCTTGCCATAGTGCTGTGTCGTATAGTCTAAAGACACTAAGCTGAACACTTTAACTGTATGAGGTTGGGCCTATTATTGTGCTTGTCCTACTTGACTCCTGATCCTTAAATGTGGCTAGGAGATATTTTATAAACAGAAAGGAAAGGAATTTTTTTAAAGAGATATTGGAACACAAGTTGAAAAAAAATAAGAAAATTAAAAAGCAAAAAACCACCAGTAAATAGAATAAAAATTCTTCTTTTCTAAGCATAAACTAATATAATTTCCAATGTATTCAAAGGAGATAGTGTTATGATTTAAGTGCAATTGAAAAAAGACAATTTAAGGATGAAGGGATAATCTATGGCTTATGGCCTCTCTCTCTCTCTCTCTCTCTCTCTCTCTCTCTCTCTCTCTGTGTGTGTGTGTGTGTGTTGTGTGTGGTGTGTGTGTATCAACCCCTAAAATATTATCCAAAGGATATACTCTAACATATTGTCAATAAATCAAAAAGGAATTTTATAAAAGTTTAATTAATCCACAGTAAGATACAGGAAAGGAACCAGAAATGAACCTTAAAAGAACAAATAGAAAGAAAATAATTTAAGTTGTCTATTTTATATTTTTAATTCTGTGTATGCATATGTAGACATGTGCATATGAGTGCATTGCCTGTAGATGTCAAAAGAGGGTGTCAAATTTCCAGAGTTGGAGTTACAGGCAGCCATGAGTGGCATATTAAGTGCTGGGACCCAAACTCAAGTTCTCTAGAAGAATAGAAAATGTACTTAACCATTGAGCCATCTCTCTACCCAACAACTTTTAAATGTCAAATTTAAGTTATAATATAAATAATTACATTAAATATAAATGATATAAAACATCAATTGATAAATATTTGCAAAGTAATTACACACAAATGTATGCCCAACATCTTTTATAGATGAATAGCGTGTTCAGTATCATGTAGTTAGCAAGACCCCAAACTCTACAGTGAGGAGCACTAACTCCTAGCATACATAGGTAGGCTGATCCTAATGACAATTCTCTACTGTCCCAAGCCATTTCTACCCTGTAATCTAACATCCTGCACATGTATTTATTAAGCAGCTCAGAAAAACATTCTTTCAAAAGCCTCAGGTTATCTCCTACATAAAAATGCTAACACCCTGGCCTAGTCATACAAACTTTGTGAATTAATTCAATCAAATATTTCTATCTCATACAAAGTTGTATACCTTGAAATACAGAGACTTGTTTGAATGTGAAGAAGCTAGAGTCAGACAGTTTCAACAGGGAATTGAAAGCTCTGGTGATAAGAGTGATGTTAATTCTAGTATATATTTCAATGGAATATTACTTAATAAGTGCACTGTAGTGGACAGTAAACTCAGGCAGAGTGAGGTAGAGTACATCTACTCTCAATGATTAAGAACTCTCTAGAAGCTTCCATGTCTCTAGGAACTAGACTATATTCCAGTAACAGAGTAGCCTTTACATTAGGCCCTTGCTACTACAGAAATTTCTTTCTTACACTTGCTAAAAACCATTGTGGACATAGGCTGGCTGAGGTGTCACCCTCACCTCAGCCTTGTAAAAGTATAAATACCATTGTTTTGCTGCACTAGACACAGCAATGATCTCTCAAATGCTTTCTTCTTACTTAGCCATATCTAGGGTACATGCCATAGCTTTACCGTAATTCACATTTATTATTAGACTAGGCCCATCTGGTACAGGGTGAGTCTGTCTCTGATGCTCAGCACAGTTTACTTCTTCCTTCCCTTTAGTAAAGACTTGGTTCACATAGGTGATGGGGCAGCAGAATTGAGACTGGCTTCCCCTTTTACCTTGCCTGCCACTCTGACCCAACAGGTCATGTTTTGTTTATAAATAATTCCTTCCTGGATTTCTTCAGCCTAAAGTTGGGAGAGGAAGTAGGAAAACTTGACTATCATTGTTCAATGTTAGCTTTAAATGTCAACTTGACACAGTCTAGAGTCATCTGAGAAGGGAGTCTCAATCAAAAGATTGCCCCAAACAGATTAGCCTATACTTAGATTTGTTGAAAATTCTCTTGATTGTTTATTACTATAGGAAGG
The DNA here is from genome assembly GCA_021653895.1 of Mastomys natalensis. Taxonomy (NCBI): domain Eukaryota; kingdom Metazoa; phylum Chordata; class Mammalia; order Rodentia; family Muridae; genus Mastomys; species Mastomys natalensis. Next base: position 1,555,947 of record JAJTUV010000075.1, read on the forward strand.
CCTAGCCCACTGTGGGTGGCACCATTCCCTATGTAGGCAGTCCTGGGCTGTATAAAAAAGTTAGTTAAACACAGCCTGTGATTGAGCCAGCTAGCACCATTCCTCCATGGTTTCTACTTCAGAGTTTTGGTTTAGGTTCCTGACTTGATTTTCCTTAATAATGGATTGTGACCTGGAAAGGTAAACCAGAGAAATCCTAACATCCTCTAAGTTGCTTTTAGTCAGAATGTTTTATCACAGTAAAAGAATGAAAACTATAATACCATCCTTCTGGGCTCTGGCTTATTCTATCACTGATATGTTGGTATTGCCTGGAAAGAGTACAAGCAGATAGCATTGTAATTCTCTCAAGGATGGTGACATGGGCCTACAGACCTGTGCTATGGAGGGAGACAGGAAATGAGTGGGGGTATTGATGTTGGGATAGACAATGGAAGTAAAAAAAGTTTTACCAAGTCTTGGTAGCATTTGACCAAGGACCTAAAACTCTGGCTCTATGGTGGCTACTGTCTTTAGAACATAAGTCTGTGACATCTACTGATTTCGTCTGTGAGCCCTGGTGCTAGCTTCAAGGTCACAGATAAATTCTGCCTAAGATAAATATATACATGAGTCAGAAGGTAGAGTCACTTTTCTCTAAGGAGCTCAATCTAGGGAGATACATGTTTTGCTTTGCCCAATGGGAAAAGGTGGTGATCAGATCCTACAATCTGTCTAGTCACACAAGACTGTGTACTGGTTCTGCAGCTGCTGTCTTGAAGTGATTGACAGTTTTAACCTTAAGTTTACATTTCATACTTGCTATGAACCAAAGTGTGCATAACTCCCCTCCTCTACCCCCATCCAAATTTATATGCAGAAATCTCATCTACCAGTGCCAAGAATTTAAGCGTGCTTAGTAAATTGATTATTACAAATATAATTAGCTAAGGTAAAAGGATGAACTAAGGAATGGGCAGGGAACCTTAACCAGTATGACTGCTATCCTTATAAAAGGGGAAAATTTGGATAGAGTGACAGATACACTTTAGGAGGTAATATAGAGACACATGGGAAATTCTACATACATGACTAAGAGTGTCTGAGACCAATGACAACTAAGAGAAACATATGGGCAGTTCTCATAGGTAGGAACCCAGCCCTACTGGCACCTTAATCCACACTTCCAAATTCTAGAACTGTTTGACAATTTTTGTGTGTGTTTTTCAAGCTACCTGGACAACCTCAGGGAGCCCACAGCAAAAGAAACCCAATGAACATTAGCTTATACCCCAGGAGCTGGGAACCCTAGTGTGTACACTCTCAGAACATCACCTCTTGGATGTCTCTACTAAGTGATGTCTGCCATCCTTCTCCCCATAGGAGGCTTCATGGATACTCAGGAAACATATCTCTCAGGCACTGAGTCTCAGTGCCCACCCTGGGTAACTGAAGAATACTCATTTGCTGAGCGAACACAAGAGAAAGAGAGAGGGAGAGGGAGGAAAGAGAGGGAGAGTGAGGAAGAGAGGGAGAGGGAGTTTAAATCACAAGATATTTAAAGAAAACCATGAAACTATAAAAATAATAAGAAATGTTCTTTGGTGCTTCTCTCATTTCTAGTTTGTATAGGACTCCACAAATTTTATTGCTGACTTCATGAGAGAGAAGGAAGGTGTTTAACACTCTCCATGAAGCAAAAGCCCTTGCTTCCAGCTCTTTTCGACTACTGGGTACATTCTGAGTCACACCATTGTTCTTTGAGGATGTCCTTCATTTTACTTAAAAAGCAACAAGTTAGTTGTTCCATAATCTACCATCAAAACAATTCTAGCTAACAATAGCATAGCTGCCTTCGTGTGAATTTGGGTTTTCCAAATTCAAAATAACACATTTTGTTTTCAAAGTTGAAACTTAACTCTGTACACAAATTTTGAAATTATGTGAATTCTCTAGATTTTTGAAAGTTCCTCTGGTTCATATTATCTCTGAGCTCTCTGGCTTACTGGATATAAAGTGTGTACCACATTAAGATATATTAAGAGCCAGGCATTGTGATGAATACCTCTAACCCCATCGCTGGATGCAGCTAAGAAAGATTGTGAGTTTTAAGCTAGCATGGACTCTAGTTCAGAAGAGAACAAAATTTGAAAAGACAGTATGTTAAGGCCACTTTTTTATTAATCCACCATCTAAGAGTGTCTGTTCAGTCAGGCCACGGGATTTGCATTTAGAACCACAGTCAGTTACAAAACATTGTCTATCATAACACAACCCCTTTTTCTGTTACAGCAGTATCCCCTAAGCTTTGATTAAGGAATATACATTCAAGGAGTGACAATACTTCATCACAGAACTGAAACACAATAACATTCAATGAAGAAAGTCAAACAACCACCACCCTTCACTCAAACTTTAATTAAGCAAGCAGAGTGAGTGGTCAGAGAAGCTACAGGGTTAGAAGAGAGGCAAGGTGATCTCTATTAGAGTGGTTTCCTGACATTCATATGAAATAATTGTCTAAGTCCAAAGATAATGGAAAATTTGAAACTGACATAACTGTCCAGAAATTTCATGTAATATGCCTTTAACTCCAAAAGTTGAAAATTACAACCTTCGAGAGTACATTCTATTTATACACTTGAATAACTTTATTTATCAAGGGATAATTTATAGGAAAATTAGTCTCGAATTATGTAAGACCTGAATTAGGCAAGGAATGTAAGCTCATATTCAATGAAGCTACTCACAACCATCTCCTCATTGGCTTGGGAGCCAAACACAAGGCCGTGCCAGGAGTATGTGTCTGGGACAGGCTCTACTAGTTTCTTGGATTACCATCAAAGCCTGTCAAAGGCCAGTTCCCATCACCAACCTCTCAAGAGGAAAGCTGAGAAAACATCTTCCCATATCTCTACCTTACACCAGAGCAGTCTCTGAGGAGTGACAGACCAACATTGGACAGGACTCCTAGCTCTCAGCCTCCTCATTACTTGCCGAGGATACCCAACACCAAGTCCAGGACAAGACGCTTGGCAAAGGCTTCCTGTTTGCCCTCCTTGTCGTGTGAAAGCAGCAATTTCATCACATGAACAGCCTCTTGAGGGAAACACATTTACTCCATTTACTCCCTCCAATGAGCAGATGCCACACAGATCTGGTACATCATTTGTAAATGATTTCAAAGTTTGTTTGTCTACTCCAAGGAGATTACTGGACTTTCCAATTGCATTGTAATATAATTGCTTCCATGCTGCATAGGAAGCTGTGGCAGGAACAGCAATCATCGCAATGTCTAATTAGATGGTGGGAGATAGTATTCCACTGGACACTGTGCTGGGGTTGCTACCCTTCTGCCTTTGTTCTTTCCTTGATTCTATTCAACAAGTCTGCTGAGCTGCAGGGGAGTCCAAAAGGGCTCAGGCTATGGAGAAAACTGAAAAGATAACAGAAACACAGCTTGCCCTCAGCCCACTAACCTTCTATAGCTTGTCTTTCAGAGATTTTTGGCTGTAAAATTCTACCTTGAAATGGCTTCATATGACTGTGTATAATATAACCACACACAGATCGCCATATCAAAGAGCAAACTGTAATGTTGGCATCATGGGAAGAGTTCTGACAATCTCCTTCATGGTCCTTCAAGCCCCATGAGTGAAGACAGGACATCACAAAGGATGCTACCATGAGAAGAATACAAATTTAGAGCTCATGAATTCCAAAGACCACCTAGAAGATGTAGAGGCATGGAAAAGTCAACAAAAATAATGATTCAATAGATCCCCAAAAATATGGAGTGAGGAAGCAATTAACCAAGTCAAATGGGCGTCTAGGAATTGAAAAGTGTAAGCAAGGCTGTAGAGTGCTAATTCGTTCCAAGTAAAAACATTCAGGTAGCCTAGTGATGGGAAAGTATCAGAAAAATCAAATTATGTGCTCGCAAACACACAAAGCTGGTTCTTACTTGAGGGGCACGCTCAGCTGCTGCATCTACCTGGAACGTGTTTTCCACATATCTCTGAGTTCTCCTGGCTGTTAGGTTCCAGAGTGGTGTGTTTGTTTGGCACTCATTATTAAATGTCACCATCTCTCCTAGAGGTGTTCTCTCTAGCCCAACCCTTAGGACTCTCCCAGGTATTAGCTGTCTTTATGTCTTTATAGTCTTTATTTGCTTTTATCTGAGTACTTCTTGCTAGTAGGACCCAAGTGCTCCTGGAGCACTTATTCCCCGTAGATGCCTGCAGTGATGCCTGGCCCATGAAAGACTGCAAACAGTTATGGCGTACATGTACAAGCCGGTAATAAAATGCCCCTGCTCCTGCTCCGTTGCAGAACTCTTGGTTCCCAAGTCCTAAGAACTGTGAGTTGGAGAAGCCCAGTAGCCAATAGTCCTGACCATAGAGATATGTCCAAGATCTAGGCACAGGAATCAAGCAGAGCTAATAAGAGTCCTCTAAAGAACTGCCTACATATATACCAGGGGGAAAAAAATCCAGAGATCTTAAAAATTCCAGGAACTATATAGATAAGTGGTACGAGAACTTCCAATAGGCACTCCTGTCCATGCCATTCTATCCTCTGGTATAAAATCAAACTGAGAAGTAAGCAGACTGTCACCACACTGTTCCTGTCCCCTCTCGGGTCTTGATTCTCTACTGTCTTCTAGAACAGAGCAAGGTCTGCATATGCTGAGAGGTGCCTAGAAACTGGTGGCTTTTAAGCTGCCTGTATAGCAGTGGTTGTCAAACCATAGGTTCCAACCCCCTTGCAGGTCAAATGACCCTTTCAGAGGGGTCACCTAAGACCATCCGGAAACACGGATATTTACATTACAATTCATAACAGTAGCAAAATTACACTTATGAAGTAGCAAGGAAAATAGTTTTGTGGTTAGGGGTCACTGCAACATGAGGAACTGTATTTAAAGTGTCATGGCATTAGGAAGGTTGAGAATCACTGCAGTACAGGCTGCTACACAGAACAGGGGCTGTACCAATACATGCCAACCAACTGGAGGGAAGTGGCCACGGAATACAGCAGCAGAGTACTTAGCATCCTGCCAAGATTGTGCTTAAGCATACATGAAAGTTTGTTCCCACACAAATGACCATTTTCCTCTTGCCTCTCATCAGTCCTCTCACAGGACCCATCAGAACTGCAAGTGAACAAGAACAAAACAAGTCTTTTTTCTGAGACTAAAAATAGCATGTCCTCTATTAGAAAGAATGTTCCAAATACGTGGGAAGTCAGAATCTCAGAAGAGAAAGTTACCCACCTAAAAAGCAATCACTCCAAAATCTATACAGCCCCTGCTCAAAGCTCAGAGCAATGGAAGGGAAATGAAATCTCAGGTCCCTTTAAAAACTAAGCTGCACTCCTGGGGGACGAAGAACAGAAGAGCAACACCCAGTGACAAGATGCTGAGGGGCAGGTGGCTGTGAGTGTGGAGGCAGATGCCTCAAGGCAGGGTTGCATGTGATGTGGGATCTCTGCTTAAAGCCAAGGCCAGAAGAGGATTTCATTGCATCCTCTCACTGAAGACACCCACCTGTACTTGATCTCACAGCAGATATGATCTGGGAATTTTTTGAAGCAACAGACTGGTGACTCAAAATAGACTCAAGGGCCAGCTCGCCTGGTGATGACATTTAGCATATCCCTAACATATCACTGGAGTGGGAACCTTGAAATTCTAAACTAGGGGAGGTTGCAAAATAAGGAAAGGTGAGTCCAAAGAAGAAAGAAGAAATATAGTCTACAAAAATATCATTTGTAATGTGAGACTGCAAATATAGGAAGAAACCAGAATCTCAGAAGTAGGCGATAGTATGAGAGTGAATTCACATCAGATGACGTTAGCTTTATGGAAATCTAAAAGATTTCAAAAATAATGGTGTTTAGGATGTTGAGATAAATAAAGGAATAACTTTTTAAAATATTAAGGTAATAAAATGAAGGCAGAAATAGAAAAATAAGGAAGAGAGGGTAAACAATTATCAATGGAGATGAACTTCAGTTTGTCAACATAAGGAAATTCAGTTTCTCAAAGTAAGGTAATCATGCTGGATCAGAGCTGAGCAGCCTGTGAGCCTTTGTGTCCTCAGTTTGTTAAATGTTAGACATGGAAGGATGAGACCATATACATCCCTGTGTGAGTAGACAGCGCCTCTTCACTGGCCACCCTAAATCTACTCAGTAATATCCCAAGTGTGCTGGACTGACTCCAAATGTAGGTTGCTTTAATAGTCTGTGAGTCACTTTGGATGTCTCACTTTTAGAATATTCTACTACTATCTATGTCTCAAAGAGACAATACTAATAGGAGCTAAGGTTTTGTGGCCAGTGTTCTCAGGGAGTGTCAATGTTTAGATCTTGAATGTCAGTCTCCAGAAGGATCATGAATTGTAGGTGTTGTCTCCCACTCATGGTGCTCCTGGAAGGTGATGGGATGGATATTAAATAGATGATGACTAGTAGATAGGTTTTGGTGATTAGAAGCAGATTTTTGAAGGGATCTCAGCCCCTTCTGTCTCTTTCTTTGCTTCCTGGTCATGAAGTAGACAGGTTTCCTCCATCATATATGCTATTAGAACACAGAAGGCCAAGGGGGCAATAAATGGAAACTTTTAAAAGGTGAGCCAAGATAACCTTTTCCTTTATTAAGTTGACTTTGCAGGTATTTTTTTCAGAGTCACGAAATGCTCATTAACACAGTAGCATAATGACCAGCTGTGACCCCCTCCAGCAGTTCCTCCATTCTCACTCTGGAGCTATAGGCTCAGATATCAAGTCAGACCCTACATTTGTTTCCAGCTTTAGGGTATTCCTGTCCAGGGTATTTTTATGAGGTATGTCTAATCCTAAGACTCTGAATTGTTTTCGTTAATGCTATTTGTTTATCATTTGCAGTCATAGAAAGGGATGGAAATTAATTTTGTGTATCTCTAGGAATGAATAAATGTGTTTATAACTGGTTATTTATAAGAAGCAGATATTGTGAGCACTATCAGGACTTTAATTCTAACATTAAAAGGACTTCTCATATCCTGCTCATATTTTTATAGAAACATGAGAATAGGACAAAAACATTCAGTATCTTGCATGAGACCAGACATACCAAAAGATGTTCAAAGTGTATCTTAGCAGCAGAGTGTGTTCTTAATAATTAAGTGGCTCTGGCTTTCATCTCTAGCTCCTAAAACACCAAAGATACTTAAACATCATTTGCTGATTTGGACCACAGCCATTTTGGAATCCTCAGCAACCAGGGTTGGTGAGGGGCCTAAACACCTGCGTGACATGATTAGAGGTAATTGGGATGTTCTGATGCCACAAGGTGAAGTTTAGTTCAAGATGCTCTTGATGCTTAACAATAATTCCCCTAAGTCTGGCCCAGTAGACACTATTCACCTGGTCATTCCCAGAGTGTCCTGGGGTCACCCCGCTATGTAGGAGTATTTTTTTCTATGAGAATGCAAACACCTTAAAGGAAGCGTATTATTTAAAAACAGGTTTGTGTGTGTGTGTCTGTGTGTGTGTGTCTGTGTGCATAAATCCTTACAGGAAATCATCACCTATCATCACAAATTCTCTGACCAGCTGACAGCACAGACCTAAATACATAAACTTTTTGGTGACTCTCTTTTTATCTTTTTTCTATGCTGTATTATCTTTCTGGAAACAGCACTTGTGATCACACTATATATAACATTTCACACCTTCCTTTATACTTAGATCCCATTGTGAGCATTTTCACTACCAATGGCCACTCTACCTGGATACCTTTCTTGTCCTCATGTTTTCAATGGAGATAAAGGTTCTAGAAAGTTCTGCTTTCTGCCTAAGTTACTTGTTACTGAATGCCTGGAATGATCTGATTCCAGATCACCCAGAGTCAAGCCGAGTACTCTTCTACAAAGCCACTATCTTCATTCCCAGTCAAAAGCCATGAATCTGGGGAATTAGTGGACCAGTGGCTCAGCATCTTTAGGAGTTCCATGATTCTGTGAGGGCACTGGTTAAAGACCACATGAGGTTTTGTTGGGAAACTAGGCTCCATAGCAAGTGAAGTTGCAGAGAGATGTTAAGAGTTATGGTCTGTGAGAGGAAATTACAAGCTAAGCCTGCATTTACATCAATGAGCAAAGTCCCTTCTGTCCTACTGAGGGGATGGAAGTGGCTTCTGTGACATGATGTGGGAGCATAGTCTACAGCTCCTGACTTTTCCCAGGAATCAGAGCAAGCTTTCTAGATATGCCCTAGTCTTGGCAACAGAAATCAGTGAAATGAGTTGTCTTTGGCTCTGAAGCAGAGAAGGAAAGCTTTGAGGGTTTAAGAGAGGTAGGTGTATAGATGATAACTTGAGCTTAGCTTACCAAACAGGGGAAGTAGCTATCCCGCTGTCATCAGGGGTTACCAGAAAAGACACCTGCACCCCCAATCCATCATCACCTGTAAGAATGCCTCCTTTCATCCCTCATCCATATACTCAACAGGAATAATTACAATAAATAACATAATCACTGTTGATAAGATTTGCTGAGTGCTTTTCATGTGCTAAGACCTCACCTGACCAAAGTTCTTCAAAACAACCAAAGAGGAAAGAGAAATGTTATGCTTTCTTCAAAAAGGAAGAACTCCACGCTGAGAAAGAGATTCCCAAGGTCCTATTCTCCAGCTCTACAGTTAACAAGAGTGCTATGGCCTGCTTTTAAATCATTATCTGAAAAAGGAAAACTCATTGCCACCAACCCAGCCATGAATTGTTCCGTTTGCCCTATTGAAAGAGGCACACAAAAAATGTGGCCCTGTGACTCAGCTGTAAACTCACAACTGTGACAAGTCAGAACTTAGATATTCATGACATTTTACAGACTGGCTTTAGTACCAGGAAACTGATGAACCACTGAAGACTTTAGCTTTTTGACCTGTTCTCTTAAGAGTTTGCATTCAAGAATGCTAAATGTTTTTAACTGATTCTTTTCATGGCATCAAATTATCTATTAAAATTAGACTTCCTGGGTTACAAGGACCACTCTGTATCTAGTACCAAGAAATCAACCTTGAAACCATACACACAAACAACACTAAATAGACTGAATAGATTGTGTTTATATGTTTAAAAACACACACACACATGCACCCCACACACACACACACACACACACACACAATTTATATATATATATATATATATCATATACATACACATATATACATATATAAAACAATAAAGAACGAAAAAGAGACCATGATTTGAGTTTTGAGAAGGAACAAGAAGGAGAATATGTGGAAGAGTTTGGAAGGAGGAACGGGAAGTGGGAAATGATATAATTATACTTTAATTTTAAAAATCAAACCATCTAGGACAGCTCTCATTTACCAAATGAGGAGCAAGAGCAAGCTCTGTCTTCGAACTCACCAGTGGCTGTTTCTAACACATCACACCCCTCCTATAAGGATGAGACCGAGAGATAAAGCTCCTGCCTCACTCAGCTCCACCAGACATTATCAGGCATCACCAGGAAAGTGGATATTACGGTTGGCGAAATTATCCCTGTTGCTCTGGGTTTTTTTTTTTTTTTTCAAAATGATAGTAAATAACAATAATAAGAAATCCTAATTAATCTGATGCTCTGTGTTCTCAAGGAGGAGAAATAAAGCTCTGAGAACAGGAAGTCTAAGAGCAGTGATGAACAATGATTAGTAACTAACTGTGGCCTGGAGAAGCCAGGATTTTGGAGGTACCAAAATTTCCTTCCTTCCAAGACTTGAGGCAGAGAACTATAAATGCTTTAATCTCCAGAGATCACACAGTTTAAATTTCTGTGATAAGATCACCCCTGGCACAGAGTTGGATCCTTGAAGCAGTTTCCATGAGTGCTGACACTCTTGAACGACCTTCCCAAGGCTGAGAAAAAAAACTTTGTAGGTGACACTCGATTGTTGATGAAAAAAAAAACATGATTTATGGGACTTAGTCTCTGACATTTTGGGGAAAAGATGAGAGTAGATTTATTTGGATTTGGGATAAAATCATAGAATGGAATTGAAGTGGAAATTTCTGGTTTTTCTAACAACTCAGTTGTGTCATGTGATGTTTTTCTGTAAACTATCTTAAAAGAAGATCTTTTGCTGGGAACAAATGCATGCTGTTTTTCCAAGAGGGCATGTAATGTTTTGCTAAAACAGATGCTTGAGAGACACGTGATGTTTAGAAAGAGTATAAATATCATCCCACAGACAATGAGGGGATGTTCTTGCATTTGGTTCACCTTGCAATGCTTTGATGGTCTTCAATGACCTTCAATTGTCATGACTTCATTGAGAGAAACGTACCAGGAAGCTTCTCGTGGTTTTCTGGTTACTTTTTGCTGCTTCAGACTCGTGCCAATTTGGCAGAGTCTTGCAGTTTCTTCCAGATCAAACCGCTGATAGTGGTTCATGTCTTGTGTTTACAGATTGGACTGGACTGCCACTCGTGATTTGTATTTGATGTTTTGGACTGGACTGCTGATATCCTGACAATGCTGACTGGTATTGACCCAAAGAACTACTTCTAAACAGGTTCACATCCCCCTGGTCCTATTAACCATCTTTCTCTCTTACTTTTGGTCAGGGGGCTAGAAAGGAGATTGAAGTGTTTAGGAACCCTAATTAAAGTAGGTTTTGAAAAAATCTAAGCATACATGTGATTCTATTTTTTTTAATTTATTGTTAAAATCCACACATGATTGTAATGTGTTTGATGAAATCCTCCACTCCAACTCCTCCCATTTTGAGCATCACTTTCCCTTTCAACTTTGTGTTACTGCTATTTTGAACCCACCAATTTCTCGTAGGGTTGCCAATGTGTGCCTGGGTCTAGGGTCATCTACTGGAAAATGAACAGCCTATCAGAGCTGGAATCCAACATACACTGACTCTGTCCACAACCAGCCACCAACTACCAACAGAGATTCATCATAAGCCCCTCCCCATCAATACTAAAATTTTGGTTAGCTTCATCCCGGCATGGCTAGGCACACATTCACAGCCTCTGTGAGTTTATGTCTGCAACTTCCCTGACTTTCTCATCATCATCCTCTACTTCCTCTGACTCTAACAATCATTCTGTCCCTTATTTCCCACCCTCGTCTGTGATGATCTCTGAGCCACTGGGAAGGGTATGATGTAAATATCCCATTTAGTTCTGAGCACCCTGAAGTCTTTTCTTCTCTACACACTGACTGGCTGGGATTCTCTAGATTAATATTTCTCTGATGAAGGAGCAGAGCTGAGCTAATCCATTGATATTAAGATAAGTATTTTTCATCTATGCATTTCTGGGCATAGCTCTTTCACTTTTATAGACATACTTTTCCCATGCACACTGAGGGCTTAAAATTATATAGGAGAGTGATACTTTTTTTTTTTTTTTTTTGCATGGCATGCATGGGACAAAATCATTACTTCAAGTGAGGCTCTTTGGAAGGATTTTTGCAAAAAGAAAAGCATAAAACTGAAGATGTGTGGCCATCAATATAAGCATAGTTCAGAATGGTTAAAACCACTATCTGTTCTTGCAGAGAACCCAGGTTTTATTTTCTGCACTCACCTGGCAGCCTACAGCCATCTCTAACACAAGTTCTAACAGCCCCCACAGGTACAATATGCATGTGGTACTCATACATACATGCAGGCAAAATGCTCATATATAAACAATTTTTTAAAATCTTTAAAGACATTTCATTTATCACAAGGATGTATTTTGTTTCCATTTGTTTGTTTGTTTTCCAGCTGTGTTCAAAAGCTTAGGTAAAAATTAGTATAAATGAACAGCTATTTAACCATGTCAACAGTTTAACCATGTTGAGAGTGTCTCAACAAATATGACATAGATGAAAAAAGGGTAGGAGAGAGGAGATGGAATGGGGTATTGTAAGGGAGGAGATATGATGCTGATTAAGGAACCAGAGATTACCCAAGAAAGAGTGGAAATGTTGGGGAAAGCAAGCACAGTACAAAAGCATCAGGGTGGAAAGCTTGAACCTCTAAGCCAAGAAGCTTCAGGAAGGTAGAACTACCAAGGGAGAGGCCTTACCATGGAGGATCTCAGACTTTTGCACAAGCATGTGGAATATGGAGCCCAACCGATGAACTCCACAGGAGGCAAAGCATCCGCTGGTAATACTTGAAAGGCAAAAAGAATCTGCCTTAACTTACAAATGATGAAAATGTAATAGGGAAGCCATGGGACTTGTCTAGGGTATCGCAGCTAGCAAGCAAAGTTTCTGAGATGGGAATCTCAGCCACTGACCCCCCAAAGCTTACTCCTCTCCCAGAATCATCACATGCCACATTCCACAGCATGGGGACCAGGAGAAGGGAAGAGAAATTGTGGTTTCTTTGAAACACAGAACACATAATTTGAGGATGTTCTCCAGTAGACTCGGCCCAAATCCACATCAAGAGTCTTTGAATGCTTCCAGTCAATGGATTGTTCTCGGGCCCTTTCTGATTTGTCCTGCTGCAGCAGACGCAGAGCACCAGCAATATTTGGTTTAAATGAATGCCAGACCAGGCTGGAACTCAAAGAAATGCATGAAGAATATCAGTTTCACTTTCTGTCTTATGTTTAAAACAAGGATCCCCCCCCCAACAAATATTTGCTGCTGAAGACGCCCTTCCTAAGCCCCCAGTCATGATTTTGCAACTCAAGCAACCATGTGGTTTGATTAATTTTAACCTTCACAAACCTACCAATTGCAGCGCATCTCTGTTAAATCATGGGAAAATTAAATGTTCAGTTTGAAATCTGCTGTCTGTCTATGTGGACTTTATGCCTTCTTTAAACTATTTTCAATATTAAAAGACATGATTTCTGATAAATAACCATGAGATGCTGTATTTTTAGTTTTAAGGACTAGATCTAAATTATTTTAATAGAACTTATACTCTCCCCAAACACTTTGTACTGGCAAAATCATTTAACTCTCATCCAGTGACCCCAGGAGTCATCTATTTTAACCATTTCATCTTACCATCCAGAAATGTTTCCTGGGAGGTTCAGAGCATTCCAGAACTGGAGGACACAGGCAAGTCCAAGTGCAGGATTCAGAGGAATGTTTGGTGTCCTGGATACTAGAATCACTAGGGACCTCTACTTCGAAGGGTTTCTGCTCTGTTGTGTTGAAGGTTATGACTGGGAAAAATCAATTGCTTTCCAAGCTCACTCCCTTCATTTGTCCAAAAAACCTAACAGAAGTAGTATTTTCTTGCAGGAAGCTCTTATAATGGTGGACAAATAGAATCTAAGTGGCCTATGGATACTCACACCTAGAGTGTGAGATCAGTTGCAAACTGTCCACAGAGAAGCAAGAAGTCCATGAGCCTCTGGGTACAAACTTGGGCTGTAAGAAGTTATAGGCTCTATCCTGGACCAGGAGAGATACACAATGGGAGGGCCCATGCATGAGAAGTTCCACAGCTTCTGGCATATCTGTAGGCATCGGCCACTACACCCCCATCACGATCCTCTTTGATCATCTTCTCCAACCCTTCACTCCAATGGAAGGTTCCTCATTGTCCTTCACTGATAGGCTGGGAAAACACCATTCATGAGTTTGTGTGGCATTTCCTTGGGAACTCCCAGAAACACTTTGGAACTGAAAGAAGGTCTGGATTATAAAGTAAAGGTAGGGCCTGTTAAATTTGGGTGGCAATGAGGTTGCATCTTATTCAGTCATTATGACCTAAAGTTAGACCCTAAGGTAACAATTGAGAATTGTTACAATTACCCTTGAGTGTTCCTTAAATTGCCCATAAAGTACTCTATAATATATAAGGTCATTTATTTAAAAAAATTAAACAGTGAATATAAAGTTTTATGGTGATATTCATTATGTAATAAGTAATGCATATATGAAATATAATGTTCCTAAATTTCTAATTATACAAAAGGAATAGATTGTTGAATGGAGCTCATTTTAAATGCGGTGGGAAGTAGCAACTGTGGTTTTGAAACAGTGACCTCATTAAACTATAGTTTAGTGGGCAGTGGGAACGAGATTTCAGTACGGAAATGAAACCCAAAGTCTTGTGACTGAGATTTTTCACTTGAAAATCACAATCTGAAGGTTCTTGTGCTTCAAAGATATAGGCAAAATCCAGTTTCCTTTTTCTCCAACATTTGTGACTTTGAAGCCTCCAGGGTAAGGCCTACAATCATGTTAGCTGACCAAGAGGGAGCTGATGGTTGCTGTACCTGGCAACAGAGACTAGAAATGAAGCATCGTGTCTGTCCCAGGTGCTAAGGCTTATTCCAGAATCCATCACCATGTGGAGATTCCCTTACAGCCGAGAGTCTATCTTCACACTTACTCTCATTCCTAAGATGAATACAGTGCCCTTGAAAACAAATGTTAAATGCTGAGAGAGGCCATTTCACTGGTATTTGGGGACATAGCCTCTCATTTGTTTCCACAGATGAACAGTTTAGGAAACAAGTTCTTGCTCGTATTTGCCAACTGGATTGAGGTAAGCATTCTACCAGGAACTCATTTCTGCCAGGAGGACTCACGTCACATGCAGAAAGCACTCACTATATCTAACAAACATTCATAGTCAATGTTGTGGGATTCAAACACAAGTAAAGCGTGAGTTAAGGGTCAGAGACTGTGCAGTTGTTAACTCTCTGCTTTCAGAATACAGAAATCATCTGAAATGATAGTGTGCAAAAAACTTTTAGTAGTTCTGCTACTTTCATTATACTTCCATGTTTGCTTATTTGTTTGTTTGTTTACACCCCAAATTCAGCCCATTCTCTGTCCCGCCCCACAGAGTTCCTTTCCCCATCCTCACCCCCTTCTCCTTAAGAGAGTGATCCCCTGTTCCTCCTGAAGGATTAGTCACATGATCTTCCACTGAGGCCAAACAAAGCAGCCCTCTTGGGGAAGGATTTCACAGTCAGGCTTTAGGGATAACCTCCACTCCAGTTATTGGGGGGCCCACATGGAGATTGAGCTGTACATTACATCTGCTACATATGTGTTGGGGGCCTCAGGCCAACCTGTGTATACTCTTTAGTTGGTGGTTCAGTCTCTGAGAGCCCCAGGAGTTCTGATTAGTTGACTTTGTTGGTCTTCTTGTGGAGTTCCTTTCCACTTCGGGGATTTCAATCCTTACCCCAACTCTTCCATAAGAGTCCACATCCTCTGCCCAATGTTTGACTGTGGGTATCTATTTGTTTCATCCAGCTGGTGGGTAAAAGCCTTTCAGAGGACAGTTATGCTAGGCTCCAGTCTGCAAGCATAACAAAGTATCATTAATAGTATCAGGGATTGGTCCTTGCTCATGAGATGGATCTCAAGTTGAGCTGGTTATTGGTTGGCCATTCCCCGAGTCTCTGGTCTATCTTTGTTCCTGCATTTCTTTTAGACAAGTTTTGAGTTGAAAGTTTTGTGGATGGGTTGTGTATTTGTAAATACTTTCATAGTCATCCTTGTAACCTACGAGAACTTAAATGAGTATTGTTGCATTCACTAAGCAATTAGTACTTGCTAGGTACTGAAATGAAGGAACGAGAAATGGAGATAAGATATAGTTTCCCATACATACAAAGAGCTCCTAGGTATGAGAAGAAAAAGAATGAAACAGAAATTAGACAGCAATTATCATGTACCTAACAGCTGTGTGGGAGGCTGGCAAAGATCGTAAGAATGGTTTGGGATATCACGAAGTGAATCAAGAGTATGTGTTTTGAAACCACAGTGAGTTTTCAAATGGACAATACGAAAGAGGACATTGTGCTCCACAGGAATATTGTCACAGAGAATAAAAGACTGCAAGTGTGCTGCAGGAATGCAGCAAGAACAGCTGCTGGACTGAAACACCTGCTCGCTAATCAGAACTGAGGCAATACATACATTGAGCAGGGCCTATGAGTCAGAGAAGATGAAGCTGGAGGCAGAGCCTATGGCAGCCATACGAGCAGTCTCAGACGCTAAGCAGGACAGGGCCTAGTTAGTATTCGCATGGGAGAAAGAGAGGGAGGTGAGGAATGCTAGGACACTAGCCTCCCACGGAGACTTGAAGTGCCAGGGTTGGGTGGTACCCAAGGGACCCCATCCACTCAGAGGAGAAGAAGTGGGGAAGGGGGGAGGATTATGTAGGGAATGACCAGGAAGGGGGCAGTGAGTGAGAGCCAGTCTAATTTAAATTTAATTTAATTTAAAAGAAGATGTAAGAGGAAAAAGGGTAGGAGTGAGGCTATAGGCTATGATGGAGCTTTTTATCTGTTTCATTGGTATCATATATCATGTCATGTCATATAGCATGTCATGACATATCATACCATATTCATGTTTCTGGGCCTATTCTTATTGACTTGTCATCAGAAATAAAAAACAGTACTTTGATATATGAAAGAATAAAACATGCTAGTTAGTGATGCATCAAAAATGGAAAGCATAACTTTTCAAAGTATAGCAACTGTGTGAACTGTCATTGTAAAATACTGCCTTTAAACTTTCATTTGATAGTACCATTTTTCTATAAAAAGTAAAATAGCAGTGCTTATTATTTCAAATAAGAAAAAAATACTAGGATGCATTTCTAGAAACTTCAGAGACTTAGCCTGGAGGGACAATTGAGGAAGGAAGGACAAGATCTCTCAGGCTGGAAAGATTGACCATATGTTAGATGTAGCTTTAGATTCCATAAGGTCCTACAAACTAAGCCACATCCCCAGCCCTGGAGCCACTTTGTGCAGGTGCGCAGACACCATACTTGATGAGGAGTAAACATGTCCAGCTCTGAGTTGAAACCCGTGGGAGAAAAGCAACGCCATCTACATATGGACACTCTGTTTGAGAGGCAGGAAGGGTGTTAACTGACAGCATATACTTGTGTTCCATATGGGTATATCTAGAGTCTGAAGCACAAAGTCAGTATTAGTTTTCTCACATCTTTGACACTGGCATCCTCTGACATTATGCTGAAGACTAACTCCAAGTACATGGATATGAAATGAGTCAGACAATTAGGATGGCTGGATGATAATGCTCTGTAACCTGTTGATACACACTCTGGCTAGGATCTAATATATGAGTGTAATGCTGGGTCAGGCCCTCAAGCCCCCTCCCTCAGTCTCCATATGCCCTAGCCTTTCCTTTCTCACTGTGTGAATACCTGACTTTTCTCAATGTTCTCTTTTTCTCTAATGGCTATATTCTCAAGAGAGGACACAAAGCACTAAACCTTTTTTCTAACTTAAGATTGTCCCTGTGAAGCTAAAATCCCTAGGTCTGAAACGTGCACTGTTCTCCTGTGCTGGATGGTTTTATGTCAACTTGACACAAGCTAAACTCATCTGAGAGGAGGGAACATCAGTTAAGAAAACGCCTCCATGAGATGGGGCTGTGGGCAAGCCTGCCCTGACTTCCTTGGATGATAAACAGAGTCATGGAAATGAAAGCCAAACAAACTCCTTTCTTTCAAAGTTGCTTTGGTCAGGGTGTTTGTTTTATCCCAGTAATAGTAACCCTAACCAAGACACTTACTTCCCTTTCTGCCAGATACCCTGGTCTCCTATAAAAAGAGACTAAAGACCAGCCATTTAGACCCATGCCTCCAAACCACGAACGTCACATCTCTAAAAACACTGCAAACTCCAATTCCCCATTCCCCTCCAATGCAGCAAACCTGGAACCAGTGAATAAGCAAGCATCTTCCATTAGGGAAGGAAAAAAAAAAAAAAAAAAAAAACGCATTCCTGGTGGCAATCAGCAGGAGGCAGCTGCTCGTCCAGCTTAATGACTTGCAAATGAAAAGCATGGGAACCAGTGTGCACCTTTGAACCTCTCTCCCATCCAGCCTGGTTGTCCCCTGATTCTCTCTCATAGCATCCCTGTTATTTTTGCTACCAGAGCAATAACCTTCCCTGTGCATTTTTTAAATGTTGGAGGAGGAGCTGTCCAGGGATCTCAAAGCATGTGTTTTTGATTCTCATAAGATTATGGATACCAAAGGAATAAAAATGGAAATCACCACTGCCAAGATATGAAAGAAAGTTTGCATAGTAAAATAATTTAAACCTAACATTTGGACCCAATAAGGCAAACAGAACGTTTTTTCCATATTTTTGGAAAATGTGCATTTTCTTCACATTAAGTGGTACCAATAAAAAATAATGATTCTCACTCAGTTTATTTCTATATGTTAGATTGGCCTATAGTTTTCCAGGACAGGTTTTGTATCAAACTATATGGCAAACACCTGGGCATAAAAACACTCAGCTTTTACTTCCATGTGGGAATAAAATGGGTCACCATTCCTCTTTTCTGAATCTGGAACAAAGGTCAGCTAAAGCCAGCCCACAGACTGATCTGGATCTGATGAGAATGGATGTTGCATTTACCTGTGGAAGTCCAAGGCAAACCTAGGATAGGCAAAGAAGTTGCTCCCTAGAGGAGGGGCCAGTTGGGATGCTTCAGCACCGGACTAGGTGGGCACAGGCTAAAGAAACAAGTGAGGCAGCCTGAGGATATTATCTGAGGTAATACAGTGCTTGCCAGGCAAGCACAAAGCCCCAGGGTTGATCGATCCCCATCACCAAATAAAGTGACTGTGGTAACCCAGCCTGTTATCCATGCCTGTAGTCCCAGAACTCAGGAGGCAGAAAGAATAGATCAGAAAAGTTCAAGGTCATTCTTGGCTAAATGGTGAGTTTGAGGCCAGCCTGGGCTATAGGAACAGAGAGCTGTATCAGTGGATGGATGGATGGATGGATGGATGAAAGGATGGATGGATGATGGATGCATGATGATAAACTGAGACATGCAGCTTACGACAAAGGGTAGAAACGTTTTTACATGCACGTTCACAGCAATAAATTTGCAGGAATAAATCTATCAAAATAGTTAAAACATAGAGATATTAAAGATTGGGAAGTGGATGAAGATGAGCAAATGGAGAAATAAGAAAGAGGAAAATGAGAAGAGAAAGAAAGAGAGACAGGAAAAAGAGAACAACAACGAATTGTCTGTCTGGAGCTCATCTTTCAAAAGCAAGTCTCAACCACAAAAAGAAGGTTCCCCTGCAAGGCAGAGCTCTACAGTTGTTACACGGCCACCAAGCTCAGAGCAGGAGGGATACTTCAGAGCTAGTGAGGCCTCTAGCCCAACCACCAGTATACCAACCTCACCACAGCAGTGGTATTCTATATTCAAGCCACCAACCATACTGCAACAGTAACCTACAAACTACTTCCACGGAATCCCAGGCTTTCTCAGTGATGGAACGTGACAAATTCCTTCCTTACCCACCTCTGAGGCCTGCTGGAAGGCTCAAAATGAGATGGATGTGAATGAACTGTGATAACTATAAAACATTCTGCACGTGGAGTGTGTGGGGAGCAAGAGTGGAAGGTGCTGAATTATTTATTATCCCTTGGCTCACATCTCCGTGTGAGCTTCAGTCCTCCAGTGGCTGGGCACTATCCACTGAGGTTTAAATAGCGGCCCTTTGAATGCCTCAGCCACAAACAGCAGGACACTTCCAATATCTTAGGGGATTCCTCTGACTTCAATTTCCTGCTCTTGCTGGATTCCCCATCTGGCTGGCACCTCCAACTTTTACAGGTATTGGGTCTCTGAGCCATCCACAGAGCTTGTCAAGGCCCCTGCACTCCCCTACAGTCCTATGGGCACAGAGAATCTCATCAAAGACTTAAGGATATGTTTGGTTAGCTGTAGTCCAGCAACAAACCTGAAACGACTTGCCATCTCAGTTTGTGAGATGATCCTCTCATCACAGGAAACTCCTCACAGGTCACATCTTTGCAGAATGCCCCATCTCTACGCTACTTAGACTGTCTTGATTTCCATCTCTTATCTCCCTCAAGCTGGGAAAGCAAAGAACATGAGTTCAAATCCCAAGTCACTCACATAAATAGCCAGGAAGGTCTTTGCAGGAATATGACATTGACCAAAAACAAGGAAGTGAGCTTCAGGCAGGAATCTGACATTAGGCTAGAACAAAGAAGTAATTTCAGGCAGGAATCTAAATTTTAGGCTAGAACAAGGAAGTAGGCTTCAGACATGAAAATGACTTTGGGTTAGACAGGGAAGTTGGCTCTGATATTTTGGTCATCCTGATAAGCCCTTGAAACAGTAATCACTCACGGGAATGTTCATGGAATTTTGTTTATTGCCTTGCTTGTTCTCTGACTATTTGTTTATTGTCTTGTTTATTCCTTGACTATTTGCATCTATTGTATTGTTAAGTTCCTCCACCTAGAACTGACCTTAATACTTGCATGTAATTAAAATAGCATAAAAGCAGAAAGGAAGAGGGAGGGTGGGATGGGGGTTTCTAGGGAGGGGAAATGGGGAAAGGGAATGGCATCTGAAATGTAAATAAATACAATATCCAATAAAAAAGAAAAAATGTAAATAAAGAAAATATCCAATAAAAAAAGAAAAACAAACAAACAAACAAAAACAATGGGTAGCGATTCTTTGTGGGACATACATGTCTTTTGTTCAGCAACATACCTTGAGTTAAAATGTTAGGGTATGTAAGTGAGATCTCCCAGCACTATACTGAGGGTCATTCTTACCCACGGCTGAAACAAACAGAAAAAGAAAACCCAAAACCTCTACAAGGGCATGCCCACATCCCAGCCTCTGCTGTAATTGGTTAGTGTATGATATGTTTGGGGTGTGTGTGTGTGTGTGTGTGTGTGTACACATGTTACTTCAAACACGGTTCTCACCCTTTCTGACTTCATCATGTTCCTTCCTTCTTATCACTGTGTACCTCTTCACACATATGAGTGTACACGCAACATTTATACAAACGTTGCTGACTGGAAGGTCACAATCGCCCTAGAGCAGTGGTTCTCAACCTCCCTGGTGCTGCAACCCTTTAATACAATTTCCCCCATCATATTATTTTGTTGCTACTTCATATCTGTAATTTTGCTATTGTTATGAATTTATAATGCAAATATCTGATATGCAACCCCCAAAGGGGTTGTGACCCACAGGTTGAGAACTGCTACTCTAAAAATATGGTCCCAGCAAGGGTAAATCAAAGCAGAATATTTGATACCCAGGACCATCTCCCGTTTTGCCTTCTAAGCCCTGTCAAATCTTTACATAGCTACCCTACATAAACTATATGTCTACACTCAGGAAAGAGGGTAACCTGGGCCCTGCCACAGTGTGCAATGGTCTATGTTGCCTCTCTCTGAGGGCCAGTGCTTTAGACTCTCTGCAGTAAGAGTGGATGGCCAGTAACAATTTAGTACTGAGCTATGCAGAGACCCCTGAGTGTATGCTACCTGACAGATTCAGGATCTCAGAGCAGAAGGGGCTGTGGCCATTCCCTGCCTCTAGACAGGACAAATCTGTTACCAGACAGACTACATGTCTGCACAGCTGCCCTTCTCACTCTGTAAAGCATGACATGTGTCCTTCTACAGCTTCTTCCTGAACTTTCCATGGAACAGAGGATGCAAAGTCCCTTCTCACTAGGGAAACTGAATTCCTCTATGTTCAACGCATGGAGTTGAATGAGGATCATAGCTGTGGGGTTGCCTAGCTGATGAGGTAACTTGGGGTGTCAGTCTTCTCATATGAGATTTGCTTGCAGCTTTGAGTTATCTTTGCTAATCCCTCCATGCTCAAGGCTTCAAAGACAGCCTTAGATGAGAGTGGGAAAGGGGGGACGAAGACAGTGAGGAAAGGTGTCCTTAAAATGCCTCTTACATTCTCCTCATAGTCTATTTCATCACCTATAGCCAGGCATCATAATAAAATCTCCCACTCCTTGTCCCTCCCACTGTATGCTGCTTAGAGACCCAGACTTGGGGACTGAACACATATGGGTCTAGTTGGTCGATCTCTTGTCCTCTGAAGCCGTAAATTCAGACAGCCACAAATCAGCTCAACTTCACCTCAGACACGCACACGTTCACATTAAAGTCCTGGTGTCTAGACTGAAATATGGCTGCATGTGTTCCCTTCCTCAGCACCAGCCTGCCGGAGATGCCACCCTGTCAGAAATGGTTTATAGAGTGGGTGGGAGGCCAGAACACAGTGGCTGGCTACCACCCCAGCCAAGGCGCCCAGCAGCTTTGATCTCCGGCTGGTTAGCCTTGTGTCACCATGAACAAGTCTGTTCAACACAGGCCTGAAATAGAACTTCCCAAGCCCCTTGGGATCCTTGTGTCCCCCACATACTGACATAGCACTGGCCCTGCTGACAGCCTTTCTCCCCCAGCAGCTTCTGTGACACTTCATTGTCACCAATTATTGGAAAGCGTTTAGGTTCTTTGCTTTTCCTGGTGTTGACAGTTGACATGAAACCCAAGCATGCATCCTTTGCAGGAAAATGTTTCTTAAGTGTAGGTGGGGCGCCTCGAGAACCTGAGTTTGGTGCATAATTCATGCAAGACTCAAAAACAAAGACTTGAACAGAGTCCAGGACATATATAAATGACCTGACTATCAAGATCAAATTGTATTTCCCAATGAAGGTTTTATTGTCATGATGCCTTTTAAGTCTCCAAGACAAGCCTGGAGACTGGAACAAAATTTCTGAGACTCACTGAGGTGAAACACATACAGGAGTGTGAAGTCCTCCTGCTGAAGACCTCACAGAAATGCCATGAGCAGAAGACCTCACCCTAGCTTCTTGGAAGATTCTACAGGGACAGAGTAACTAGTAGCACGCTCATAATCATCAGTTACCATCACACGTGCTGAGCACACACACAGTATTGAGCACTATTCTAGACACCATGAAAAAGATAGGAACTTCTGCTCTAAAAGAGGTTCCAATCTATTAGAAAGGGAAATAAAAATAAATAGAGGAGGTTTCCAAGCAAAGAGCAGCTGCAGAGACAAGTCAGTAAATGGTCAAGGGGGAAGCAGATATGTGACAGTGCAATCAGCAAGGCTTCTGAGAGTGACAGAACATGGACTGGGTTGGGAGACCAGCACAGCGACTATTCCATCCAGAAGAGACATTAACTCTATAGTATAAATTACGTTGGTAAATTGCCATGTGCTATTTCATAGACTCTGGAAGTCGGAGTACCTCTCCACCTTCCCCATTCCACACCCAAGCATATTCATCTCAAGTGCCGCTCCCCCCCCAATTTCTCTATTATTGGTCAGGCTAGGTCCTAATCTGTGACAAGAAAAAAATGATACAGCAAAATCAAAAATACCACATGCTTGAGGTTAGCTCCTTCCAATAAAGCTTACTATTGTTTATCTCGTGTATCGAAATGACTGCTGTGGGAAGCTAGAAGCTCATCCTTGGATGAGATACTCCTGCTCTACCTGAAATGCTCAATCCCGGAACTCCGGCATGACTATGCCTCCCTCAGTTAGTTTCTGGGGCCTTTGTAAACCACTGATTTGGTGATGTTTTGCTCTCTATATGTTGCATTTATCTATCTACCATGTGTTATTTGTCCTTTGCTTTTGCCTGCTGCATGCTCACAAACTTACTTATTTGAAACAATAGCATGTATAAGCCAGGAAATACCAAAGATTGCCCCACCACAAGGTAGCAGAGAAGAGTGGAATATTTCTCTTTTAGAAACCACAGAAGGAATCAACTTTAATGATGCCTGATATTAAACTGCTAGCCTCCATTGACTGAGAGAATAAATGTCTGCTAACCATGTTGTACTTCTTGGATACATTAGTCCCTAATAACAAATAATGAAACTGAATCCAGATAGACAATAGGGTGAGGAGGGCAGTGGAAGCCTAGAGGTGAAATTGAGAAAAAGGACAAGGAACAAACAAATGCAGTCGTGATGAAGAACTTGAGGGAGCATAATAGAAAGCAAACTCCGAATGGGACCTGTGCCCATCTTTCCAGGGGTCCCTTTAATACCTCCTGCTCTTTAGGGAGACTTCCCACCCTTTGTCCCACCTTATCCATGTAGTAACACAGGGCGCTGCCTCCCCTTTGGGGCATACTGTTGAGTGAAAGAATTGTGACCATGTGACCTAATGGGCCCATTCAAACTGCTTCTCCCCAGACACAGTCATTGGTCCAGGAGATGAGCCCTGAGCCAAAACAAGCCAATGAAAGACTTTCTTTGGGCTGACAGATACAGACATCCAGAGCCAAACAGTGGATGGAGCTTGAGGACTCTTATAGAAGAATAGGTGGAAGGATTGTGGGCCCTAAGGAGATAGGAACTGCACAGGAAGATCAACAGAGTAAACCAACCTGAACCCTTGGAGCTCTCAGAGACTGAATCACCAACCTTGGAGCATACCTAGTCTACACAGATCTAGCTCCATGGGCTGACCTAGGCCTCCCTGCACATATTTGTAAATGTGCAGCTTGGTTTTCATGTAGGTCTCAAACATCTGGAGTGGAGGCTATCCCAAAACATGCAGCCTGTATATGGGGTATGGTCTTCTAGCTGGGTGCCTCATCTGGCCTCAATGGGGAGGAAGCACCTAGCCTCTCAGAGACTTAAAGTGGCAGGGTGGGGGATACAGGAGGAGGGGTACTCAGAAAACAAGAGATGGGGAAGGATTGTGGGAGGGGTGACTGGGACGGGTTATAAAGTGAATAAGCAAAAAAAAAAAATAAAATTAAAAAAGAAAAACAAAAAAAAAAAAAACATGTAAAAAAAATTACCTTTTTCCCTTTGCCTACAGAACCATGAAACAAGTCCTTGGAGCTGATCATAGCCATATCCTACAATATAGATAAATAAGAGAACAATCCTTCCATTCTTCAGGCCATACTGAGGATTGTAGAATGCATGCTGTACCTTAACTCTTGTCATTGCTTCCTTCAACCCTACAAGCTATTCCAATAATCTTCCACTGTCCAACAAAACAGAAATGAATATAATCTAGATTAAATTAACTCAAAGTATTTCAGCCCCTTGTCTTGAATGCGTAGTATGAGGAAAGCACATGGCTACATCCTCAACAGCATTCCATGCAAGCTGCTGGGTTCATTTTTAACCTTATTACACAAAGATTTTTTCCATCTTGTTTTGATTGAATCAGGCTCCACTGTACCCCACAAGTGCTTAGATCATAGATAATATGTTCTGGGAGAGCAGGGATGTTGTCAGATTTTTTTCAATAGAATCCCTGATTCCAACAAAAGTGAAGAGCCACTGTCATAAGCAAGAAGGAGCCACTGCAAAGCTGAACCCCACAGAGGTTTATTTCTTTCACTCACAGTTTCCAACTGAGTCATTTAATCAATAAACATGCACTGTACCGTCAATCTCAGGACCCAGTGCCTTTGTGAGTGTAAAGATGCCTATGATGTAACACTGATTTAAAAAGAGTTACAGTCAGCTCAGAATAATGATATGATAACGCAAAATCCCAACAGAAAGCAAGACTAAGCCATGGGTATTCCGGTCTGTAATCTCAGCACTTGGGAGGCTGAAGTGGAAAGACTGACATTTTTAGGTAAGCCTGGGCTACAAAGGAAATTTAAGGACATTCTAAGATACTTGTGTGATCATGTCTCAAGACAAACAGAGAGGAGAGAGGGAAGGAGTGAGGAGAAGAGGGAGGGAAGGAAAGAGGAAGGGAGAGAGGGAAGGAGGTAGGGGAGGGAAGGAGAGGAGAGAGAAAGGGAGAGAGGGAAGGAGGAAGGGGGAGGGAAGGAGAGGAGAGAGGAAAGGAGGGAGAGAGGGAGGAAGAAACAGAGGGAAAAACAGGGAGGAAGGGGATATGTGAGTAAATAATCCATGCCTAGAACTTTCCCTGTGTATGTTTGTTTGCATTTTGAGATAGTGTCTTGAAATGTAGCTCTGGATGGTGTGGAATACAAAAGAGACCTCCACCTGACTCTACCTCCTAATTACTGAGATTACAGATATGCACACCAAACTTGGCCCTTCCCTTCATTTTTCATCAAGCAATTATGCTACAGTAAGCAGGGGCCTACACAGATTTCTCTCTTACAATTTAACTTTGGATGAGTCATGACTTTCTCATATCTTAATGGTCAGTTTTAAAACAGAGGAATCTGGAAAGACACCATGTAGCATTGTTGTGAGATTCTACCAAGAAAATGTGTGCTATTATTGTCCGAGTGCCTAAAAATATTTAGGCAATATATACCACGTGTTCTCTTTATAAGGAATTCTCCTCTGGACCTAGATGACTGAAACTCAAAGTATGGCCCAGGATTATGCAGGCTCACCAATCTCTTGAAATCAAATCAGCAACATAACCCCTGGTTGTGTGGATGCTGATGTAAGTATGCCAACACTCATCTGGATCACATGTTGCATAATGTAATTAGAACACGACAGGGTAAGAAATCTATGTTGGTGCCCAAGTTACAATCAAGACACAAAGATAAAGACTAGAGGTACCCACATGTATTGTGGGCTACTGTCCCTCAAATCAAGCTGTATCTCCTCAAAACAAGGTCTGTGTTCAGGAACACTCATCGCCTAGAGCTCAGGCTGCAAGGGTCTAGTCTGGAAGCCAGCCCTAAGACTGGCCCTGTACATGGAAACTTTAGCTTCCAGATGCTGCTGTAGCACTGTAAACATCTGGTCTCCTGGCTTCACAGGGCAGAGTGATGCTGCCATGCATACATATATCAGCAACCTCTAAGGGCATTAGCAGACATCTGGGTCGTCCAGCCTGCTGAGTTTGGCTTATCTGATTGGAAGGAGTACAACAAGATTCTCAAAATCACTAAGAACAAGCCCAACCCAGTAGAATATCAGTCTGGTGGGGTTTCCTAGCTGCCAGAAGCCTCCTTACTGGAATCCAAGTCACTGCAGCTAACAAATAGACCACCAAGCTGCTAGTACAACATAGCAAGGCCTTCGAGTATGTCATAATCTCAGGATCTGAGGAGCAGCAGCGGCACTTAGACAGAAAGGATTTCCTTGGTTCAGTTAATTTTAGAAACACCACATTAAACAATGTTGTGTATGTTTCTTTACAGGAGTCAATGGAGTGCACATTGTAAATCTTCAAAGGGAACTGTTAAATTTAATTAAGTTTGGCCTAAAGCAGCCTCTGTACATAGTTCATATTTGGCCTAATGGTACATAATGAACTATAACTTAATATACAGACAAGCAATTTCAAGTAGCCAAATCCCAGCCAATCACAGTGACTGAGCTTCAGTCAACATCTCAGGTAAGTACACAGGTTACCTGAGGTTCAAATCAACAAGTTGAAATCAGGAAATCCAAGATTCCACCATTCCGCTGCTCTTTCTATCTCTTGCCCTCTATCTGGATCCCTCCTCTTATCCACAAATGTTTGCAAGCCAGCAGCAGCCCTGGAGTCACCCTGAGCCTATTCTTGTTCTGCAAGTCATTGGATATGAAAGCTATTCTTTGCTTGACTAAATTCTGTTGAATATGATCTATTCTGTTTTTAGCAGAAAATGCACTAGCATTCGATTCCTGAACGCTTCAACTCCTTCTTGTGTCATTGCTTATATAGCACCGTGATGAAACAAGCAACTCAAACAGCCTATACAGAGGAAAGACTGTTTGGCTCTCAATCTCAGAAGCATCCATCCATGATGATGAGGAAGGCAAAGCAGAGAAGCTTAAGTCACACCATGGCAGACAAGGAAATAGCGAACTTGACAGAAGTAGCCAGAGATAATATTTCTCTGATGATCTGTCTCTGTTGAGGGCAACCTCCTAATTTTTTTTATATGTCTCAAAATAGCATCATCAAACGGGGTCCAACCACACAAAACATGAGCCAGTGGGGAACATTCATGGTCAGTCTACAACAGTTAGGGAGAATGTCTTTAGACGTTGGGATAGCTTTACAGGGAGAGAGAGCAGAGCACTTGGAACAGAATTCCAAGGAAGAGAGTCTATGACTACACACAGTGGGGGTTTTAAGGACTTTCTGGTTTAAGGTAATTGGTCAATCAAGGTGTACGGATATGTCATCAAACATGACAGATGTATCAGAGGGTTTTACTGTCTGTTGAGTGCTCATTACAAGTTTCACACATCATGAATCAGGCTTTGTATTCACCATATGGTTTAATCCTCCAAACTCATGTTCAAGGAAGCTACTGTTTTTCCCATCTCCAAGATGTAAGTGAGGTTTTAAACTGTCAAATGAGTTGTTGCTAGTCTAATTTAACCTAGTTCTGTCTGGTTTTTCAAGGCATATTGAAATATTGTTAGAGTACCCTGGTCCTTAGCCCTCAGGAAACCTCACTCCCTATGAACCAACAATTGCTTGCTAGGATGGCCTTGCAAGGTAGAAGGATCACCTTGAGGCAAGGAGTTAGCCACCTGGTGGCTCCAACAGGATGTATGCAGATCAAGGCTCTGGATGGTGTATAAGGCTAACCTGACCTTGGTTTTGTCTTATGCTTATCATTTGCGTTTTATCATTCTACTTTCTTATGCTAGGTTCTTCAAATGCCACACAAGGTGACTTGAAAAGCTGGGGACAGCGGGCATGGAGCACATGCTGATATACTGAGGTTCTACCTCTGAAATTAGCTATCAGTTGGGTTAGATGAACAACTGCAACTGTCTCACACATTCAACCGTATTTTCATATTTACAGATTCCAAAGGGGAAAGCTGCATGTCACCCTCAGTTGATTACCCTGGGGTTTTGCAAGGGAACTGAAACATTTTCCTAAGTACAAAAAACGCTTCCTTAAGACTTGCCTAACCAAGCAGCTCAACACACTTGTCGGGAATGAATCCATGGCCTTTGAGTGACCTTTTCCTTCCCAGTGTAAGAATCACCCTACTACATAACACTTCATCTCTGGTAGAAGAGGAAAATGTGACAGAACAAAATGAGAAAGATAAAACACCCAGTCACTGGGATTGTCTAGATGTGACACCGAATAGGAATAGAAGATCTGGTCAGTAATCAGTGGGTTTTCCTGTCCTAATTCTGGTTGGGCACAGGCTGCATGACTTCTTCTGAGTTCCCTTTTCAGTCCTCATCTGTAAAATGAGCTGCTCTAGCACTCCAGCTTGGGGATGGACCTCCAGCCTGCTGATTCCACAGAAGATAATTCCCTCGATGACATTTGTACACCAGCCAGTGAGATTCCTAGGAAAAGCAGAGCCTGCCTGATTTGCCCCAGAGGAAGCATCCTGTTTTGATCAAAAGAACCTAAAAACAAAATACTTTAACCTAAACAATGTGAAGCAGATGGAAGCCCAATCTCTCTGGAGGGCAACCCAAGCCTAAGCACAGTAGGCAGTTTCTATGCCATAATGTTTACAACCTATAATGTTTTCATTGTACCTGGCCTCATTTCTTTCTTCTGAAGTAAAAGGTTACTATCAGCTTCCTGTTAACTCTGGATAGTGGCCTATGACACAGTTCAGCAGATAAAGGTGATGCTTCAAAGCTGAGAGACCCTGGAACCAGCATGATGGAAAGAGAGAACCAACTCTCATAAGATATCTTTGTAAGTATGTGAATGTATACATGTACCTGTGCACTCTGCACACACACACACACACACACACACACACACAGAGAGAGAGAGAGAGAATATTAAAATATCTGGGTCATGGTGATAGTATGTAATTCCTTACAGTGATAGTAAGTGAATTCCTCCTCAATTTGTCCCTCTATTTTAATTTCATTAAGTTTCAGGTTTCTAATTATGTTAAATATGTATTAAAATGCCTTAGTTCAGTCAGGATGCTACAACATATCAAGGGAGTGATTATAAATAGCTAAGCATCATATCATACATCTGATTGGTTTTTTTTTCTGTTCTTGGAGACAGTGATGCCTAAGACCAAGGTGTCAGCAGGTTTAGTGTCTGCTGAGATCACTCCATTTTGATTCATTCATGATGCCTTCTAGCCTTCTCGGATGGTTGAAGGACAAAGCAACTCTCTGGATCTTCAATATAAGAGTGCTAATGGCTAGGACTCTCTATATAGGACCCAACCACTTCCAAAGTTCCTATCTCCTAGAACCCTACAGGGAATAGATTTCAACACATGGATTTTGAAGGAACACAAACAATCAGACTATAGTGAAAGGCCTGAAAATAATATAAGTGGGACTTGAACTTGTACCTCCCAGACTGGGCACAGTTTGCCATTTTTAGGAAAGCAATTGGATCAATTGTGACTGAAGGGTGGGAAGCATTAGCAGTATGGTTGGTTATTCTTAATCCTGAAGTTTTTTGTTGGTTGGTTGGTTTGATTTGGTTTTTTGCTTTGTTTTGTTTTTGGTTTGGGGGTGTTTTTTTTTTTTGTTTTTTTGGTTTTGGTTGTTTTGGTTTTGGTTTTTTGGTTTTGGTTTTGGTTTGGTTTTGGTTTTGGTTTTTTTGCCTCTGCAGAGGCAAGCACACCTGAAGCTCATGGGTGTGTCTCAGCATGTTCTTATTCTTTCACCACAGATGGCAAATAAATATAATATATGAATTTGTGTGTATAAAAACAATATGCTGAACTCATTATTTTGAAATTTCCTTTTTCTCTTAATGGATTTCTTTAAGATTTGTCAACTTAAAATGTATTTTATCTGTTTGATGATACACTAGAAGTAGGTGATTCCACATTGTTTCTATTATAAATAATGCTATTTTATACATACTTGTTAATGTTGTCTTGCATATATGCAAAGCACTCCCTTTGGTATATGTAGGTACCAAGAAACAAGACTGGTGGCAGTGGATAATTTCCTCATATTCTGTATATTTCCATGTAATACCTGGTTAGGTCAATTTTTTCCATTTT
This sequence comes from Mastomys natalensis, assembly GCA_021653895.1. Lineage (NCBI taxonomy): Eukaryota > Metazoa > Chordata > Mammalia > Rodentia > Muridae > Mastomys > Mastomys natalensis. Next base: position 1,586,655 of record JAJTUV010000075.1, read on the forward strand.
TTAACAAATGGATGAGAGTGTAATAATATGTGTTGTTTTTATTCATCCTGGTTAATTTGAGATATTTTTACATTTTTTACTGAATATTTATAGGGTTTTTTGTATGTATATGACTTACTTTGTAAAATTCTCTCTTTTCACTATTAGCATGTTTTTTCTCCCTCCATTGCTAATTGGCAAGGTGTCTGTATATGTTCTAGATCCTAGTCCTTAGCTGATGTATATACTGGAAACAATTCCTGTTTCCTTACCTCTCCTAAGTTTTCTTTTGCCAGCAGAAGTTTGTACGGTTAACACAGGCAAATGTACCATGGGATACATTGCTTTATGGATTGCCTTTTCTGGGAATTAAGTACTTCCTCTATTCAGTCTTACATGGACTACATGGTCTTGGTACCTGCAATCATTCTTCCTTATACTTAAGAACCATCATAAAGATTATCTGTGACTCTCCTAAAAGTAATATATGTTTACTGTAGAAGATTGAGGGAAAGTTGGAAGGACACAAATCAGTACATCTTTCGACAATTTTGAAAATTATTAACATCCTTGCAGGGCAATCGCCCACCAGGGAAACACTATTTAAAGCCCCTCTGACTTAGTGTGCTCCATGAGAGCATGGCTCAGCTTAGGAGAAAGACTGATCCATATTTGAAACAAATCTCTACTCCCATCTCAGGGAGCTACTACACACATGATGCTCTAGGTCCTTTGTTTTCTCATCTATAAGATAAGGACAATCCAATTTATATCGAATTCACATGTTGGGCCCATAGCTGGCAAAATCTTTTTGAAAGAAGTTTGGGTCAGAGGCTGCAGAGGGTGCTCAAGCAAGCAGTTACATTTACACAACGGAGTACTACTCAGCTATTAAAAACAATGACTTCATGAAATTCTTAGGCAAATGGATGGGACTAGAAAATATCATCCTGAGAGAGGTAACCCAGTCACAAAAGAACACACATGATATGCACTCACTGATAAGTGGATATTAGCCCCAAAGCTCGGAATACCCAAGATACAATTCACAGACCACATGAAGCTTAAGAAGGAAGACCAAAGTTTGGATGCTCCAGTCCTTCTTAGAAGGGGAACAAAATACTCAAGGGAGGAAATACAGAGACTGAAGAAAGGCCATCCAGAGACTGCCCTACCTGGGGATCTATCCCACATACAGTCACCAAACCCAGACACTGTTGAATGCCAAGAAGTGCTTGCTCACAAGAGCCTGATATTGCTGTCTCCTACCAGAGCCTAACAAATACAGAGGCGGATGCTTGCAGCCAACCATTGTACTGAGCACAGGGTCCCCAATGGAGGAGTTAGAGAAAGGACTGAAGGAGCTGAAGGGGTTTGCAACCCATAGGAAGAACAACAATATCAACCAACCAGACCCCCCAGAGCTCCCAGGGACTAAACCACCATCCAAGTAGTACACATGGAGGGACCCATGGCTCCAGGCACATTTGTAGCAGAGGATGGCCTTGTCCAGCATTGATGAGACGAGAAACCTTGGTCCTGTGAAGGCTCGATGCCCTAGTGTAGGGGAATGTCAGGGTCAGGAAGTGAGAGTGTGTGAGTAGGTGGAGGGGACACCCTCATAGAAGTAGGGGGAGGGATAGGAGGTGTCAGGAGGTGGCAGAAGCCAGGAAAGGGGGATAACATTTGAAATGTAAATAAAGAAAATATCCAATAAAAAAAAAGAACACTTGCTACTCTTTTTTTTTTTAATCTCAGTATTTTTTCTTGATTTTCTAATAAAATATTCTAAATTACAAAGTAGAGTGTGCTACAGGTATATGAGTGAACAATAAATGCTGAGCAAAAAGCTTTAGGGTTCTACAGATTAGATTAATAAAATTGAAATGATTAATATTATCAAACTGACAGCATCTAAAATCACATAGAAACAAGTCTCAAGGAACACCCCTGAGCAAGTATTTAGATAGGATTATTCTCGATACTTATATGTAAGGAGGTATCTTGTATTAATCACCTCTTAAATGTTCTACCTCTTAGTGTCATTCTGAGAAGACTGAATTTAGCAGATATTTTTGGAGGACCTATTCTGACCATAATATCTCTTACAGTCTCCTGTATTCATTTGATAGAATAGTCCAATTTATACACCATTAATTTCATTTCTTTCAGAGTCCTTAAAACTTACTGTGGTTTCTTATCTTGCTACTCTTGCCTAGGACCTAGGTTCATTTCCTAGCAGCCATATCCAGTGGTTTACAGCTGTTTGTGACTCCAGTTCCAAGAGATCTTACACCCTCTTCTGGTCTCCAAGGGCATCTGCATGCATATGGGCACACATACATACATAAGATGAAAACTACAAAAAATCAGAAAACAAAGTGTCATGTGCCTTCTGGATTGCTATAGAGGAATGTGCAAAGAATCTTAGGGCAAGGGCTGGGAGAAAGGCAAGAATGGAGTGAAGTCATGTCCAAGGGAAAGGCAGATTCTTAGCATCGACACAGGCATGGAGTCTATAGAGCTACCACCAAGTTAACCTATGGACTGTTCTGATTGTCACTGGGCTTCATTTACAACAGTGTATTACTCAGAACCTAAAAGGGCATGAAAACTGGTTGGAGAACACAAGGCAGTGGCTAACCTCATCATTAGCACTTCCCACTCAGAAGACCTAATTAACAAAGAGAAAAGCAATAGACTTTTTTGGTGTTACATATAATTTCATTGTCTTTTTTGCCTGGTATCAGTTTTCACCACCCACGGCCATGGTGTCACCTCATAAAGAACTTATTGTTACACACAAAATAACAAGGGCATGCTCAGAACATTGCAAGAAGCATAACTCAACATTCTTTGTCTCCTTGCATCTGAAATCCTCAGGTCAACAGGCAATTACATTCACAAAATATGCCATGCGTCAAACGAATGTGGCTCGTGTTGAGATGGCCTTTGACTAAAGAAAGACTATTTTTAGGAAGCTTGGCAAAGAATCCTAAGTTTCCAGCCCCAAGCATGTACTGCCAAATAGCTAGTTCCACCAATTTTTTTCTTACCAGAAATGGATAAAAAAGAAAAAATAATGGAAACGGTCTTCCTATGGCTAGCCCCCTTAAGCCTTGAAGTTTGCCATCCCATAATGACGAGAATAACTTCACACCTGAATGGTTGCACTTGGGACTCAAGCTACAGGTCATATGACTAGAATAGCCTGCCTTTCCATGCCTTGGAAGAAGCATGGAGCCTTTTATTTTTTTAAAGTGCAAATCCAATTAGAGAAGAACCCAGGGTTGTATTCAAGAACTCCAAGGCTGTAGACTGGAAATAAAGAATTTCCTTCTTGTTCCCCGCAGCAGTAAAAATGCTTTTAAATAGAAAATGGTAATCCTTATATGTACACTTTACAGCTGTGCAAGTCCAAATATCATTTTCTAATAAAGACTAAGATTTTAATAAAAACAGATGTTGTCGATCCAGGATGCTCCTAAGCAGGAACAGTAGGATAAGAGCCCAAGATATTGATCTGAGACTCTAAACGATTATTTTATCCCTAATAAAAACAGGTTTTCTATATAATTAGACCAGCATTGTTTTCATATAGACTACCAATTTCAGGTTTGCCTCCAATCTCCAGCAGTTATTGGAATAAGAGCCTCACACCAACAACCTCAGTATCTCCTGACACCTTGCTAGACATGCCCTAGAGTCAGACTCTTACTGGGACGTCTAGATGCTATCTGAGAATGCAGACGGCTTGAAATAATTGAGAACTCTTCCGCTGCACTGATGGTAGCAGGAGTCAGCGTTTGCTAGGATAGCCCAAAAGTCTCCCATCTAATGTCTCCTTAGTCTCTCTCTCTCTCTCTCTCTCTCTCTCTCTCTCTCTCTCTCTCTCTTTCTCTCTTTCTCTCCAATGACTCATCATATCATTGAGCAACACAGACTCACAGAAAGCTTTTTCTTCCTCGGTCTCCATTAGTTAATCACACTATCCTCAGGTTTCCTTGCATGGCTCTAGGTTTACATTTTGATGGTGCCTTGTAAACTCTCTGGATACACTGCTCTATTCCACTAGCAAATGGGGTCTTTGGAACACATCATCATTCATACCTCCTGTCACCAGCTACTTATTCAGTACCAAGAACAGAGATGGGATTATTTTGTTCCCCCTTCTAGGTGGAATCAAGGCATTCACACTTGGGCCTTCCTTCTTGTTAAGCTTCATATGGTTTGTGAGTTATAGCATGAGTATTCTGTACTTTTTGACTAATATCCACTTATCAGTGAGTATATACCATGCATACCGTTTGGAGTCTGGGTTACCTCACCCAGGATGGTATTTTCTAGATCCGTCTATTTGCCTTCAAATACATGATGCACTTGTGTTTACTAGCTGAATAGTACTCCATTGTGTAAATGAACCACATTTTCTGTATCCATTCTTCTGTTGTGACACACTTGGGTTGTTTCCAGCTTCTGGCTATCACAGAAAAGGCTGCTATGAACATAGTGGAGCATGTGTCCTTGTGGTATGGTGGAACATTTTTGGGGTATATGCCCAGGAGCTGTTTATCTGGGTCTTCAAGTAGAACTATTTCCAATTTTCCCAGGAATATTCAGATTGATTTTCAGAGTGCTTGTACCAGTTTGCAATTCCACCAGCAATGGAGGAGTGTTCTTCTTCCTCCACATCCTCACCAGCATGTGCTATCACTTGAGTTTTTGATCTTAGCCATTCTGATTGGTGTAAAGTGGAATCTCTGGGCCATTTTGATTTGCATTTCTCTGGTAACTAAAAATGTTGAACATTTATTTAAGTGATTCTTGGCCATTTGAGATTCCTCAGTTGAGAATTCTCTGTTTAGCTCTGCACCCCATTTTTAATAGGGTTATTTGGTTTTCTGGAGTCTAATTTCGTGAGTTCTTTGTATATTTTGAATATTAGCCCTCTAAGATGTAGGGTTAGTGAAGATTTTTTCCCAATCTGTGGGTTGCCATTTTGTCCTATTGACAGTGTCCTTTGCCTTACAGAAGCTTTTCAGTTTCATGAGTTCCCGTTTGTCAATTGTTGATCTTAAAATCTGAACCATTGGTGTTCTGTTTCCCCTGTGCCAATGCGTTCAAGGAGGGACCTGGTGGGAGAGGGGAGGGAGAGGGAAAAAGGAGGACAAGATCTGGTATGGGGGTAGGAGAGAAGCCCAGAGGGTCAGGAGAATGAATGGAAATATGCAACAATGAGGCGTGGGGACAGGAGGAATCTCTAGAAAAGTCCCAGAGATCTGGGATGTGAGAGGCTCCCAGGACTCAATGGGGATGAAATGCCCAACAGTGGGGAGATGGAACCTGAAGAGACCACCTCTAGTAGATAGACATGGCCCCCAGTGGAGGCATGGGGCCACCCACCCATCTCAAAGTTTTTGACCCAGAATTGTTCCTGTCTATAGGAAATGCAGGGACAAAAATGGAGCAAAGACCAAAGGCAAGGCCATCCAGTGACCAGCCCAACTTAAAGTCTGTCCCATGGGCAGGCACCAGACCCTGTCACTGTTCCTGATGCCATGTTGTGCTTGCAGACAGGAGTCTAATCTAGCTTGGCTGTCCTCTGAGAAGCTCTACCAGCTGCTGACTGAGACATATGCAGATACTTACAGCCAACCATTGGACTGAGGTCAGGACTCCTATAGGAAGAATTAAGGAAGGATTGAAGGAGCTGAAGTGGACTGCAACCCCATATAAAGTATCAACTAACCCAGACTCCTCAGAGCTCCCAGACACTAAGCCACTAACCAAAGAACATACATGGTCTTGTCTGTGGCTCCTGTCACACATGTAGCAGAGGACTACCTTGTCTGGCCTCAGTGGGAGAGGATATGCCTTATCCTGTGGAAACTTGATATCTCAGGGAAGGGGTGAAGAAGTCAGGGAGGGGGGTACTGAGAACGAGCAATATTTGGAATGTAAATAACTAAAATAGTTTTAAACAATGGAGATAGGTGTTCAGAACACAATAGCTGAGAGAGAGCCACTGATTTATGATTTTGAAACCTTAACAAAGAGAGACGGGAGAAAAGAAAGAGAGATGAGGGGGGAATGGGGAAGAGAAGAAGATGGAGGAGAAGGTGGATGATGAGGAGGAGAAAGGAGGAGGTGGATGAGGAGGAGGAAGATAAGGAGGAAAAAGAGGAGGAGGAGGAAGAGGAGGAAGAGAAAGAGGAAGAGGAGGAAGAGGAGGAGGAGAAAGAGGAAGAAGAGGAGGACGAGGGAGAAGAGGAGGAGAAGAAGAGGAGGAGGAGAATGGTGGTTCAGCCTGTTGGAATATTGACTGATCTTGTTAGCTTGATCTTCTGCAGGTGTCATAGCTGTTACTATAGCTGCAGTGACTTCATGTACAAGAGGGCCACATAATATCCAGTAGACAGTGTTTCCCAACTCTCCTCCCCAACGTTATTAAATAATGTAAGAAGGGCTCTTACATTATTTCTAGTCCCTCTTACATTATGCCTCCTGAGCCTTGAAGGGAGGTAATATAAGTGTCTTACTTAGGGCTGAGCACTCAGCCCATCACTTATCCCTGGAGCTTGGACCAGCTCTAAGTCTCTGCATTGACTGTTGCCCACTCAGAAAGAATGTTTTCCAACTAAGGTTGAGAGCAGCACTAATCCACAGGCCTAAACCTGGCCATCTAGAAGGCTATTAGGCAGCAAGTCTATTTAGCAAAACAACAGTAGCAAGTCCCCTCCCATCACCATCCCCAGGTCAACAGATCAGAATATATTATATGAAAAAAAATCAATGAAAATACATACTAAAAATCCTTATTTGCAAAAGTATTCCATGTACAAACAATTCTTTAGAGAGACAGATATAAATAAGTTATTCTGTATGAGTGGCATCCAAGGATCCAAGCTTCACATTTTGTCAAAGTATCTTAAAGAAAAACAGAAATTAACCTTTCAATCTTGTTTCCAATTTCTACCATGTAAAAAAGCCCTTGGAAAGTAATAATTTAGTTTTTCAAAGCATCTGGGCTCCATTTCTTTGTTTAAGTTTTGGAGGCTAAGCTGAATATCTCACCATTAATATTTTAAGAGTCGCTGACACCTAATGGAAGACTTTGAAAGAACAAGCGATTTCTAGGAAAGTGGGGTAGCATTGGACAATGCCTTTCTGGGAAGATGTCGTACCCCCTCTTACCCAGAAGACCCATCCTGAAAACCACTGCCACCTAAGGATCCAGCAGGGATTCCAGAGAGCTAGAAGTGCTGTGACCTGATGGTGACACAACTGACCCATGTGACACCGTCTGGGTGTCATTTTTCCACCTCACATTGTTTTCCTACTTGCTCAGAGGTGTCCCTCTCAGGTCTGTTTGCCATGGTACCCTTGAATAGCCCATTAGTAACGGCTGGCTCCAGAGGCCTTCCTTATGCACCGGGCTTTGTGTCAGCACTAGGAATCAGTGTGGCGCCTACCATGGCCAAGTGGTCCTCCAGGACCCCACTGGGAAATCCTAGAGTTTTATGGGGTTCACTGCAGTTTTTGTGTAAACAACGTAACGTTTTATGATGGGAAACCTAGTCCTTTGCTTTTTATGGAAAAGCATTGATTAAGGCTTTCTTAATGTTTGAAACGTAAAGAAGTGTGAAAAACTAATGTTGTTTCAGAAACGGTCCAGGGGAAAAAAGATCATGTAGTGGCTACAAGTTTAATGACCTTTCTCATAAAATTATGTGGGGGATTTGCGATAAGCAAGCAATAAAAATGTTCCATTGCCTCTGGTTCTCCCAGCTGTGGATTAAGTGTTTTATAAAGATAGCCCATTGCTGTCTCTGTTCATTTGGTCCATGAGGATTTAATATAATTCCAAGAGGAATGTCAATAAATTCATATCTTACATTTTTAATTAAAAGAGTTGAAGTAGCAAATTTTCTTCTTTAAGAGCTATTTTGAATTGAGAAGACTGACTCTGTCAAAATTGCCTACATGAGAAAACAAACTCCACTGGTGAATATAGGTTCTCATAATTTGTGAGAACCAACAGGATAACCACCACCACGAGGAAGCTCTAATGTAAACTGGAGACTTGAAACAACATGCATATCAGGGTAGATTCAACAGTTGTAGCCGATGTGCCATGTGCTGATGCTGATGGCAGGAGAAAACATGTGTTTTGAGACAGGATGCATGGAGCTTTCTATAGGTCCTATTCAATTTTGCTACAAAAATAAAACTTCTCCTAAAATGCTTTCAAATGCAAAACCTAATTGTAAAACTATGAGTGACATATGTATGTAAATATGTATATATGTATTGTGCACATGTGTGTATATGTGTATATTGTTATGTGTATATGTAGGGGGATTGTGTGTTATGTATATCTATATATGTTCACATGTGTACATATGTGTACATGTGTATTTGTGTTCTGTATGTATATGTATAAATATGTGATGTGTGTGCATGTGTGTATTATGCATTGTTTATATGCATGTGTGTGCATGTGTGTATTATATGTATATGTGTATGCTCTATCACTTGTGTATAAGTATGTATTATATGTATATTGTATGCAGCTAGGTGTATATGTGCATTGTGTATATGTTGCATATGTTTGTATCATGAATTGTGTATATTGTGCATGTGTGTATGTGTATGTTCATGTGTATGTTCTGTGCATATATGTCACATCTGCAGGTGTGAATGTATATATTGTATGTTGTATATGTATGTATTATGTGCATGTGTGTATGTATGTGTATGTCTGTGTGGATTTATATATGTGTATGTATGTGCACATCTACATAGTGTAGTGCATATTGTGTGTATGTGTGTGTGTGTTGTGAATATGGAGATGGTTGTATATTAGATGACTCAAGTTTAAACATCTTTCTATTTCACTCTTTTTTAATATGTTACAAACTTTTCTAACATAACTAGTCTTGGTGCTAGCCATGGTGCCTCTCATCCTTGCTCAGGTACAGGGAACTCACTTTTCCAAAAAGTCTCATAGATAGGACTTGAAGCCAAGAAGAGTGACCTGTCTGAGCTTCCTGCAAGGCATAACCTAGAATAGAGGCTGGTGTCAGAATGATATCAGGGTGCCATCGTGTGTTGAATTTCTTAGAAAATTGAGGTTGACAAAAATAAGGTGCTACCCAAACCCTGGTCTTTGATCCTTGGACCTGAAATAAAGAAGACCAAATAAGTGGCTTCATAAAACAGCATGTGACCATTATCTAAATAACCAGCTTTTGTCTTCGGCTTTTCATAAGAAAACACAGAAGTCAGAGAGTCAAAGGAATTTCTGGGATTTCTAAAGCAGCCCTTGACCAAGGCATAGAAACATGTTAGGGCAAAATGCTCTTGCCTGATCTATTTTGGCAGTAATGCCATATCAAAAAATAGGTTGCATCCAGGGAAGGTTTGTTCACATAGAAAATGCTGTTTCAGAGTGGACAGTGCTCATAGGAAAGCTCCAGGAACATGACACTTCAGACGGATCTTGAAAGAATCATGCTGTGGCCACTTAGTCCCCAGAACTCACCTGTCCACAGTCTTTTCCTGAAAGAGCATACAGCATACCCATTTCCGATGGCTAGCAAAACCGTTTGAACCCATGCCTTTCAACACATTATCAACACAGTCACCCACAGATATGGGCCCAGGCTCCAAGTCATACTGAAAGTACAAATGCAGAGAGAACATATTCCTGTGTTCTATCCACTCACTCCCCCTTTGTAAGGTGTCACCGTGAGAGAAGTAGAAATCAGCAAACTTTCCCCAGGCTCAGCCCCAAATCCAGCCATAACCCACAGTTGCCACCCTCTCTGCCCTGTTGCTCTTTGACCTCGGTGCTGACCTATGGAAAACAACCTTATTAAAGAACCGAGATTATTTATCCCTACTGTTATGCACGTTGGCCCCTTAAGAGCCAAGGCTGCTGAATTATATGTGGTGTTTTATGAGATGATCAGGTGTCAGGGAGCAATGGAATACAGGCTGACAAGCAAATTCTTTGACAAGGACTTTTGGTCAAAGCTTTCCTGAGGGGGCCACTCACTGATCCCCTGATCCTCCAAGCACCTTTATTTGTGGTCAAATATGATATCATTTACATTTTTCCTTTGTCCCCACAACTTTCTTACCTCAGAAAGGCACTTTGATGTCCATATCCATTCATCTGCCATTAAAGGAAAAAAAAAAAAGCAACAAATTGAAGAGGTTAAACTGCATTTTTTTTTTTTTTGTATGAAAGGGAGAGGTAAAGATGGAATCAGAGACAGTCTCTCAAATCCCAAGCTAAGAGTAAATTTCTAGGAGTTTTCAAAAAGGTATGAGTCCTCGAAGCTGATTAATTTTTAGATCTTAAAAAGCCATACGGTCTCTTTAAAGAGCAATGAAAGCCTGATTCAAGTTGTTAAATTTTATGTTGTGTGTAATGTTGTAAGTGATGTCAAACCTTCCACATTTTCTTACCACTGACATTGGACAGTCTACTCCCTCCACTCAAGGCCGCCTCGGGTACCAGAGTTGAGATTAAGTAACCTAACCAGGAAATAAGGGCAGAATGGAATTTTATTACACGGAATTGAAAAGTTCAGATGCAAAATAATTAAGTCTGAGCCAAATATAGCCATTCTTTCTCCCATCAGTTTATTTTGGTGGATAATTGGCTGTATTCGGTATTTCACTGAGCTGCATATAAAACTTTATTGCCTTGTAAAACACATGCTGTGAATTCTGATGCTTCTGTGTGTTTGGGGGGACATAATTGTTGCCCTTGCAGAATGCACTGCTTACCTAAGTTTTGAAACCCAACTAGGCTTCCAGGATGCCTGCCACTGAAGGCTCTGAGTGCTAGGTTGTGTGAAGAGAATTCCCATCTAAGCTGAGGAAGGAGCCTGTGGTGATTGACAAAGCCTCACCTCACCCCCATTCCCACCCCCCATCTCACACCCCCCACACCCCTACACTCCCCATGCCCACACCCCCGTGCCCACACCACACCCCCATCCCCACCCCCCACCCGAGGATTTTAAAGCATCTGAAAAGCAAAGACAGACACAGGCCTGTTTGATAGAAAACTCACTGTTGGACTGCAGTTTCTAGCACCAAGGTTTGATTCACAGCAAGTCTTCACTAAGAGTGTCTCAGTGCTTCTGACAAATCTAAACCACAAATCTGAAGTATGTGGGGTCTGTCCCAAGGTGGCCTCCTGCTCCTCTTCATTCTTCTGAGACACAAGAGCTTTCTATTCACTGTGACAGCTTCCTTTCCTATGCATCTATAGGAATGATACAGAGTTGGTCTAATTGGGAGCTTTTTTCTGAGAAAAACAATATGTGACTACACACGGTTTCTGTTAGCTCCCTAAAGCATTAAGCATTCCTTTTTCAAATAGGAATACCCCAGAATCCTTGCCTCTGGTTGTTTCTACAAGCAGGATTCACAATGTATTCTCAGGTAGCCCATGGTGGCCCGGTGACTCTGCAGCACCAGGTAAGACTCATCATGTCCACATGACCTTTTCAGCATCTTCTTTCTGGTGTCATTTGTAAGATTCCTAATGCCTTCCAGCTTTTCCTCTGTGTCACTTGTAATGCCATCTCTAACGCCGGGACATTAGGTTCCTCAGACCTGAGAGCCTACAGGCACAGTAGAGCTATCTGGGAAAAACTCCTCCTTCATTCTATACATATCCTCTGTCTCTGTGCCCTAGAAAGTGTGTTTCTGGGTTACTAGGACATGGTGAAACATTCAGACCAGATTCCTCACAATGAATGGCACAGCCTTGCAAACACAATTGTAAACTTCCATAAGTCTATGGTCTCCCAAAGATAACGGGCAAGTTGTATTTGAATGCTTTTGTAGTCAGAGGTTCTGGGCTTATTATCACAATCCCAAAGGGCTCCAGGGTCCTTGAAATAAAAAACTGGAAGCCACTGGTCACATGCGGTGTCACAGGTAAAGAGTATCTGATACATTCTGACTTCTCTCATCAACTGCAGCTGAATTTGTTCCAAGTACAATAGAGGGTCTGGTGGGGGGACAAGAATCATCAACGCCCAGAGGGGTAAGGTAGGAAACAGAGTACTAACAACGATTTTTTAAAACAGTCATAGCAACATATTCTTGTAATCTCAGCACTTTGGAAGTTGGAAGCAGGAGGATCAGGCATTCAAGATCACCTTCAGCGACACAGCATGACGTCCTATAAAAACAAGAAGTTTGATCTGATGTCAAGCATAGCACAGTGGTGGCTCCTGCCTGTAATCCCATTTCCATTGTCCCTCTCTCAGCCTCTACTTACCTACAAAGAGTATTTAGCCACCTGCTTCATTTGCATCTCCTGAGGTTCGGGAGAGCGGAAGAACGGAGTGTGGATGGATAGACCTTATGATTGCAGTACAGTATATGACACTCTACCAAGTGGAAACAACGTAAATTACAGGATGAGAAACAGAGGCATGGGCATCCATTTCTCACTCAAACCAAGGCCTCAGAAATGGAGAGGGAGAAACACTCTTTGCAATAAGTTATAACTCAAGTTTGTGACTACAAAGCTCCCTTAGGAGCACGCTGATCAGTCTTTGCAGTTTTTGGTCCAGCTGGCATCATCCCTCCTTCCTTCTCTCTGCCTTTGGGTTCACACTCCTACAAGTGCAGATGTCCAGAGCCTGCACTTTGAGTTTTCCCTATGGAAATCAACTATGTGGATTCCCTGAAACAGAGATGATCTTTGGGCCTAATTTGCCTACAGAAAAACAAGATGTGCCAACCACCCTTAAACCTTTAATTTCATCCTGGGCAGAACCATAGATGATAATTTCCCAGTTAATCTGGTGGGGGCAGCAAGCAGAGAGCACAGCAGGAGTCATTGAAGCACAGCACTCATGGTTGTCACCGGCACCCAAGGGACATAGTAAGCATGGCAAGCTGCCTGGCATGCTGTCTGTCACATAGGTATTCTTCCTGAAGGCACTCAGCAGTGGTCATGTAGCCGTAGCCGTTTGTCAAGACCAGAGGCTAAATTTAGAATGTAGGTCTCTATAAAGGCAAATGGAGAGGGTAAGGGAACTCAGGAATTCCAGGAAGTTGCTTTAGGCATGGTGGGGAGCCAGGGACCCCGTTTCTGGCTGCCTGAGAAGCTTCATGGGGTAGCTGGGGAACACTAAGTGCCTGATGTCTGGCCAGAAACACTAGCCCCAGCACAGAGTGTAGAGCTAGAGTAGAAGAGAGTGTCCTCATTGCTTTTGGTGAATTCCCAGGAAACAATAGACAGCTATGAAGTTAGCAGACCGAATGGCGCTTACTTGCTGTTCTAGCGTACCAGGGTCTCCCCATCTGCAAATTACACATGCTTTTATAACTCTTCCAGAGAATGTCAGCATGCAAATGTAGACTTGGGCTCATTATAGCCTCTTAGCTGGGAGAAGAGTAAGCATTTTTTGTCCAGTGCTGCCGGGGGTGGGAGTGGGGTGCTGTTGACTGGTGCATTGTGGGATGTTTCATGGCATCTCTTGCTTCTATCCACAAGCTGCCTCCCCACAGTTGTCATATCTGGAAATAGCTTCAAACATTATCAAATACCCCCTAAGGGACACAATAGTCACTGAATGAGGCCTTAGAGACTGAGGATAAGTGAGTTTACACATGTCTTCAGCAGGCTTCTCTGACATTGTAAAATCACTAAGAAACCAGCGTCCCTGAATGATCATGCTTGCAGACTCTAAGGCTGAGAGAAAGGAGGGACAAAGGAATACAAGTGCTGATCCCCTATCACTCGCCACTCACACCTCTTTGGAGTCCCACGCTCTTAGCAGTAGGTAGAGTTCTTGCTAGAATCCTTCATCAGCCCTCCACAAGAAGCTAGGAAGCAGTTACCAACATTACACCATCTTGAAAGTGAAGAATGTGAAACTTATTAAGAACAAATGATTTCTTGGGACCAAATAGCTGCCTGGCATTGGAGCCTAGATTTCAACCCATGCATATTACCCTAGACTTGCCTGTTACTTATCAATCTAAGGTATAATCTCAATATTAACTTAATACCCCCCAGTGCCAGGATTCAGAAAGACACTAGAAGAATGAAAACGACCATCTAGTGAGTGATGCTCCTCCCGGACTCCTCCCAGCTCTTCTTTAACCTTCCCCAGCCCAAGGAGAGAAAGCAGTACACATCTAGTTTCACCCTGCAGACTTTTTCAAAAGACCATAGCTTTCTCAGTACCTCTTTAGACTGGAGAGAAAAGATGTTGTAGAAAGAAAGAAAGAAAGAAAGAAAGAGAAGAAGAGAGAAGAGAGAGAGAGAGAGAGAGAGAAGAGAGAGAGAGAGAGAGAAGGGAGAGGGGGAAGGAAGGAAGGGAGAGAGATAGGAGGAGGAGGAGGAAGGGAGGAAGGGAACAGAGAGGGAAGGAGGAGAGGGAGGGAGGAAGGGAGGAAGAGGAAGAGGGAGGAGGGGGGAGGAGGGAGGGAGGAGATAGGGAGGGAGGGAGGGAGGGAGAACAACTTTGCCTGGGTGCCTTGATGTGATAACTGTGACATGTTGAGCTGGCAGCTTCATGAACAGAACAACTCCACCATCCCTGGGTGCCTGCGGATTCCACAAAAAGAAATAAATCCCGAATGCATGGGGTTAGGGGTAGGAGTGGGGGTAGGGAGCTTAGTTTCGTTTTTTTAAACACCAAACATAAGCAGTGGCTCAACACTGGATTCTGGAAGCTTCAATCACATTCCACAATCCGCATTCACCCCGTGAGAGTGCAGGAGTAGAATTTAAGGAAGAATCTGCTTTTTTCCTTGCTCTTTTTTTTTTTTTTTGAAGGATCTGAGCAAGTTATGAAAAACAAAAGACCAGCAAGTTCCAAAAACACGCTCACTGCATCTTTTTAAAAACACACCCAAACCCAAGATGAACGTTAGAATGACAAGATACTGTACTGATTAACTATTAAGAACACATTGCGTGCAGTTTGACAGCTGTGCCAGAGCCGCCCGCTTCATAGTGATTAAACCTCAATAAATGTGGTTCTAATAATGAGCTGGTATTGAATTATCAGACAATGGCAGCTTCAGTAAATCTTCATTACTTTTGTCTTTTGAGACCTTCATTTAAATTCTGAGTAATACAAATGCTGGTTCTTGAGCCCAGCAGGAACCCCCCTGGATTTAGGACCCCCAACCACCACCCCCAACACACACAGCTCTCAGCTGGCCTGGTGGACAGCTATGGAGGGGACAAGGATGGAATTGGGAGTCATGCTACTTTTGTAGGAAGTCTGTATTCTAACATAAACAGCTTTCTTCAAATTCCCACGAAGGGAAAGCTTCCCCAGTATGAGAACCAGACATTGGGGTAAAGACATTTACTTCTGAACTGTGGCATTTTCAGAACAAACACAAAGTGAGTAAGGAGGCAAGGGTATCCTGAAGGCTTCAAGGGAGGAAGAGGGACTGGAAGAGGTCTCTCAGCAAATGCACAAGGGACAGGGTGACAGGCTGACCGAGGCCTTTCCAGGGTAAACAAACTGGCTTGGGTATAGGGCCTGGCTTCAAAAGGCCCACAATTACTCATTTTATTGCTCAGAGTTACAAGATGATACTATCTCAAAAGGAGGTGACAGCGAGTTAACAGATCCGTCCCTGAGGGTGCCTGGCCCAGACGAAAAGACTCCCTTCTCCAAACAGAGATGCGAGCACAATTAGGCGCCTTTCGAAAGGGAGTCACTTTTCTGCCTTGGGAAGCCCTTGCGAGGCCAGTTAAGACACCCCCACCATGCACATTTTGGTACTAATTAACTCCTAATTTGGGAAGGGGGAAAAGGGTGTCTCTTTCAAGAATTTCTCCCTCCGGAGATGGCATCTCCGAGCAGCAGCATTTGGCAGTAAAACACAACAAATGTCAGAGCAGAGTGGCTGCAGGGCTCAGAATTTACAGCTAGGTTCCGGAATGCTGTTAGAGCCGAAGCCAGAGACTCTGATTTCAGATTGGGATGGATCTGGGTAATTAGGCAAAGTCATCCTGGCCTGTCCCAGGGGGATCCTGAGACCCATCTCAGCCATTAGTTTGTCCTAGGGTTTTAGTCAAGTTCTTTCTCCTTGCTGTACCTCAAGTCACCATCTGCAATAAAACTGTGGTGTTTGGGCACCCAAAGAATTATTCAATCCCAAAGTCTATGATGCTAAGATTGTAGAAGTTATCAGGTATTTGCATTAATTCACATAGACACACACACACTCACACACATACACACATGCACATATACACACAGTGAATGATACCCAGAAGGCAGATGGTAAAGGATTACCATCTAAGGATTGGTAAACTGCGCTGTGGAAGGCATAATCACAACAAGGGGCCAGCATCCCTCCTCACTGCATTTACCACCATCACGAATTCATTCCTTCTTACCCCTAGCTATTCTAGCAGTAGAAAGAGAAGAGCTAATACCTACACAGAACAGCCTGGGCTCCATGCCACTCTTCAGCCCTTGCAAAGCTCATCCCCAGGGAATTCTCTGGAGAAAAGTCTCTGCTAAGTCCTGCTACCTTGCTTTGGATCAACATAACATTGGAATGGCAATCTGGCTTTCTAGCACCAGCCAGCCCTGGTTATAACTACAGTTGTCAGAAGGCCTTTGCAGCATCTGCTCCAGAAGGTGCCCTGAACTCGGAGCCAGAGCTGTGCTTCCTCTAGGAGCCCATGCCTGCACATCTGACAAAAAAAAAAAAAAAAAAGTTACATCAATCACTATCCCAGATGCACAATTCAAGTTTTCTCTCTTCCTCCACTTTTTTCTTTGTTAGATAGAATAACACCTGTCTTTCCTGTGATGATTCTCGTTCCCTGACAGTTACTACACAAATACACACACCCTTCATCTTGCTTCTGCAGTCTTAAAACTGTGATGCATTTTCGTTAATATTTTCCACAACCAACTTCAATGTTTTATTATATGATATACTTCCCAACTATGTAGCTTATTGTTGAATATTTTTGACCCTAAAGTAGCAGAATCATAGCTGCCTTGTTGAACAACCTGGCAAATTTGCATACATAATAGTGAATTGGTAAACCATGAGATCCAGGTTGTTGGTGCCACCAGAGCTTTGAGGAGTTGTCATAGGTCAAGGAAAGGGTCCAGGTCCATTGTTGGAGAAGGTCTGGATCTGGGCCTTCAAAGACAGCCACACTTAGAGTGGGCACTAGAGCGTGTATGCCAGAGTGGTTGCTTAGCAGACAGCAAGCCCTGGGTTCATTCACAAACACCTAAAACAAAACAAAACAAAGATAATGAAATAGAACAGAATAAACATCAGTAGAGCGACAGAGGAGGCCCCCAGTACCTCCATGACTCTCCACAATGTCTTTGAGGAAGATGCCAGAAATGGTTGCTTAGCAGCTAGAACAGTCAGCGGAAGGTGCCACCTACAGGTGAGTTCGGGGAAAGCACGCAGCAAAGCCGTTTTCCCGAGCCTGCCTGTTTGAGTGGATTGGTACTCACTGTGGATCTGTTGGGGACTGGGGTCCTGGTATCCCATTTCCACTAAAGTCTTCCAGACCCAGCCTCTTCTCCTCTCCTGGCCACGCTAGCTCACTCCTTGTTCGGAAGCTTCCCTCCCAAGTCCTCCAAAACTCTAAATAAAACTCACAGTTCTTGCCAAATATTTTCTCCATTGAGCAGTATTTAGCAACATGAGCGCCACAAAAGGATCATGAACAGATCAAATATCATACATTTGTTTTCGAATCCTGGAGATATTTTCCAAATCATTTCTGTTTCTCTCACCCTCTCACCCTCCCTCCCCTCTCTATTTTTTTTTTTTTTTTAACTTTTAATTCCTTTTTAGACACACTATCGCCCTTCCAATAATTTTGGCAGGGCCAACTCTGGGTGCACTGACTCCAGGAGAAGGCTGGTCAAATATGGCTGCAAAGCTTAAGGACACAGGGTATGGTTGTCTCATGCCCCTATGGCAATAATGTATGCATCCCCATGAAAAGAAGGAGAAAATAACATGTCACGGTTTTGGTGCCATGCCATGTGTAAGGATGTGTACTGTGAAGTGATGTGGAGAGGCCTTATGGCTCTATGTGAAGTCTCTTAGATAAGGAAGATCATACCATGTGTGTTATATGGATGAGGGATGACTGTGAGGTATATGAATGGTGTAGTTAGAGACGTAATGATGGAAGTAGGTTAGGAAAGGTTTAAAACTTAAAGCCATGAGAAAGGTATACATCAAAATGGTATCTTGGCTGGGGTTGGAGAAATAGCCCAGGGGTTAACAACACTTATTGCTCTCACAGAGGACACAGGTTTTATCCCCAATACCCTTATAGTGGTTTACAACAATCCATTAACTCCAGTTCCAAGGGATTTGATGTCATCTTCTGACCTCTGCAGGCTCCAAGCATGCATGTGATACACATACATACATGTAGGCAAAACATAAAACATAAAATAACATGCCATGGGCAAACATGTCATCTTGACTACTAAAGAGGGGCTCTTGGGTTAGACAGAGGTTGTCTCTGGGGGCAAAAGTCACTCCAGGCAAAGTCGGGAACCCCATCATACCAAGAGCAAATCTAAGGCCCAGCCTTGAGTCTACAGTACTTGAATTTGTAATTGGTCAGGATCCACATCTGTCATCAGATGAAAGTACTCAAAGAGAATTAACAAAGAAAAAAATTAGCTTGTTACTTATAAGTAGCAATTATTCTGGACCAGAAGCCTGGGGAAGATGCTGGGGCCCCTGGCCTAAGAGAAGATTATGACTATGACTGGTTCATATGTAGCTTCAGTTCATATGTAGCCACATTCATTCATATGTAGTTCATATGTCACTCATAATGACTTCAGCCCAAGCGAGACACAGTCCATTTTCACAACCCATATACAAGAACCAGATCAAATCATGACACTTCCCTACATGTCAGATTCGTTTAGCCTCTCATCATCATCTCTAAGATTTAAAAGACATAGCTTAGGCTCCAAGGTCATTCAGTCTTACATCACTTCCCTAACTAAACTATGTTCTTTCCAAGGTTCCCCCCATTTCAAGTCACCTGGACAAAAGGAGACAATTTCTCCTTTTCTATGTTCAGGGTCCTCTTTGTCATGTAGGAGACAGAAGGCCCTGAAAACCAAAGGAACGAGGCTGAATTTGACCTTGATTGGGAAGATAGAAAGGAATTCCAGAAGTGACACTTGATTTTGATTCCAGGTCTCATAATTTTTAATGTCCTGAAAAGGTGTTTGTGATTTTGCTTTGCTTTTATTTTTTTTTAAAGAACTCCAACATAACAGAGTGCTTCTAATAGTTTACCTACCAAGATGGCTCCAGATTCAAGTCATGTGGAAGAAAGGGCCTCTGAAAAATTACTATTGAGGCTCAACACCCAAGACATTTACCACAGGCAAAGACTAGCAAAGAAGCAATAGTCTATGAGGACCAATGCAGGCTACAGTTGTACAAGGAACAGCTCTGATGTGGTACATGGGGCAGCCCACAATGGCAGAACTGGGTCCTGATCACGTGTGCATCCAGAGGATGCTATCCTACATACAATCCTCTTTTCTCCCCTCTCTGGCCTGAAATCTATTGTTCTTTTATGTTCTTGATGCAAATTCCACTGAAGAGAACAAATCAGAAGGAAGAGTGAGTACTTTCCTCTCCTCCCTTCTTAGCTCTTTACAGTAACAGAGGATAACCAGCCCCTTTTCTGTGTATGAGTTAGTTAGCCTACTTCTCAGCAAACAATTAGTATTAATCCATCCTTTAAGATCATGTAAGAGTACTGAGCCTTGAAGTTTACCCAAATTCCAAAACCTGCACAAGGCTTTAAAATATCCCCACTGAGAGACAAAGCCTTTCCTATTATTCTCACAACCTGCTAATCAACCTCCACACCTCCAATGTGGACTCTGATCCATTCACCTCCAACACTAAAGCCAGGTGATATTTCTAAAACACAGGGATTTTTGTCTACATAAGCCCTCTGGTGGCTCCCCAATCCTAGCTCCTTGACACGGCATCCCAGGATTTCCATGTCTTCTCTCCTATACTTCCTCCCTCCGTATCCATCTCAAATCCATCTGTAAAGACTCTTTATGCCTTCTTACTTAGGTCATCCTTTTTCTTATTTCTGAGAGATTTCCATGAGGTGCCTTCTGCCAAGAAAGCCCTTCTCTGTCTTGTTCATATGAGTAATCATCTCGTTACTTCCTTCCAGTCTGCTCATCCACCACGCCATTGGGTGGCATTTGGCTCCCCATCATGTTTTCAGACTGTCCCTAAATATATCACTTGCCATAGATTCTTCTCAAGTAGAAGCTATATTTTCTTCCAATAGAACTAAGGGGTCTGCAGGAGAGACATGGCGTCTCCAAGCCACTTCTTCTGTCTTCAAAGTCCTTGGTTCTTTGAAGTGCAAGCCATCAGACTTTACCACCCACTATTTGCCTTGCCATCATTTACAGTCCTCCCTGCCATCCACCTTCATTTATTGATTACTTTAGCACTTGGCTCACTGTCTTCCTCTCCACATCTCCTGTCATTCTTGACAACTTTAACATCCTCAGAGATGGCCTATCTCCAACACCCTGTTATCTCTACTTCTTGTGCTACTCAGATCCCATGATTTGTCCCTCATCCTACCTCATCCATTTACTCCTGTGTCATGCTTTATTCATGAAATTTTAAGCAACTGATGCATGTACTCTGAAATGGCAAGCGTTCTTTGACCACTACATCCCTTAATCTGGAATACCCTCACCGGGATGCTCAGTGATGTTTTCCTTCCTCTTTCTCCCTATTCTCATCAGCACCACCTCTTCAGTGTCAAAACGTGTGCACGTGCACACTTACAATGCACACACACACTCACACTTTTTACTCTCTTCCACATTCACTCCGATTCCTTACTCAGTGTGTTGTTGTTGTTGTTGTTGTTGTTGTTGTTGTTTTACTCTGTGTTTTAGCTGCATCCTCTCATGTATTTTACTACCTCTTTCACTGCTAGGACACTGGCCAGGAAAGACCTGATCCTATAAGTTGCTGTCATTTACAGTCTTCGCTGCCACCCCCTCCATTTATCAATGAGTTTGACATTTGGCTCATTGTGTGGATATACCTAATCAAACCAATCTGCTGGGCAGTATTCTACAGCCATGCTGGCTGAACTTGATTTCAATGGGTAGGCACCACTCTCTACACTTTCATTAATATATCATGCCTAGCCAATTTAGTCCCCAAATCTCAAAGACAACTGTTTTAGATCTTTGCTTTACCCAGTAAATGTCAAAGGCAGCTTCATTCTCAGCAAATGCTGTCCCTGACCCTTTTGCCATAAGCATATGGTGGGAAAACATTGCTGCTGTTCCTAGAAAATCATATCATGCTCTTATTGCAGAATTCATCTTTTCTGAGATGCCTGGACAATGTCCAAGAACATGTCCTTATCTTCTGCCATCTCCTCAAGTCATCATGACTCATACCCTAGCTAACTTCACAAAATAGCTCTGCCAAGAGTGTCAGTGATTGAGCTTTGACAGGACCACAGTTTTGTTTGTTTGTTTGTTTGTTTGTTTGTTTTTGTCCTTGTCATACCAACCCTCTTGTAGTGAGAACACTGAAATACACCCATTTGTGGGTCACTTTTTGCATTTCTACCTGAAACACAGAGATGTTCTGCTGAAGTCTAAGTTTGCCCGTCATTGCCCCAGCCTCAGCATGTGAATTCTGTATCATTAGCATAAACAATATCCTTATTTTGATAATACCAAACCTATGTCACTAATATTAATCCATACATTTACCCATGAATTCCTGATTCTCTCTCCTTCCCTTTCTCCCTTATTCTCTTCTCTGTTTCTGTTTCTGTCCTCCCCTCCTCATTCCATCTCTGTTTCTTACTCAAAGCTCATCTATTCATCTTGGTAAACTGCACCATTTTTCACATAACTATTGGAAACAGTGATTATATACTCTCTTTGTGGATAAGGAGATGGCTCACAAGGTAAAGCATTTATAAGCCTGAGGATGGGAATCAGATGGGACAGTATTGAAATCCCAGTACTGGAGAGGCAGAGACAATGGATCCTTCCTTGCTTTATGAGTAAGCTGGCTAGCTAGACTAGATGAACTGGTATGCTCTGGGCTCATTAGGAGACTCTGTCTCAGTATATAAGGTGGAGAGGGATGAGAATGACGCTCGACATCAGCCTCAAGCCTCTGCACACATCCACAGACACATGTTTTTATATGTATACATCACACAAACATGCAACTGTTGAATATAAATAAAGCTCATGCATGCTTATTCCCTTTCCTTCATCCCCCACACTGATTTTATTAGCAGGTTTTGGCAGTATCACTTCCAAACATTTCTCAGATTTGACTACACTCTATCCTACAGAGCATCAAAGTTTTAATCTGAACCACTGACTTTTCTGAAGTGGCAAGTGTAAGATCTTCTTTCTTACTAGCCTCTGTCCCTTTCCTAGATCCCATGCAACCTATTCTTTACACACACAACAAATTTAGTTATCTTTACAATTCTTTAATAGACTTTATTTTCTACAGCAACTTTAGATTCACAAAAAAATGGTGGTAAATGCAGAGAATACCCATATACCCCTGTCCCCACACATGAATTCTCTCTCATTAACAACACTCGCGCCAGGGTGGTCCATCTGTTCTAGTTAATGAACTACACTGGCTCATCAAAAGCCTACCCTTCACAATAGGACTCACTCTTGTACATTTCATAACTTTGTTTATATACACGACAAGTATCCACTAGGTGCAATACACAGAAGTTTCACTACACAAAAAGCTCTCTGTGTTCTATTTATTCCATCCCTTCCTGCAATCCCTGCATCAGAGGTTGCTTTCCCCAGGATATCAAATAGTGGGAATTATATAGAATGTAGCCTTTTCATGATGATGGTTTTTTTTTACTAATAATACAGACATTCATGTTCTCTATATCTTTTAGTGTCTTGGTGTCTCTTTTTGTTACTAAGTAATATTCCATTGTCTAGATATAGCACTTTATTTATCTACTCAGTGCCTGGAGAGCATGTTGGTTCCTTCCAAATCTGAGCACTCATGAGTGAAGTGGCTATCAATATCTTTATGCAGGCTTTTGCGTGAAGTGAATCTTAAACTCACTTGAGCAAATACCAGAGTAATATGGCTGGGTTGGATGGTTTCAGCCCTGAGAAAGAAATGCAACTGTGTCACCTTTCACTCCCATTTGCAATAAATTAAGGTTTCCTTTGCTCCACATCCACACCAACATTCGATTCTTATTAGTGTTTTGAATATAAGCTTTTCTGATAGATGTGGGATGTGTGTATATCATCGTTATTAGAGAAGCCTTTCTAAATCTTAAATCTTGGGCTGGAGAGATGGCTCAGAAGTTAAGAGCACTGGCTGCTCTTCTAGAGGTCCAGAGTTCAATTCCCAGCAACCACATGGTAGCTAACAACCGTCCGTAATGAGAACATGTGCCCTCTTCTGGCCAGACAGGCAGAATGGTATCTATATAATAAATAAATAGTCTTAAACATAAAAAAAAAAAAAAAAGATTTAAAAAATCTTATTGTGTTTCAAACCCCTTAAAGTTTTACCTTTGCAACAAACATTAATTCCAAAGGTCTCACTCACCAGAATCTACAGGATTTGTCTCTGCCTGTTCATATACGTTTGGCTTCTTCATCAAAATCCATGCTGATTATTCCATATTCTGGTTGTAGTCTGCTTCCCCAACTTTATCATGAAGTATCAGTCTGTCCATGATGACCATGTTGTGGCTAATTTATTCTTCAAAGTTTGTTTCTATTGCAAGGCCTTGACCTTGCCACTTCTTTTTACAATATCACTCTGCCAGGTCTCTATTTGGCTGCTTCCACCTTGGCTTAATTATAAATAATGACTTAAAATAATCATTATTAGAAATATACAAAAGATGTAATAAGGGGCCAGTGGGATGACATAAGCGTGTTTGTGACCAAGCCTGATGATCTGAGTTCAAACTCTGGAGCCCATGTGTTAAAAAGACAGACAGACCCACTCTTATAAACTGTCCTCTGACATCCTCATATGTCCAATGATATTGTGACCATACAAGTGCACGTGCACACACATGCACACACACAAACACCAGATAGATAGATAGATAGATAGATAGATAGATAGATAGATAGATAGATAGATAGATAAAACATTAAAACCATGTAATTACTGACTGAGAAGATAACTCTGTGGGTAAGAGCACTTACTATGCAACTATGAGAATCGGAGCTCAAATCTCCAGCACTTGCCTAAAAAGATAAATATGTGTACATGTGTGCACAGTGCTTAGCACTGTGGGGGACATATAAAGAAGGATCATTGGGGCTTGCTAGCTCCCAACATAACTTCAGTTTCAGTGAGAGCTCTTATCTCAATGGGATATGATGGAAGAAAATGGAAGATGTTTGATGATCTCTTCTACCCTACACATACACTTATGTATGAGCACACACACACACGCACACATACACACACACACACACACACTGCTTATACATTCATCCTCTCAAACAAGTAAAATAATAGTTATTAATTTTGAGTTTATTAGGCTGAGGCTTAACCCAATCCATTGTCTGTAGATTAGGAAAACTCATGGAAAGATCTCAGAAGAAAATATACTTGCCTAAAACTTGATTGTCAACTTCTCACCTCCAAACTGTAAGGAAATGGATCCCACAAATAATGTCAACCTCCAATAGAGATTGACCTAAGATCTAAGACTTCGGAATGGACAGGAATAATATAGATGCTAAAAGGAATGAATGAAAAATTGGTTTCCATGAGGTAGAAGGCTAGTGTAGCAATGAGGAAGAAGTAGTTAAAGATAAATGAGAGCCCACAGTCAGAGACTCTGGAGAAAGAGAGATGGAGAGAGAGAGAGACAGAGAGACAGAGACAGAGAAAGACAGAGAGAGACAGAGAGAGATGAAGAGGGACTGCTGGAAGGCACAGTAAGAACCAAGAGATCTAGAAGTGACAAGTGAAACACCATTAAGTTTTTGGAGGTCTGCTGGAGAGTCAGAGGCCAAGAAAAAGCTCCTAGGGAACACATACATCATCATATCCTAGCTAAACATCAACATGTAGAATGAGGGCCAAGAGTATCCACACTGGTCATTTCCAAGAGCCTGTTAGAGGCAGGTTGTCTGAGCTATGCACCATAGGCTTCTGAGCTGTAGCCACTGCCTCTATTCTGCATCCGTACCTGTATCCAGTTAGCCAAGAACTGTAGGCAGAAGACAAAACTCAGCTGCACATATCACCAGGAGCATCACAAATCTGCTGCGGTCTGGGGCAAGTCCAAGCTTGTCTATTTTATTTTTTCTACATGTGTGCAATTCCCTTTTTGATGTTATGAAAAACATGATTTTTGTGTTACTATTTTAACATTTATAACCAAAGATAATTGGTGACTCTGCATCTCCTCTATAATGACTTTCTTCTCAAACCATGTCTGATTAAGACATTGTTTAGGCCATGGTGTCTCAAACTGTGGGTCACGAACCATTAATTTGTTGTGAAATCAATTTAGATGGTTCACAACCAACATAGTTTCAACAAAAATAGAATAGAATAGACAATAATAGAACATATTGGAATGAATCACAGAGTAAGGGTAAGTGGGATTTCAGAAAGCATATGTTTCAGTTATGTATATTGTACATGTAAACATACATCTGTGTATAATGAGATACAACGTAAAATATAAGGTCAAAGCCAAAGAAAGTAGAAGTCATTGTTCTAGAAGTCTCTTGCCTTTAAAACAAGCAATATAAAGTATGCTATGAATAATTTATAAAATGTGTATTCTAAAATCATTTCAAATTTCATGTAGAGTTTATTCATGTCAATGTAATGCTGTCAAAGATAGTTACCATCAAAACAGGACAAGACAGGTGTGGCCACCAAGAATGTTGCATTTCAAGGCTGGGTGTCTAACATTCCTGCAGTCTACAGCCAAGAGAACTAGAAGAGCTATTTATCCCCCGCCCCCTTTTATTTCTGGTAGAATGACTTTATGAAATTCCCCCTCCCTTTTGAAGCCTCCAATTCCTTATTTAGAAAAGATCTACATTTATTTGCTTCTGAGAACCCTCCAGAAGAACTGGGTAGTGTGAATCTACAAGAAGCTACAGGAAGTGGAGAGGAGCTTCACAGTCAGACTTCAAATCCCAGCTCTGCTACTTACCTTAGAGCAGTGCCCTGGTTTCTTTGATCTGAGTTTGAGAATTATAAACTAACTCCATCAGGCAGTGGTCAGGCTAGCAAAGTTGTCAAGTTGCTGGCACAGGGCAGAACTCCAAAAAAAGATAACCTCTATCAAGTCTTGCTCTGCCTTTCTGTCACCATCAAGACCTG
Organism: Mastomys natalensis; assembly: GCA_021653895.1. Classification (NCBI taxonomy): domain Eukaryota; kingdom Metazoa; phylum Chordata; class Mammalia; order Rodentia; family Muridae; genus Mastomys; species Mastomys natalensis. Next base: position 1,613,082 of record JAJTUV010000075.1, read on the forward strand.
TGCATCTGCCTTCACTGTTTAACATTACTGTCTCCCACATCTCTTGGTCTTCAGTGCAATTTCTCACACTCATGAGAAGTTTAAGTTGCCATGACTGCAGCCTCTTCTCATGTCAGACATCTACTACCTCTGCCCAGCCTTCCCTCTCTTCCCATCACATTCCCTATTTTCCTTTCATGCTGATTCTATTTCACATATTCTCTAGCTCTGAGTACCTAGGACAAGTTCTGAACTCTAGGTCACCTCCAGGGGTGAAAGAAAGTCACCCTTCCCCTTTATTAGCTAAACACCAACAGAGACTTCCTCTGTCCTGTAAGTGATACATCAGAATATAGGGTAGTATAGTTCCCACCTGGTAAATGTTAGAAAAAGAGGTACATCTGCATAAGTTATGAAGTATAACTCAATACTTATTTTTTTTATCTGTGACAACATAAAACTCAATGTCCATCAAAATGAAAACAAAAATTGATATGCAATTAATTTGAGGTCATCTCCTGGTGTTAAAAGAGTCACAGGCCTGTGTGATGGGAACTACAGACATTTCAATGCTCCTGTATACTTCTGCTTTTGTTACATCCATGACCCCACTTGGCTATGATTCTCATGGGAAAGACAGAACTCACTGAGGTATGAAGCGGACAAATAAATTGGTTCCTATCACCCATTAGCAAATCTTGGCCCCTGTACCCTTCAGATCTACTCCAAATTATCTAATTTCTTCTGTCTCTAGTCCAGCTCTTCCCACCATAGTGGCTAACAAAATATTCCCATGGGAGCAAGGATACAAGTTATTCATGGCTGGCATTCATTCCTGCTCACCAAGTCTGCTCAGTGACATGACACTTCATAGGCATCTAATCTGACTATCCCTGGAATCAAGCCTGCTTGAAGCTTCTTGAAGGCTTGTTGTGTTCTTCTGACATTCAGTACATGATATCCACACTACCAAAGCTCAGAGGAAGAACTGACCCTCTTGATTCAAGTGCTTTCCCATCACAGAATCCTGAGGTATTTGTTTTTCTTTCTGGTATGCTGGGCTCCACTCACTACTCTCTCTGTAGTCCATAACTTCTCTAGGCTCCAAACTAATTGCTACATGCTTGGCAGAGCATCATTGGGCATGGCCTGGGCCATTGTCTAACAGAGACACTCAGCCTAGGAGGGGTATTGGAGAAAAGAGAGAAGGAAGCCTAGTATAGAGAAAAAAGCATAGTATAGAGAAAAAGTATAGAGGAGAAGACCAAACATGGAGGAGTGGCCAGACAAGAATGCTTGGCTCCCCAACTGGTAATTACTCACTTGTAGAAAAGTACCTAAAATAGCAAGTTAACTCCAAGTTGCACATGAATAGAAGAGTGAGAATTCTTGTTCCCTCAACACTTGGAGCTGCTGTGGGAGAAGATAAAGGGTCCTGATTTCCAAAGCAATCTCCTTCCTCCAGGAGCTGCATCAGCCAACCTTGTAGGTGTCATCTGTATACAGCACTTACTCTCACTAACCTTGCTAGCTTGTCCACTAGTTGGATAGAATGTAATCTCCATCCAACTGAAGGTACAAGAGAGGTGGGGCAAATAATAGCTTTGTTGTATTAGCTGCATCTTTTAGTGAAAACTGGAGGAAGCTACAACCCGGGGAACTTGTGCTGAGAGAACAGATTCACATGCTGCTCTGTTGACAATGACAAGACTTGAACTGGGCCATGTTGGGATAGGAGACCCCTGAGGACAGCAGAAGATACTGAACCTAAACTAGTTCTACTCAAATGTGTACCTGTCATAAATTCTGTCTCAGGTTCCCCTGTCCCAAATGAGGATAATTCAGAGAGAAATGAAATCTAGGATACAGCAAAGAAATGAAATAAATGCCCAGGCTAAACATGGAACTCAAGAGGAATTCTAGAGGCACAAAGGTGTTTCCAGTACTCAAGTCACCTGCCCACCCCAGCCTAGTGGTCATAAAGACTCCGGTGATCCAGCTGAGTTGGAAAGACCTCCAGGATGAAGTTGACTTTTACAGTAAGTTGAAATTCTGCCAATCAGAGTCACACAGAACAAAGTCACATAGAGTCCCAAGAGAGTTCTTCCAATACTATTTGCCCATGCCATGCCCACATGAGATTCTTCACCTGGTTCTTGTGTGTCATGATTTCAGGACAATTCACAATCCTACTGAGTATATTTGAAGAGTTTTAGATGGTCCTACTCCTGGCACACAACCCTCAGGCTTCTCTGGACCCATGGCCTGCTAACAACCTTTGTTGCTCACATCAACATAAACAACATTCAGGAATGGAAAGATGGGTTGGTGATTAAAATCATTTCCTTCTCTTGCAGAGGACTTCTTTTCAGTCCTCAGCACCCATATCATAGCACAACTTGTTTCAGGAAGTATCTGATGCCCTGTGACCTCAACAGTCACCTGAATATAAGTGGTGCATGTAAACTCATCTAAACACACACACACACACACACACACACACACACATCGAAAAGTAAATCCTTTTTTAAAAAACAAAAAGACAGTATGTTCAGTCCAATGAATTTGATCATGACTGAAAGGTGATATATTAGTCATTTTTTTCCTAAAAGTGAACCCTTAAGAATTCATCAAAGGCACACTTTTCCCCCAACAAACTACCAAAGGGCTAGAAGAGATTAAAAAACAACAACAATATAGTTTCATTGCTCGTCCTGGGAAAAGCACCAAGCGGGTGAGGGGGAGGAAAAAATATTTCAACAGATGTGTGTAAAAGCCAAACAAAAGCTTGGGTAGTCTTGTTTCCATACTGAAGCACACTTGTTAATGGATGGGGATCCCAGGAATTCCCTTGGCCTGGGTCAGTCTTCATATAAACACTCACTTTCACCAAAGCTATCTCCTTAAACTGAAAAAGACAAATGACGCTCTGTCCTCACCCACAAATGACATCACCTAAGTACCACTTGGGGAAGGTGGGGTTTGCAGCGTGTTTTTGTTTTATTTCTGCTGCTATGATAAAATAACCCACTGACAAAAAGCAACTAAGGGAGAAGGGGATTTATTTCAGCTCATAATTCCAGGTTACAATCACTGTGGAGAGAGAAGTCAAGTCAGGAACCTTACGGACAAATGATACGTGCTCAATTGCCTGTGATCAGTTAGGCTTCTATACTCTTATACAGTTCATAAACCCTGCCTAGAGAATGGTGCCACCTACAGTGGTCTGTGTTGTCACACATCTGTTAACTTAAGACAGTTCCCTACAGAACCATATACAGGCCAATCCAACACAATACAGACAATCCTTCAATGAGACTCTCTTCCCAGGTAACTCTAGGTGTATCAAGCTGTTAATTATAGCTAATCATCACACTAGGTTAGCATTCAGAAAATACATACAACAGCCAGAACTCTTTAATAGATTCTTATCCCCTGTAGTATGTGGATGAAAAAAGAGCCATCCTGAAAATTTGAAGCCTAGTCTGGTAAGACATACTAGCATGGTTCTATTCCCTGTGAAGCTGATCATTGCTTTCATTTTGATGCAAATTTTGATAAAGTTCATAGTTACAGCCTGCTAGTCTGCAGGGCCTTGATGCATAGGTGTCTGGTGTTATTGAAATCAAAGCAGGACAGGATTCTCACACCACCACTTCCCGGAACAACTGTATCAATGGTTTTGCTTTCCTGCTTAACCAGAAGGCATCACAAGTATCAGAGCACAAGATTAACTCCAACAAGCCAGAACTGTCCACCAGTCTCTGAGGGGTAAGACCACGTGACCCCTGATGCCTAACCAGGAAGAGAGCTGAAGCACCACCTTCTCTGCCAAAGCAGGGACAGAAAGCTACATCTAGGGGCTGACCTGGGAACAGCCAGCTTCCCAGGCCCATGTCTGGGAATTTTCCTTTTCCAAATATGAGAGTAATAAAAATAGGTAGGCAGCAGTAAAAATAGGTAGGCAGGAAGGCCAAACTATGTTTGCAAAAGCCCCATGTCTGGGTTTGAAACACCCGCTCCCACCATTTCAAGGCTAAGAATAATGGAAGGACTCAGGAATTCTGGCTTGCTCCCAAGGTGTGAGCACACTTGGATTCGAGAGTGCATGGCTGGGCATGCCCACACGAAACCCGCTGGAGCTGGTCAGAAGTGTCAGGAGCCTTTAGAGAAATGAATGAGCCACCGATTAAGAAATGCAGCTGCTGACAAGCAGGAATTGCCCTATAAAACGTTTCAAGGTGTCAGTGATGGAAGTGCACTTTGCAGCCACTCAGCAGGCAAGACAGGGCTGCCCCACACACTGCCAAACACTGCAACAGCTGCCCAAGCCTGGGGTGGGAAACATCCATCCAGCTGGGCCTTGGGACAAGACCACCAGGCAACTCAACAAGGGCAATCAAAAAAAAAAGAAGAAGAAAAGAAATGAATTTTGTTCAGCTTATCACTGCAACCAAACAACTTTCCACATGTGTGATTCCTGCTAACACTTTGCTGTGGGGCAAACCGTGTCTTCCAAAATTCATATGCTCAGGTCCTAATTCCAAGTATCTCAAAATGTTGGGCACCAATAACAAGGTTATTATGGTGAAATGAAGTCAGATGGGCAGGCCCTAATCCAATGTGACTGACTGGTGTAGAAGAAGAAAAGATCGGGACACAGATAGGCACCAAGCAAAGACCATGTGAGGACACAAGAAAGCAGACATCTGTGAGCCAAGAAGAGAGGCCCCAGGAGAAATCAGCTCTGCCAACACCTCGCTCTCCGAATTCTGGACTCTGGAAACGTGAGACAATAAATTTCTGTTGTTTAAGCCACCCAGCCTCTGGCACTTTGTGATGGCAGGTCCAAAAGACCAATACACTTGTTTTGCCATCCTATGTGTTTAATAAGAATTGACAGACACTTCCTTGTGTGAGAGGGAGGCAGAGAGAGTCAGTGCCACAATCACATCTGAAACCTGGCATCTCAGAAAAGCAGGCCAGCAGAGTCTCTGGAGATCTAGGTGCATGAAGTGCCAGTCCTTTACACTCCCCATTTCCCAGAATCCCCACAAGAACCCAGAGACAGTGACATAATTAGCCCTGTTCTTTAGAAGAGAAAAGCAAGATTTATAGGTGAGAGATGTCTTGGAGGGGTCTTTCTAGAAGTGCAATTAAATTCCACGTTTGGCTGATTTCATACTTATGTTTGTCCCTCCAACTAAAAGCAATGATTTAAGTTCAAGAAAGTGAAAATCCCCCAACTGATCTAATCATGAAAATGTGTGTGTTCACATGGCAGAAAATCTCCTAGGCACAGGTATCTATGATATGGGTTTATGTAGGCTATGTCTTGCAGTCATGTGCTGCTCAAGAACAAGGTTCATCTATACTTGTCCCACCATGACCATCACATATGAACATATAGGGAAAGACTCATACTCTTTAAACTGCCCTCCCCACCCCTAGCCCAATTCTAACAGGTATCACAGTTAAGAATTCTCGTAAGAGGGAATTGGTTGGCATGTTCCCAAAGACCTATTTCAGCTTTGACTATCTACAGCTTTTGAATTTCTATGGAGGCTTGAAAATATACACAACACTCTGGCACAATGTTTCTAGAACATTCTACAGAGTCAAGGTCAGAGCATTCACACCGATATTCAATGAGCTCAACCTCTTTTTGCACAAACACAGCAATCTGGCTAGCAAACGTGGAGGAGACTGCCCAGGAATGGCCTTGGCCAGTCAAGAGCAAAGCCCCTCAGGGCTGGACTAAAAGTTCACTGTTTGTTCTCATTTGCTCAGACCCATGGAAGGAAGTGCAGAGAGGCTCGGCTGGCAGTTCAGCATCATCTCCATTCACCCCAGCTGAGGTGGGACAAGTAGTTCTGCCATATGACCCTGCCAAGGAGCTTATGACAAAGGCCAGGCTGATGGCTCAGAGCCCTGCAGCTATCTGGCCCCAGATGGAAGTCACTCGTGTTAGCTCAGCCCTGTCCTGAGATGAAGGAAGAAGGGAATGGACAGAGGAGGGAAAGATGAATGGTGAGCTCCTGGATCAGTTCTTCAGATGGGCCTTTTATGCCATTCTAAACGAAGCTCTGGACATGAGAACCATATTTAACCCTGGATCTAAGCACCTTTGTTACTTCTGGTTTCCCCCAAGCTCAGGACTCTAATGCTCTTTATTTCTTTCTCTTGGAAAAAAAATCCCCAAGTCTGGAAAGCATCACTTATCAGAGAGCTTCATTGGGTTCTTAGCTGTAATTTCTGCAGGAAGCATAGTCTACCCCTGCCAAGACTGCTCAGAGGCTCTTCTGATATGCTCCCATGACATCTAAGTTAATTTTTTTATATACAATTGTTGCTAAGCTACTCAAGCTGACCTTGAACTCACTTTACACAGGTAGGTCTTGAACCCATAATCCTTCCACCTCAGCCTCTCAGGTTTTACTACTAGATCCAAGTGTGTGTGTGTGTGTGTGTGTGTGTGTGTGTGTGTGTGTGTAGTTATGCACACACACAATGGCCAGAGGAAGACATCAGTTGTCCCACTCTGTCATTCTTTCATTCCCTTGAGGCAAAGTCTCTCACTGAAACTGGAAGATACTCTTCAATTCCTAGCTATCCTGTCTCCACCTCTTCTCCATAGCACTAGGGGTTATAGGTATATGCACAGCCATGTCCAACATTTTACATGGGCTCTGGGAATTTGAACTCAGGTCCTCATGGTTGGACTGCAAGCTCTTTTACACATTCGAACCATCTCCACTATTGTAATAATTCTTATGGTATCGATTAAACCTATCTGTGTACTTGTCACTATTGGTTTGTCCCATGGAGATTCCACTGACGGAAGCATTACCTCCAGGGTGGTGGTGTTAAAATGGAGAGACTTGTTTCAAGGAAAGCTCTAATAGGAGCTAATTAGGCCAAGTGGATAGCACTTTTAGATTGGGTTGGCATGGCTTGGCTGGAAGTATATCAGCTCTCATAGCACTTGTCAAGAGGGGAAAACTGTGGGGTAAGCTAGACCAGGGCAGGCCAATCATCTCAGCAAGTTTCTGTCTTCACCAATCTCACAAAACAGCTGGAAAACAAAACCTTGTTAAACATGAAATTACAAGAGATGTTCAAGGGTGTGGATGGCTTGGGACTATGATCTAAATATATTGCATTTGGATATAAAATTCCCAGGGATAAATAAAAAGAAACAAACAGAAAGTGTGGCTGCGGAAAGTTTCTGTCAGCGAACTGCCTAGGCTACAGGAGCGAGGACCGAAGTTCAGATTCCAGCACTCATGTAACACCCTGGCATAGTGCTACATGACTGTACACTAGTGTAGGTGATACAGGGAATGGAAGATACTCAGAACCTGCTGGCCAGCCACCAATCTAGTCAATTCATAGGACATACTGTCTGAAAAAATAAGGTGGTTAGAACTGCAGAGATGGCCCAATGGTCAAGAATACTTAGTATTTTCCCAGAGGATGCAAGCTCAGTTTTCAGAATTTTCGTCAGTTCCATGGAACCTGCTGCCCTCTTCTGGCCTCTGCAGATGCATGCACATATATGCAACACACACACAGACATAGACACATGCAGACAAATAAAATCAAATCTATAAAAATATAAGGCAGAGAGTGGTGGGGGGGAATTCCTAACATCTACCTCTGGCATTTACATACATGTGCACATACATGGACACACATATGCACACACACACAGTGACAAAGAAAAAGTGAGAATCAACAAACCTTTTTTGCTTTCTTCTTCAGTTTACTTGCTGGAATGTTTGTTTTCAAAAAGACATTAATTTTGTCGAGTTTTAGGTTCATCCAAACATCATAAAGATAGCATAGAGCTCCCATATATTTACAAAGCTTCTCATATTATGAACATCCAATATTATTACATTATATTCACTACAATAAATGAATCCAGTGGTTTCTATTACCGTCATTTCTGATAGTGCTTCACTTACTTTTTGCTAATGATATTTTTTTGTCCAGGAGCCGGCTGCTCTAGGATATGTTGAATTTAACTATTATTTCTCCATAGGCAACTTTTTCTGTGACAGAAGTTTTCTTGTTTCTGATGACCATGAGAGATTGGATGAATTCTGGTCACATATTTGGTAAAATGTTCTCCTATTTGTTTTGAATTTTGGAAAGAAGACTGCAGAGCTAGTGCACCACTATTGTTCCATCTTAATGAAGATCTAGCACAATTGCTATGGGCGTTGATGGCCTGGCTACTGTCATGTCTGGTGAGTTTCCCCACCATGAAGTTACTTGAAGATGAGTACATATACTCCACCCCTTGTGGGCAGAAGATCTACATAAATTATTTGGAATTCTTCCATACAAGTGATTTGTTTGCTTTCCCTAATCTATCTTTCTTCTACCAATCATTTATTTGCATTAGTATGATCTTCTGGATGTGTGTTGTCTACTTTGGCTTATAATCCATTACTATCTTATTTATGTTTTTATGTCAGTTATTCCAGTTTTATCCATTGGGAACACCTTCAGTTAAGTGCATACTCCTCTGAAATATTTGCTAGTTATAGGTTTTCTTGAACACTGTCTTATTTATTGACTCAAGAAAATGTTACAGGTTCACCTTATATATTTCTTGCCTCTTACCCCAGGCCCAGAAGCAGCCCATAGATCCTTTCCCTAGAGAACTGAATGAGAAATAAATATCTGGGTGCTAATATGCTTATTGTTACTGAGGCATCCTTGTATCTAGACTCTATCAGGCGGCATGTGTTCCAACCTTCTTATTTATAGACATTCATACATTTCTATTCATACCTATCTGAATGCATATGAACCAGCTATGAATCTTCTCTGACACCAAGAACCATCCTAACCTTACCTCCGTGCTTAGGCATAACTTGATTCTCTAACAGTAGAAAACCTGGCTCCTATTATCTGAACTCATTGACATCTTGTTAATTCTAAGGTATATGTAGGAAAGTATCAAAGCACGTACCTCTACCCTGGAATGGTGTGTTTTATTTGCTCTTTTTATGTCTTTCAAACATAGGAATATGTACAAACCAAGTGCAGAACCTCACATGTACCCAGTTGGTGACTGACTCAGTGTGCATACAGCTCACAGGCCCCTGGAATCCCACTCCTACAGTCACTGGTCCCTCACCCCACATCCCAGCAAGAGACAAAACAGTCAAATGAGTCATCTTTGCTCCCCATGAGGCCACTGCACCAAGCCACAGTAGACTGTCAATTTCACAACTTCTGCATTAGAGTATTTCATGTCGAGGCATAAAAGAAAGAGCCTACAGAAGCCCTTTGCTTTGAAAATCTTAATGGTCCTCTCCCAACCCCTGCTTCCTCTGCCCTCTGAACAGATAGAGAGGCAGTGTATTTGGAGATGCTGTATGCTGAAACCTACACAAATGTATCTACAACCCCTTCTCTTAGCTCTCTGGTCTCCAAAAGTTATTTTGTCCTTAAGCTTCAGCTGACTCCTCTTCTTTAAATGGTATGCATGAGGTTTTCCTCCTCAGTGGCTAGTACCACATGCAGCAGTAAGCAGTACCCATGAGGATCAGCACTCCATGCAGGCAGAGTCTGAGAGTTGGTAACTGTGTTGTCACCAAGTAACCGGTTCTCTTAGACTCAGCACTGAGATCCAAGGAAACTAGAGAGCAAGAAGCCATAAGGCCAGTTTGGGAAAGCTCTGGTCCATTGTGCCAGGAAAGATTCCCAGGCAAAAATGTTTTTTGCAGCATCTATATTCAACAAAGGTTATTTCCAAATGCACACCTCATAAACTAACTGTCCAAGGACATCTAATTGAAGCCACTTAGGTCTGTGGTTTTTCTGCCCAAGGCTGGGTACATGCGTACTGACCTCCCAGTGGCTTATAGATCAACATTAGGACAGATAGAAAGTCTTCGAAATCTTAAGCAAATACTACCTATCAGCCCATGATCAAGAAGGTATCTCTTGGTCTCACATCCCCCCACCATCTTTTTTAAGCCCCTAAAAATAGTTTCTTTCTAGGCATGAAAGGACTCTGAGTAGAGACCAGGTGCCATCTTGAATCCTATGACCCTACCATACACCTTAAGATTGGACAGCTGGTATGGCCCAGTATACCACAGTGGCACCAGGGGGCTGACTTCTTCTAGGATGAAGATGTGGGGTCTCTTTCCACAGAGAGGAACTAGGATTCTCCCATACTCTGTTTCTCATTGCCATAGGATGGAAGATCTAGAAACCCACTTGCCAATTGGCATGCTCAGCAGGGGAACCTTTCTGCTGGCCTCTTGGATATGTATCTTCCTCCTGGACCAGCTTAAGGAAGTCTGAGTGAGTTCTGACTCCACATGTAGGCTCACTCATGAAGAACAGACTTTTGTTAATCCCACTGAGAAGCTGCATGTGGCTTCATGGGCTTCTATTTCTAGTTGACCTTTTACTGAGCATGTGTTGTGTTCCAGATCACCACCTGGATGCCAGGTGCTCAGAGATATTATGCTCTAGAAAATATCGATTTGGATTAGCAATACTAGGTATTGTAGATGTATATTGTTGACATTTTTGAGTATTTATTATGTACCAAGAACTATAGCAAAAATGTAACATACTCTGTTTTATTGAATTCTCACTTTGAGAGCCTACAGTAGCTTTTATTGTTATAACCAATTGATATAGGAGGATTACGAGGCAGAGACTGAGAAGGAAACTTATCTGGGATCTATCAGGATGCTGGATAGGGATGTCAATACAAATGAAAAGCAGGAGAGAATTATCAGGGTATTTGCTGTGAAAGGTAAAGGGAGCAGTAGAAACAGAATTCAGGCTGCAACATGGGTCTAAAATCTGCAAGATGAAGAATGAACTAAGATGGCTCAGAAGAGCCCCATACCTCAGTGCATATCTGAGGCAATCTCAGCAGCGTAACAGACAGCTTCCATCCAAAGAATGCATGCGAGGGGTCCTGTGCAGAGAGAAATGTCCACACTCCTCCTCCCCATTACTCCCCATCCCTGTTCTGTTCCCCAGTGTGCTGAGGCATTGGCTAGAAGAAACCTATGCTGAGAAAAAAAAAAAAAACTTGGTTAATTGTTGCAGAGGACCCCAAGTTTTCTGCCACTGGAACCACCCAGCTACTGGCTCTCTGAAGCCCCTCCCTAGAGTCTCTCTCCACCAGAGATCGGAGCTGCCCACAGCTATGGAGGTGGCTCCAAGAATGTGTGGCTCTCATCTGGTCTTTCTTTGGCTCCAGAACCGATACTGTGGTCTATTGGGCTAAGAAGACACATTCACAGATGATCAGGTCTCCACATGCTTTCTTTGCAAGCAGAAACATGCGTGGAATGCAGTCTCATGCGGGAAGGAGAAATTCTTTCCTGCCTATGCAAAGTTCCAACTGAATGACAGATTTGAGACTGACAAAAACAGAAATTAGATTCAACCAAGACAGTTCTTTCCTTCAGAAAGACCACATTCTACAAGGGACCAGCAACCAGACAATTATCAGAGTAAGCACAGTGTATAAGAGGGAAGACAGTCCCAAGCCATGGGACAAGGGGTCTTTTCTTTTTCCAGAAAACTGTCTATCTTGTAGATGGATCAAAAGTACTTTTAAATCAGATGCAGGGGGTGTGGTGTTCCAGGAGCATGGCTTCACTTGTTTCTAGACTTATTTTTAGTATTTTTATTTTTGAGATTATTAATACAATATAACATCTCTCACTTTCTTTTTCTTCCTCCAAACCCTTCCAGAAACCCCTCCCTGTTCTCCTTAAAATTCAAGGTCTTTTTTTTTTTTTAACTGTTATCTCGAGTGCATGTGCGTGCATGGACACGTGCACATGTGTGTGCATCTGTGTGTTCCTAGATGTCCAGTATATATAATGTTTGTTGTATGTGTGTGTTTTTATGGCTGACCATTTGGCTAGGCAAACTGATCATTGTGCTTTTCTTAAGACAATGAGAGAGCACTCTTGCCTGTGAGAAAACAGGTATAATCTAGATGGAAAAACTACTCTACCCTTTTGTGACCCATCATCGGAACTCTGAAGATTGTCTCACCATGTTCTGTGTTGAAGGAGACACAATGTGTCTCTCAAGTTTAAGATGAGAGGACACCGACTTTTCTTTAAAATTGGCTGAGAAGGTCCCTACCTTGGTTTCATTTCTCTCGCTGGGATAGATACCTGACAAAAAGCAACCTAGAGACTAGAGCAGCATAATTCCTGTGTTTTAAAACTTACCCTTATATCTACAGGTGTATCTCTCACCCTACATCAAAGAAGCTTCTTTTTATAACAACTGGAGACTGCTACAGAAAACCACATATGGTCATGAGACAGAGATCAATGGGGAGGTCGGACCCAACAACTACATCTTCAACAGATCTCCTGCACCTAAGGCTCAGGGAACATCATGGAATAGAAGGAGGAAAGATTGTAAGAGACAAAGGACCAGGACATCTGCCATGAGATTGTGTCTCCTAGAAATACCTCAACAATATGGCTGCCTAAGTAAAACCTAAACAGTGGAAATACCAATATCCACTGTCAAGAGCAAGAGAGAATGAACACATACTTGTTTGCTTACTATCAGCTATCCTTTTACTTTTTTATACTATTCGGGGCATCCTGCCTAGAGAATGACACCACTCACAGTGGACTAGGCCTTCCTCTCTTAATTAACAATCAAGACAATCCTATACAGACATGTCCACTGCCCAATATGATCTCAATAATTCTTTACCAAGCCTCTCTTCCCAACTGACTCTAAGTTGTGGTAAGTTGACAATTAAAATCTAAGCAGCACATTACAAAACAAACAAACAAACAAAACACATGAATTGAAGATATTGCTATGACACCTATCAAAACAGAACCTGTCGTGTAGCATGCATTCATATCTAGTCAACCTGTAAAAATGTCCATGCTCTCCCCCAGATCCTGAGGGCTTACTTCATTTTTGCACCAGCTTGACATCAAGAACTTTTCCTCTAATCTGGTCTATATGCCAACAAGACCTCCTCACATATGTGGTTCCATGAGGCCCTGATATAAGACCTGAGAATAAAAGATATCAACCACTACACACTTAGTTTCCTGTGGTGGAATAGGTACCAGGTGATGGTTATACATAGACTTGTCTCAAAAAAAAAAAAAAAGGGACAAGATATGCATTGCATCAACAGAATTATAGCAACTTCTTAGCTGATTCTTTCCAGCAAGTGCAATAGTTCTGGAAATGTTTTTTTTTTTTTTTAATTGCATTTCTTCTTGTAAAATTTCACATTTTCATTCTAACCCAAAGCTGGTGACTCTGAATCTTGAAAAGAGATAAATAGAATGAAAGATAAATCACCAGTGATGGGGCAGGAGGTGGAGTGTTGCATGCACTCTTGATCACATTACCACAGAGCTCTATCTGTAGGAGTGTGACCAACATGCTTTCCCTGGACCCCTTACTAGATATGGAGATGAGGCTGGTGTTGGCAAATGGCCCACAGAGCACCAGTGTTATGTCTTCTCTGCATAGGCTGGGACACAGAAGTCTTTTTGTACTCAGGCTTTGTGTCAAGTGAGATGCACATGGGTCCAAGGCTGTCAGCAACCATTTCCTCAGCCCTAGGACAGAGCAGTCCACAGAACAAAGCCAGAAACAAGTGGGGAGCAAAGCCAAGGGCTTGAGTGAACAGAGGTCTGATGATGTCATCTCAGCAAGGCCTCTTCCTTAGTTCTTGAATCTAATAATAAGCCTCCTTCTTTGCTTAAGATATTGTGTATTTATCACTTGCATCTAAAAGTATTTTCCTACAGTTCCATTTTTCTCCCTGAGTACTTGGCTTTCAGCTGAGCTCTGGCTTTCTATGGGCCCTCACCACACTTCAAAAAGGATGACTACCATGAAGAACATAAGCCCATCTTGTCCTAGGGCATTCTCATGTAAAAGGGAAGCCTTCCTTCTTCCTCCTGGGTCTGTTAGTTCTTCCAAATTCTGACAACAACTGGAAAGTAACCACAGCTCACCCAGTAAGTATCTCTATGGAGGATCAATCCCACCCCCTCACCTCTGCCCCAGGTTCCCCACAACAGTGGATGATCCCCTGCCCCAAAATGTGCACACACTTCCGAGAGAAGCTTGGGATACTCTCAAAGGAGAGTTACACACTAAGTGCAGGTCACCACAGATGCTGCCCTGGCCACACCCCCTACTCTCCCAGGATGCTGCCGGTCAGCTCCCCTCTTACTTGGAAGCTGCTAGTATCAATATGTCAACAGGAAAGCATCCTTTAATCACTGCAAAGCCCTTCTTGATTATAAAAATGAGATCAACCTTGGCCTCTAGGGCTTCTGCAAGATAAGCAGGAGTGTTTGGAAGCACTTAAGAATGCTGGGCCTGCATTCACAACTTGGGTCAGACTACACACACTTTAGACCAGGACAGAACCCAAGGCTTCAGATATCAATATCTGAGATAGGAAGATCTAAACAGGGTAATGAGGTCAAAGGTCAAAGATGTACAGAAAAAAAAGTGCTGAGCAGGTCTGTGAGTAGCCATCACTACAAGGAACCAATAGGGAAATGTGTCATATTACACACCACCCTGCAGGATTCATGCCTTCTACATTTTGAACCCAAAGCACCTACCCTGGGAGGCATGACACAGAAGAAGGACGGTATTTTACATGTTTCCAGTCCTTCGTGTGTCATTCATTTGCACAGACACTCAAAAAAGATTATAGGCTGAAGCACAATTGGGGTTGACAATGGCTGTGTCACCATGACACCAAAGCCACTACATGTTTCAGTTTTATTGGCCACCAATATTTAATAAGTAATAAGTAATAATTTTAATATTTAATAAGTATTATTAACATAATACTTGCAGTTCAGCTCGCAACAGTACCAGATGCTAAACATGATGAGTGTCACCTTTAGGGCTACCAACCAACCAGCTAATGACACGAGTCTATGTCCCATGTGTATTGCAGAAAGCGCACCCTTCTGTTCACTCATTGTCTAAGCACTTATTATATACAAGACACTTTTCTAAAAGTGAATACAACAAAGATCCTAATGCTTAGAGAGTGTGTGTCCTAGTGGAAGGACAACAACATCAGGAAATAACCATAATATATTATTGTAGATACAAGATACTAAAATAAATTATTTTAGATACTGATGCCAAAAGAAATCAATAACTTCTGTAGGAGGCTACGGAGTAATAAACACTATATGGTTGTGAGAATAAGGGAAATCAGTGTGCTGTAGGGAACATAGTTAAGGAATTAACCAGGGTGGCTACATCTGATCTCATTCAGAAGGGAAATGCTGAGAAGTACCATGAGAAAGCAAGGGATCAGATGAAATTGGGAACATTCATGGTAGCATCCTAAGTGAGGTAACCCAGTACCAGAAAGACAAACATGGTATGAACTCACTTACCAGTGGATATTAGCTGTAAAGGATAATCGTGCTACAATCCACAGAGAGGCTAAGTAACAAGGAAGACAGGGGCAGGGGAAATGTATGGATCTCCCTGGAAGAGGAAATAGAATAGATTTTGTAGTTTAAATGGGGGCAGGTGGGGATGAAAACAGGAGGGATCAGATGGTAGGGAATATGGAAGAAGAGGGTAATGGAAGAGATAACTGGAATTGAGACGCATTACCCCAGGATAAGGTAGAAACCTAGTACAATGGAAACTCCCAGGAATCTATGAAGGTGACCCTAGTGAAGACTTCTAGTAATGGGAAATACTAATCCTGAGCAGCCATCTTCTGTAACCATACAAGGTTTCCATTGGAGGGACTGGGACACCAAGCCGGTCACATAGCCTTTGGCCTATAATGTGTCCTGCCTGTAAGATGTGTTAGGGTGCAGAACGGTGGTGCAGAACTTGTGGGAGTGGCCACCCAATGACTGGTCCAACTTGAGACTCACACTATGTGAGGGAGCCCATGTCTGACACTGTCTGGATGGCCAGGAACCAATGGCTGGACAACACAGAGAGCTAATATAGAACGAAACATAAGTGGGAAAAAAGTCAATGAAATGATTCCTAATGATATTCTGCTGTAATTAGAGACCAGAGTCCAGCATAATCATCGTCAGAGAGTATCTGTCCAGCAACTAATGGAAACAGATGCAGAGACCCATAGCCAAACATTAGGAAAAGCTCAGGGAACCCCAGGGAAGAGAGTGAGGATAGACTGGAGGAGCCAGAGGGGTCAGAGACGACATAAGAACACAGCCCACAGAATCAACTTAACCAGGGCACACAGGGGTTCACAGAGACTGAAGCGGCAACCACAGCCTGAATATGTCTGACTTAGGCCCTCTGCATTGTGCATAGTTGTGTAGCTGATGTTCTTGTAAAACTCCTAAAAGTGAGACCAGGGGACGTCTTACTCTTTTTTTCTGTTTTGGGGATCCTTTCTTCCTACTGGGTTGCATTCCCCAGCCTTGATATGCAGTATATGCCTAGTCTTATTGTAACTTGAGATGTCATGTTTGATTGATATCCCTGGGAGGTCTGCTCTTTTTCTGAAGGGATTCTGGAGGAGATGAGAGGTAGTGGATGAGGGAGAGGGAGAAGAGGAGGGTGGGGAAGCTGTTATATGGATGTAATATATGAGAGAAGAAAAATTTATAAGTTTAATTTGGAAAAAAAAAGGAAAGAAAAGGAATGAGCTGAGGAGACACAGAGAGAGGATACTGTGTTAAAGACAAAAGGATAGCCTAAGCAAAGTCCTTGGGGTAGAGTGTGCCTGCAAGGAATAGCCAAGGGAAGTGGGGATCTTTGACAAGGACAAAATAAGTAAGGGGAAGTTGATGTATAGGGGCTGGAGAAAAGTAAACTGTTCCCATGAGTGTAGGTCTTTTGTGTCCAGTGCACTTTCTCTACCCTTGGGTCTTGCTTTCCACCAGGCCGTAAAGTCCAGAGATCAGCCATTACCCTGAAGATCAGTAGTATGGAGCAGCTACTCCTTCTCTCTGTGCTCTAGCAGGAGCCACCTTGCCTCACCATGGTGTCTGTCTCTGCCCCCTTCAGGACTGACAAGCGTGAAGAATTTAATCCAACCCAGCAACATCAGTTTGCAGATCCAAGCTCCTGGGACCTCCCAATCAAAAGCTGGCACCAATGAGGCAGGGACAAGCCAGGCTCAGGACGAGAAGTTCTCACCTCCTACATAGTGAGGCCCACAGGCCATTCAGCCAGAACTTCCCAGGGCCAATCAGACAAAAGGCAGCCAAGCCCTGACAGCCAGAGTATTAGAGCCTCAGGAGGCATCTGAGGCAAAGCTCCCCAGCTGCTCAGCACAACTGAATCAGCCCTTCTCAGAAGGAAGGAGCATGTTACCATGCCCCAGGCATGCCAGGAGCTCCTTGGATCCATAATACCTCCCGTGACTCCCCAACTCCTGGGATTCTGGGTTAGAGCTAAATTGCTCTATTTATTGCCATCCAAAATTTTTGCTTGGCAGACCCCAGAGATTATTGACCCAAACCAACAGTGACAAGTGGCCACACTCAGTCATTAAACACCATGCTGGCTGCCATCTTTCAACACTCCTGCTTTCTGCTTTCTCTCTTCTCTCTTGCACTCAAATGTCCTCTCCATGTCACAAGACAAACAGAGCCCTGAAGCATTCCCAGAGGACTAAGCTATTGGGAGATGTTTTGATGACTCACTAGATGATGTCAAAGTTACCAGCTATCTCTGGACCTAAGTCCCTTTCTAAGATTATAGGGATGACAAACATCATGATAAGAGCAGATGTGATAATTATTAGGCTACAGAGACAACTGAGTGTTCTGCCATAAGAGCAAAGGAAGAACTCTGAATCACAAAGAAGAACTGAAGTGACTTAGCAGTCAAGACACAAGTTGCTACTCAGAGTTAGTTACAAAAACAAGAGGGGACAAGAAAGGAAGAGACACTAGATTTACACTTTGCCTTCCAATGAATGAAGAACATAGAACTAAAATTTGAAAGGATGGAAATTGAGATGTTGGAAATAGCAACATAGGGTCTCCTGTACCAAAGTATGAGATATTACAGGGTGATGGCTAAGGCATTAAAGCTCTAAAGAAGCATCCTTTCACTCTGGAAATCGGATGTCTCTACTCACTAAACACAATATCAGTGAAGAAAGAGGCTTCAAACTTCAGTTTTCAAGAGCACCAAGAGTATAGCCACTAGTATAGAGGAGAAAACTAAAGTATGCTACAGATGGAAGCGTTGAAAGGAAACCAGCTATATATCTAGCCCCTGCCTGAACCTGGTCTTACACATATCTCAAAGGTAGACTGTGTGCATCTTCATCCATTTTAAACTGTTTTACACATAGGTTGGGAAATTTGTAGAGGTTTATTTATAATAGGTCTTGAAGCTAGGAAGTCCCAAATCACAAGGTTTTCATCTACCAAGCGCCTTCTCAGTGTACCAACGCAGGGCAAAAGGCAGAAAGCCTCATGAATCTGAAATCTGGAGGTCCAAGGACAAAGAGCTACATCTGGTGAGGGCCTTCTTGATGTATCAAAGCATAGAGGAAGTCTTCCACATAGGATAGTGTGTAAGAGAAGAAATGGATGCCTGAGATCACACTTACAGCAGTAAACATTTCCAGAGATAACCAATCCACCCTTGTGGTACCTATAAAGCGGAGGCAAACCTTACAGCACAGCCATGTGGAATAATAGAGGACCATGCATGCAGAACAACATGAAACAAATTGTAGGACCGTGAAAGGGCAGCATGGTTTCTGGTCGAGCACTGGCTAGAGATGGCCAGAGACTCAGCAGGCTAGAGACCTCACAGGTTTCCCTGCAAGGGACAGCATGCATTTCACCATGCTCCCAGACTCCAGGCTCCTGACATGAAGCAGAAGATCTCCATCAATCCTTGCCTTTCAGGCATGTAGGACAATGTCCCTACCAGTCCCTCCACAGGTAGAGGGCGTGACTATAGGCCACAGAGTCTCAAGATCTCTGATATTAGTGAGATCTCCATATTAATGAGATACCTAAAGGCCAGAGGGTGTAGCCAATTAAGCATTCCTTCCTAGACCCTTCACCTACTTGCAAAAGGTATTTAACCTCAGGCCCACCCTGAGAATGCAGGGTACAGCTTCATCCACTTTCCACCATGACAATAAATGTTTTAATACTATGGACTACCTCTTATATGGGGTCTGCCGTGGAGAACCATAGAGGGGGCCTTCAACTACAGAGTCACTGCCTAATCTCCCATGGAGGACTTCTCTATGTTCCAGCCATGGAGGCCCAACAACTCTAGTGAGTCCCTGTGACCAAGAGCCCTATCCCCGTGGGGTGCCACCAGAGCTCATCTTCTCCCCTCCACCTTTTTTGGCTGTGGGTTGTTCTAGCCTGTATGCCTCTCAGTGGTGCCTGGGAGCCCAAGGGTCTGAGACCAGTCAATCCCCACCTGCCTTCTTGCCCAGGAGTCCCCAACCCAAGAACTCCAGCCCACACAGGACCTCAGACTGGGATCTCCCTACACCCAGATTAGAGTTCTGTGGCTTCCCATAGCTCTGCATCCACGTGGAGTGAACTTAGTCAAATTCCTGCACTTCTGCCCCCTGAGCCTCGGCTCCAGCCATCTGGGGCAGCAGACACGTGGGACCCACAACTCAGCCAAACAGAACCCACTCCCATGCACAAGCCATAGACTCACAACAAATAATAATGATAACGGCTGTATCAAAACTTGCGTGAGATGCATTTACCCATAGCCCATAGTCTCTGGCTGTTTCCAATTTGGCAATACTCCTGCCACCATGGCTCACCCATGAGACAATCTAAGGTCCAGAATGCTTGCTCCTCCACTGTAGGCATGTTTAGGTGACTTAAGTCCCATCAGCAACTTCACTGGGTGATTCCAGATTAATCAACTCTCTTTTCTAGACTACAGTTTCTCATACAGCTAGTAGAGGAAATAAGACTAGATAATCTTTAGGAGACCTCTCAGTTTTGACATTTTAATATGCAGAGGTTTAATTAGCTCTTTACCAAATGTGTACTTCTCATATAAAAATATATTCATAATTAATTAAACCTGAAACAGTTACTGTGGTATTAAAGAAATGAACAGACACCAAAAAAATAACAAAAGGACTAATAACTGTTAAATGATATTTTGGGTCTTTAGTCCCTTGGACTCGGTTCTAAGCCCAGCTACACACATATTTGGCCACATTAAATGCTCTTCCTGGCAACACAGGCTTCATATGAGGAGCCGTGTGTCCTCTCTCTGGCCAGCTAGAGGCACCCTGCCCTGTAGCTACCACTGCCATGATGAAGAGTTCCAGCTGCCAGATGCCTTCTAAGGGCTGTGCACGAATCTCTAGTGTGCCTGTTTATTGTAGCCCACTCTATAACAAGGACTGAGTCCCTGAGTAAAATATATAAAATTAGTATGTCATTCTTGCACATTTGGACATCATCACTGTCCCAAAGACTCAAGTAGAGAAGAGGGTAAGTGAATGGCATGGGGACAACCTTAGTCTGGCATTTCATTGTTCTCAGATGACCAACTTGATTTTTTTTTTTTTTTTTGGTTATTTTTTTTTGTTCTTTTTTTATTTTTTTAAATTTATTAAGTTATTTAAATCACATCATAATTTACTTATTTACACAGAAGTTATAAACAGAAAAAAACAGGATGTGGGGAAAGGAATGGCACCGGAGCATAGGTGTTCAGGGGGAGTACAGATACCTTTCAGAACAGGGTATCAGCTGGGTGTAGGTTCAGGGGACAGGTCACTATGACTCTGCCTATGATTCACTTGTCCTTATCTAAGTTGATACTGTCCACTGAGGCTGCCTATTTATAAGACCTATGACTACTCGACCTGGTAAATTTCCACAGAAGCTGCCTGTTTACAATAGCTTATAGCCTTCTGTTTTCAGTGTTTTTCCACAGAGTCCCAAGACTTTGTGTTAGCATGTAAGTATGTCAAGCCTATTGCTGACTTTAGGCCTATGGCTGATTTTAGGCCTTTAGTGTATATGCAGGGCTGCTCCTGACATCTCCTCCCTTCTCTAAGTATAGAAGGGCCTTGGCGATTCTATTCTTGCAAAGGCGAGTATAGAGGCCTGACCTCCAATAATTGAAGGGGGCCTTGTAATGGCTCCGGTATTCCTGTCGTTGTCCAGTGAGGCATGAGGGCCATACCCATCCCGATGTCTTTTTCCTGGAGAGGGGATACTTTTGACATCAACCTCTATGCAGATGACCAACTTGAACTGAGTATGGAAATGAGAGGCCCAAACTTCACTAGCTAAAAACAAATGCATTATTCCCTGGACTTCAGAACTGAGATGGATGCTAAGAGGCAACAGAACCTTGGTTCAGCTTCCACCAGAAACTGGCTCCACTCTTGTGGGAATGCAATGATTTATGACTGAGTCTTTAAGCTTGTATGACCCCATTTAGGCCATTGAGAAAGAAGCCATAATCACACTCAGCCATCCAAGGGATCAGCTCAAAGCAGTTTGTGTGTGTGTATGCATGCATGCATGCATGTACATAGAAGCATGAAAGACACAGAAAAAGATAGACACAAAAAGATTTCCTGAGCATCAGAGTGCCCCAGACATCTTGGGTTGGCTTTACTAATGAAGGGACTCCAGACAAGAGCTAACATAGGTCACAGCTAAGAATTTCTTCTTGCTACTAAAATCGCAAAATAAGTAAGTGTGTGTGTCTGTGTGTGTGTGTGTGTGTGTGTGTATACACCTTCAAAACATTTTTCACTACTAAATGCTAGCTTACTTATTTTTCCCTAAACCTGTAAGCAGAGCATATCCTTCCAAACATGCATACACTGAAATCCTACAGTGCAGTAAGTAAAAATAAACAGTATAAGGTATTTGAAAAGATAACTTGGTGGGCCAGGAATAAGATAACAGCCATCCTCAAGCTGAGGAGAAAAGCCCTGGAGCAAACTCCTGATCTTAGACATACAACCTCTCCAAATCATAAGAGACACAGCTATTCTAAACTATTCATTCTGTATTATTTGCAAGGGCAGCCCTAACCCACCAACACAGTCAGTATTTATCTTTCCACTGGCCACTCCAAATGTGAACCACAGAACATCAGAACAGAAGCAGTCTTGGGTTGATGAGGCTAATACCTAATGAGTACCTAGATGTGTACTACAAGCCACTGTAAAAAGGAAGAGATGAACCAAAGTCTTGTAGTGGCAGTGGCAGAGCTTTCTCTCATGCCATTTTGATCATACAACATTGAGGGATTCAGATTTGGCATCCATGAACAACCTGTATAAACACAAAGCAAATTCTCTGTAGTATTCTGTCCCACAGTTGCCAAATTGAATGGAAGTGGTGGAGATGTGGGCCCTCACTGCCTGATTGTCTAGAGAGTACTGCCCCGGTAAACTATGCATGTACCTATAAGAATCTACCAGAAGGAAGATTCCACGAATACTACCAAAAGTCTTTTATCTAGAGCAGAGCACCCAACCTGTGGATCACAATCCCATTAGGTCAACAGACCTTTCACATGGGATACATATCCAGCATTTCAGATATTTGCATTTACAACTCATAATAGTAGCAAAATTACAGTTATGAGTAGCAACAAAAATAATTTATGGTTGAGGGTCACCACACATGAGAAACTGTATTAAAGGGTAGCTGCATAGGAGACTTGAGAATCTCCTATGTTTCTAGGACCATGTAATAGACTATAAAGACAAACTACAAGAAGGAGAGTTTCCATGGTCCAAACCCATTCTCAACCTCCAAGTCTCTTGCTGAGAGTCAAGCTTCTCTAAACAACAATGGTAAATCTTGGTTCAATATCCTATCATCACCGTGACATTCACTAGGATATTTCTTGAATGAGATCCAGGGGTCCTACATGATGTAATAGGGTACAGACAAAGGAGAGTCAGCTAATCAGAGGTAGTTCTGGAGAGACTTAAACTAAGATAGCCATTGAAGGAAAGTGAAACCCTAAGAGCCACCCCAGCAAGAGACAGTTCCACGGTCAAGTTTCATTCCAGGACTCCATCATACAATGTGTCTGTTCCGCACAGCCAGGCTGCTTGGGGATTTTAATCTACATCATTGAATCTTGAATGTCCATCTAGGGGAAAGGAAGCGAAAGCAAAAGACAGTCCTTCCAGCTCCAGAGTGTATGTACTGAGTGAGAAGATGGAGTTCCTTCAGAAGTCAAGTTCATTTGGCTTTTGAGAAAAAAAACATTAAAGGCTTCAACATTATTGGGCTATTTTAAATTCTTCCCAATTTTCCAGCACCCCTTGATGTTTAGGGGCAGCATTTATGAATGAGTATGGGGAGCTTTCCAAAGTTACTTTCTGGTAGGGAAACTGAGACAGCAAGAGTGGACTCCTCCCAGTGATTTAACTGCAGCACCCCATTAACATGGGTCAGCTGCCTGAACTTGACCTGCCTGTAAAGGTCAGATTCCTGAGCTAATACTTTATCTCACTCTGCCAATTGCTGAGCAAATCTACATATATACCTCTCTTGCATCCAAACTTCATCTTCTATCTCCATATTTTGGTCTTTTAGTTTTTCCACAACACTGACCAAGTATCTGACATAATTTAAAGGGGGAAAGACATAGCTTGGTTCATGGCATCAGAGTATCAATCATTGTTGCTTGTCTTTGTGTACTTGGGCCAAGCATGGTGGGAGCATGTGTAGAAGAGGCTCTTCAGTGAGTGATAGCCAAGAAACAGAGTGAGAAAAAAAGACTAGGAATCAGGTATAACTTTCAAGATCATATGCCCTGGGACCTACTTTCCCTAGCTAGCTCCTACCTCCTAAAGTTCTTACAACCTCTCAGTAAATTACCACAAGTTAGGGATCAGGCATTCCACAAATGCATCTGTAAGGTCCACTTCCCACTCTAACTATAATAGGATATGCAAAGTGTTACCTAAATGAAGAACAAGAGTGAACCAAACACTAAAATTACTTTTCTTTCAAGCTCTACTTGTCCATCCTGAATATGAAGAGTATTGAAATTTTTGTAGATTTGTCAAAATCTGTTGCCTTGGAAATGAACAACAATCAGTTTTGTAAAGATATTAGTCTCCCTTGTTCTGGCATAGTAACAGTATCCCTGAGATTTTTCTCGTGTGGTTGAATGAACAGCAATAGGGTTAGTAATGTACTCGGTCCAGAGCTTCACTAAAGCGTGAAGGCTATACTCGCCTAAAGGGAGAAGGTTACCTTCACATGGAATACCAGGAAATAAGTAATAGGGTAAGGAATGGATTACAGTACTTCTAGTACATGTAGCCTTGGCCACAAGAATGTCAAGATGTCTAAGACTGATTTCCCCTATGAAAATAGAATCTTCTACTTGAAGTCTGCCTAGAAATAGAATGGTAAAACCTGGACCAAGGGGTTTAAACAGCCGCCAGCCCTTTGGGGCTAGAAGTTAGATGTTCACGATCAGAAGTAAGAGAATGCACTGTGAGAGCTTGTTAAATTCTCTGTGCAGTCTTTTCTTTCTTTGCCTCCCTTGAGGATCTCTTCCTATTGTTTGAAATGTTTGACCTGTCTCAGCTACTCCAAAAAAAAAAGTCTTAGCAAAATCGGGTGCTGTAATTTGGCTAGAGGGTGCCCCACATTCAAGACGAGGTGGGGAAGAGGGAGAGCCTATGCATTAAGATCTTAGTCCCCCAGGCAGTGAGACTATTTGAGGAGAGTCTGGAGACTTAGGAGAGAATTCGAGCTGTCTGATTAAAATGGATTATTACTTCAGGGTAGGTCTTTCATTCTATTTTCTCACTCATCCCTGGTCCCTTCTTGCTTCTCTTGGATTCCTCCTGTCCACAATGATGTAAGGAAGCCCCTCCACCCTACCTTCAAGTTACCATGGCATTCCACCTAAGCACAGAGACACAATACTATGCATGAAGTCCCTAAAGCAGCAGTTCTCAACCTTCCTAATGCTGCGACCCTTTAACACAGTTCCTCATGATGTGGTGACCCCCAACCATAACATTATTTTCGTTACTATTTCACAAATGTAATTTGTTTCTCTTATGAATAGTAATATAAATATCTGTGGTTTCTGATGGTCTGAGGTGACCCCTGTGAAAGGGCCATTCAATCCCCAAAGGGGTCGCAGCCCACAGGTTGAAAACCACTGCTCTAAACCATGAGCCAAGGAATTCCTTCTTCCCCTAAGTTGTTTATGTGAGGTAATTTGGTCTCAGAAACACAAAGAAACTGACACACTAATGTGCCTACTCAATGTCCAAAGTACTCGGGAGAACAACCATCCAGCCCATGGCCCAGGAACTGTACACAGCTGGGAAAGCTATGAATGGGGCCCAACAAAAACCCAAATTTACTTTTAAAGAAATCCTATATTTACTTTTAAAAACTCTGAGGGCTTTTTTGTTTGTTTGTAACTCAATTGCATGGTTCTTGCATGAAAGAAATGAAACACTGTGATAAAATCATCTGTGCAAAACGTTCTGAGATCAGGTAGTTTTATGGGTAGGTTCTGTGGTTCTAAATCAGAGAAAGACACGGAAAGCTTCCCAATTCCTCTGTAAGGCTGACATAATCTTATGATAAAATGAGGCAAAGTAATACACCACATGTAAAAATACAGGTAAAATACCTAGTGATGTATATATGTGTCTGTGTGATGTCTGAGTGTCTATATGTGTATTATGTGGTTTATGAGTGTCTGTGTGTGTTGTGTGGTGTCTGAGTGTGTTTCTGTACGTTTCTGTACTTGTATGTCTGTGTATGTGTCTATATACATATGATGTCTGTGTCTGTGTATGTCTGTGTGTTCACATACAGAGAAGTCAGTCTTGATTAAAACACATTCAGGAGATTAAAAGGAATAATTACCTGCTAAATGCTGTACTTATTTATCCCTGGAGTTGCTTGTATACTACATACTAATGGAGTTATCATTGGGGGAGTCTTCACCCCTTCAATATTGGCACAGCTTAAAAAAACCGGAAATAAAACCTTAAAAATCATTTAAATTGAGTCTAGGAATATTTTAATATAATAATTTCATGGACGACAGGATCTGATACCTGTAACCAGCATGTCAGTTGTGGTGAAGCTAGAGGCACATGTGCACTCGGGTAGAAGTCAGGCTGCCTGACAAGACTTCTGCTACTGTTCCAGATAGACCACTAGTTCTAGTCAGTAACATGAAGTAAAAACACTATATTTAGTTTCTATGTTTATTTGGTGTTGGTGATTGTGTGTCTGGAGGAGGGTAGCATGTACATGCCATGCATACTTGCAGAGGCTAAAGGTCAACTCTGTGCTGTCAATTCTCCCGTTCTACCTTTTAACAAATATTTACTTTGTGTGTATGAGAACTTTGATTGCATGTATGCATGTATATTTCATGTATTCCCACGGAGGCCAAAAGAAGGTCTCAGAACCCTTGGAACTAGAGTTGCCATATGGGTGCTGAGACTGAACCCAGGTCCTCTGTAAAACCAAATGTTCCCAACCATGGAGCCATCTTTCCATCTCCCCACTCATGTTTATTGGGTTCAGTGATTTCAAATAGTTTGTCGGATGATGATGTGAAGTCATGCCTACTAGCATGGTGATGTCAATTATTCGTTTACGAGGGGGATGGTGTGTCAGGTTCATGTGGCAAATGCCTTTACCCATTGAGCCAGCTCCCAGGCCCAAATACTTATTTACTTGTATTTATCTTACCTACTTACTTATTTTGGTTTTTAGATATAGGGTTTCTCGGTGTAGCCCTGGCTGTCCTGGAACTTGCTCTGTAGACCAAGATGGCCTCAAATGCAGAGTTTGTCTGTCTCTGCTTCCCAAGTGGGATTAAAGGCATGTACCACCACACTCAGCTTCCAAAATTTGATATTTTTAAAGGCCAGAGATAAAATATCATTATTGTAAATAATACAAACAAACTCTATGAAAAATATTAGCGAACTAAGAGTAAAAGTTTAATGTCTACTAGTTAGAAATAAAATGGAAAAACATTCCATTTAAGTTAATAGAAAAATAATGATAATCTTTTAAAGCCTAAAAAAAAAATGTCTAGAAGAAACACTGCAAAGTGTACTAACATCCTTTGAAACTTTCTGTGAGGCATAAAACCAGAGTTACACAAATATCATATTTCCCTTGGGAAAATTGAATTCTTTTCGAGTTCTCTCTCCTCCCCTTTTTTCATTCATTACAGGAGAGGAAGAATAGGGTTGTCAGGATGTGATCCACAGGTCCTGTACTTCTGGATAGAGGCATTTGAGAGTGGGGTGATGGTGTCTCCATCCAGCCATGACCACATGTGACGGACTAACAGCCAGAGAAAGTGGACACGTGCTTTAGAAAAACCATAGAATATGAGAATATTTTAAATCAGCTTTGGAAATTGTGAGGGATACGTTCTCTTGGTTCACAAATCATCCATTAAAGTAGAAGTCAAATGAATAAATTATGAGTACCATCCACAGGGAAAGCATTTCAAGGAGTGTCAGAGTTATTGTCAAACCCTTCCCAAGAATCCCTGTGACACCGCTGACATCTGACAGGACATAAAGCCACATGACAAAAACAGAATGGATACATGCTTAGGACTGTTATACAAGTCCACTTGAATAGTACATCCAGACTCAAACGTGACTCATTTTTTTAAGGCAGTATCTCAGAAAGGAAAGTAGGGAGCTCATTATCAATGGTGAGGGCAAGGGCTTCACTCTGAGAACATGGACATTCTCAGCTGAGCATTATGGGAAATGATCTGGAGTGAATAAAGAATGTATCTAGAACTGAATGTCCAAACACTAATTAGAAGCTGGACAGTATAGGTCAGTGGTACAGTACTTGCATTCCATGTACAAGGACCCAGGCTCAATTCAACAGAAGATAAAACAACAACAACAAAAAAAACTTTTAGAAGACTATGTTAAAAACAAAGAAGATAGTTAAAAGCATTTGGGCCCCATGAGAGCAAGATGTATTTCCTGCTGCTTATTGCTGTACCACTTACGGAAAGAACAGTACCCATTACACAGCAGTGCATTCATTGAAAGGATGAGTGAATGAATGAATGAATTTATGAATGAATTTTTTCCATTGTAAACTTAATGACTGTGTCCTTTGTCACATTTTCAACCAAAGTTTTCTTTTTCTTTAGTGTCAAAGTTTTAATTTTAAACTCCATTTCTTATTAAGCATAATAATAAGTACTAATAATATCTAGCACAGATGATTTATCAAATTTATCATTTGCCTCAGATTATGTACATATTGAAGAATGCTACGACCTGAGGCCAGCCAATTCATTCAGCTCTTTTATAACATCTTCCAGCCACTGTTATCTACAGAAAGTCCTTTGTGACTCCAGGGAGCAGAAGGAAACTGTCACAACTGCAAGACTGGCCCATCTTCTCCCAAGTGACCCACTTCACGGACACCTGGCAGAGAGTTCCAATCCCAAGGAGACTCTTCAGTCCCCAGAGCTCCTTTTGGACCTCTCTCTTTTGCATAATTACAAGGTGAGATCATGTGTTTAGGATACCATCAACCATCACCATGGAGATGATGAGATGTCAAAGCGCTGGCAAGAAGACTCCATGCAGGGCAAGCCAAGGAGGAAAGTGGAGAGATGAGACATGAGGACCTAAAACATACCTTCAGGAATCCATGAAGTCATCTTTGTACATACAGTGTCCCAGGTGTCCAATCTTTTTGAAAACATACAACTTTCCATTCAGCCAGGAATGTGACTACACCAACCACAAGAGAGAAATTCCTGGTCCCCCTGTCCTCCATGGCCCCCCTTGCCTGACCTTGAACTTTCAGATGTCCTTGGTGGATTCTCAGTTCTGCTTTCCTGTTTCCTTTTACAGTATATGTCCTGCTTCTACTCCCAGCACATCATCCTTGTCCTCTACAGATTCTAATCTTCTCTGCCCCATACCTCCTGAGCAACCTCTCCAAGACAAGAATCAGATGGCCTTGTGCATCCTGTAAAACTAATTCCATGATTAACTACCGCCATGGAGCAGATAAATTTTTTTTAAGACCTGGCCTTTCTTTCTGTTTTCATCTGACCTCTTCCCAAGCTTTTCTTTACATAGTCTGCTCTAACTACATTCTACCAAGCATTTGAAAATCCTCCTTTTCCTTCTAAAAGACCATACAGATTCCAAATAGCAAAACTGGGATTCAAATCCAAATCAAATCCAAATTCAACTATCAAAGTGGTGGCCCTTCCAGTAGCTAGAGTAACTCACCTACCAGATCCCATTTTCCCATAACTGTCTCATGGTCACACCAAGAGATCCACATCCCAGCGAACCTCTCTGTCAAAGCAAAACTCCATATTTGATACCACTACCCCTTCCTGCTGCTACCTTGTCTGCTGATGCCTCCTGTTCCTTCACATAGCTCTTTCTTTGCCTAACCCAGGACGCTTTCTAAGACCTCCCTGTACTCAAGAAGTGAATTTTCCCTGTCCTGCTACTTGCCTGGTCCTACTCCATCACAACAAATAACCTCCCCATTAAAGACCCATTTCATTATCAATCCCTCTTGCTAGAAGACAATCTCTTCATGTTGGAACAAGACACATCTATCTCTGTGGCCTCAAGCACATAAGAAGTAGGGTCTCATTAGTATTTTACTGAGTCTTCTACTGATAAGAACTACTCTGTTGTCACCTGGAGACCGCACTCTCTTCACCTCACTGTGTGCTTTCCAGGAGTAATTTTGCAGTCAGTAAACTCAGGAG